>JANRMJ010000079.1:23352670-23367544 GCA_025584955.1 Alethe diademata | reverse complement strand
TCCTGGGGAGCTCCACTGTAGTTTCCATATATTAGATACAGCTAGAATATTTAGATAACATAAACAAATGGGATAATAAATGCATGTCCTCTTAAATATAATTAACCAGACCACACCATCAATTTCTACAAAGGAATCCTGAGTGAAATCAAAATTAAGAATTTCTCATGGATTTGAGGTAGAATGAGAAATTCTGCTTACAAGCCAGAACTGTCTCTCTATCAGTTGATCATCTCTCTCCTTATAATTGGAAAATTATCTAGGTTTTAACTACTTAACTGCTTTTTAAAGTTGTCGATTTAATCAGTAAGGTTGCCATCACTAATTTTGAAGGTGGGAGATGAAAGGAAAGAAATCACTGCTTCCTTGTTCTGCCTCTTGACAGTTAAGTACATTCTCAAGACTACTTAAAACAGCATTTTGCTGCCTATTGTCCCATGGAGAAGCAAGGGTAATTGTAACCTGGGAGCACTTTGGCTGTGGAGTGATGTTCAGGACCAACTTTGTTGACTTCAGTCTATGTCCTGCGTGAAATCATTAAATCACTTTTCTGACCAAAGGGATATAAAAAAAACATAGCAAAAGAAAATTATTCAAGTAATTTTTCAAACCAATTTCTTTGCTTATGGAAAACAAACAAACAAACAAAAAAACCAAGCAAAGCTGTGATGTCGAATTAATGTATTATAAGTATATAAATAATTAAATCATCCAAGGAGTTTTTGTGGGGGAGGTAGAAGGAGCAACATCCACTAAAAATTTTTTTAATGCATGGATTTATTGTCACTTGCTCCAAGCCCTTTTTTTCCAGCAATAATGAGTACTCTCATTACTGAGTTTTGTCTATTGGGAAAGACCTATAGGAGAGGACCCATAGTCCTCTCACTTGGCCCATAAATGTACTTTCACTGGTTTTGACAGTCAGTAGCCAAGCAGGACAAGGCTATAGGCTACAGGCTCAATTTCCTTATCTGTGACAGAGAAGTTCTATTCCTAAGGGTCTTGTTGGGATAATTAATTGCTACTATCAGACTACAACAAGCCTTATCTGGACAAGAGTGAGAAGCTAGCAGTCCCACCTAAGGCTGAGGTCTTTCTTGGGCTTCAGCCTGAGCCTCGGCTCAGAGGAAGATGACTTGGAGGGATAAGGGTGACACAGTTCAGTTTTAGGCTGTGGAGGACCAGGCTTTCCCTCCAGCACCTGCTGCTGCCTGGGGCTCATTTGGAAGACCTTGAGAGGGACACCTGGAGCTGTAAATTCATACACCGCCCAGAGCTGCCAGGCTGGCCTCCTGCCCACATCCAGATTGCAACTGGGCACACAGCTCCCTCCACCACCGTAAGGGAGCCAGTATCTGACAACCCCATACCACTGCATTCCTCCCTCTGCAAAAACTCGGACACAGCAAGAAGTTCAATACCTCACAGTCTTGTCTGCCATGAGTAGAGGGCTTAGGATGCTGTTCAAGCACACTGAGTGCACTGTGTTTTGCCAAAGCCTGGATCTCACTTGTGAAGATACAAATGCCATCTCCCCTGCACCTTGCACCTTGCTTTGGGGCTCTCCCCATGGTCCCAAGACCCTGATTCCTGAATTTCTGGACATGTCTGTTTAAACGGTGCTGGCACAAGGTTTGCCCTGGTGGCAAAATTGGGATCTTGGAAATGCTGCTCCAAGAAAGGCTTGGACATCGGTAGTCAAGATCTAGTGTGGAATGTCACAGCTGCTGACAGGCTGATGGGAGACTGCAGGCAGATTTGTATTGGTGATTATACTTAAAAAACAATACTTGCTTTGCTGTGCACATGATGGCTTTACACAAATTAGTATCCTTGGATATTCATATATTCTCTAGCATGGAACTAAGTTAGGGGGGAACAGTAAAATTACTCAATTCACCTCTTCATTATTCTTATGATATAAGAAGATAACTTATAAGAAGATTCTTACTATAAGAGATAAGAAGATCTAGGATGTAAATGTCTTTTGCCTCAGCCACAATAAAACTATCATTGGAAATTCAAGACCTATACACACAGCACGGTAGAGCTGGATTTACCTAACAGGTAAATGACGTTATTTGAGAATGTTTCACCTTACATTAACTTTTTCCTTTAAAGCTGTGAAGGTCAGCGAGACCTTGGTTCATCTGCTGTGTAAGTGCCAGTTGTTTAAGGCAGAGCTGCTGTGGAGCAAGGCTCTTAAAATATTCCTACCTCCGAAGTTTGTGAATCAGTGGAGAATCTCCCATGTGTGTGTCAGAGCCTTTATAGTCCCTGTTTCTCCCCTACTGCCATTTAGGCTTTCTAATGTAGCATATTTCCAAGCGCTCCTCTGAACACACCTGCTCTCTGGTATTTTGAGAAAATAGGGCTTTATCTAAAAACTTGCTTTGCAAAACTTACAGAAAGTGTTCAACACCCTCTTTCTTGTTCAACTTAACAGTGACAAGTACAGTACATAATGCATGTGCACCACAGATTCCTCTGGGTGATCCACTCTGCAGAGCTGTTAATAGATGGATAATGTAGTCATCACATCCTATGAAACACTTTTTTCTTCTTCTTAATATTTTTGCCATTGATTTTTTGAGATTTTCAACCAGGGCTTACATGCATAAGACCAAATTCTGAGGGAGTTTCTGGGCCCACAGCCTGATCTGCCTCTTTGCATGCATGAGGCTGAACACTCAGTTGCTCAAATGGCTGGAGAGTCCCAAAGTGAAGGATATTAAAACCTAATTTTCAGACTTAATTTTAGAAAAAGCTGCTTCAGTGTTATGTGGTACAGAGATATCTCATTAGCTCTTACCAGATCCCTGCCTTTGGAGGGCTCTTTCACTGTGCTAATGGCACTTTGACATTTTGTGGATTAGTCTTTCAGGTTCCATAATCAATTTAACATTAACATTCATGTAAACTATTAATGAAATAATATTAAAAAAGAAAAATGTTCCTACAATACTGCAACATTTTAATGCCTCATTAAAATCATTAGTAATGCTAATATTAAAGAACTTACTTCATCTTTCAGAGAACCCCAAAATAAATCATAATCAAATGTTTGCTAATGTACAGCCTGAGAAATAATTTATACATTGCTGGTATATAGGCATCACGTACACTAAAGATGACACTGTAAGGTCACATTATCAAGCACTCACAACTAGCTCTGGCTTTGAAAAGTCATTGTACACAGTATTATTTTATAATTATCATTAAACATACTGAATATTGTTTGTGGTTTTTATTTATGAGGAAAAAAAAGGATATAGTGTGCCTCTCAGCCAGCCAGTGCTTTCATGGAATTCAAGTTGCAAACAATGACATGCTTCACTGACCTCAATGACTTACAAAGGCCATTTATATTCAGTACTCTCATTTACTCTATCTTTAAAAATGAGTAAGAGACATATATTAATAGCAAGAAACTGGGAGAATGATTGCATCACTACCCATACCCAGACTTATTGCAACTCCTCATTCTCCAGGAGTAGAACTGGCATGGGAATGTAAATGTCATAGTAATACTTATATAAATTTTTCCTACATGTGTAAGGGTAGGCCTGTGGTCCTCCCTTTGCTGGCCAACTTTTCCATATCATCCTGAAGTGCTGTAGCCACAGGACTAGCCTTTATTCAGTGAATTGTAAGGGTGAATATCAGAGAAGAGTTCTGATTTGGGGAACACCAGAGCTTGAGAGATGTAACAGGGACATCCTTAGCAGTGGGCTGGGAGGAAAGTGCAGGTGGGGTCAGCACTGTATCACACCAGCACTTTCTAGGGAGTGATCTAGAGGAGAGACAAGGCAGGTGCTGATGCCGAGCTGGAAAGGGTTCTCAGATGGGTATATAATAGATGGGTATATAATTTGGTTTAAACCACAGTGGACATCCAACAAGCCACCCATTCCCAGAGCAGCAGCCCTGAAATGTATGGTGGCAAATAGGCAGGTAAGCGAGCATCCAAACCCAGAGCAAGGAACCAGAGAAAGAATCCCTCCAGCCTTTCCCTAGGAGCCTTTCCTACACTGTCAGTCAGCTCTGCAGTG
The DNA here is from genome assembly GCA_025584955.1 of Alethe diademata. Classification (NCBI taxonomy): domain Eukaryota; kingdom Metazoa; phylum Chordata; class Aves; order Passeriformes; family Muscicapidae; genus Alethe; species Alethe diademata. Next base: position 23,363,492 of record JANRMJ010000079.1, on the reverse strand, counting down.
CAAGCACCGGGACCAGCCTCCCAGCCCCACTCAGGGTGAGCCCAGGGGCACAAGCTGTCTCCTGGATGAGGGTTGCCCCCTCCAGCACAGGCTGGGCTAGGCAGGGCTGCTCCAGGGCTGCTGCAGCTCTCTCTGCCATGAGCCAAGGTCGTTATGTTAGGCTGGAGACATGCTGTGCTGCTGTACTCAAAAAAGGAGTTAGCTCGGCTTGAATGTCCTCCCCACTAAGCCACAGTATCCAGTTCATCCCTCTTTCTGCAGCAAAACATACACAATTTTTAAAAACTCACCTCCTCACCACTGGGTTTTGCTAGTTGCTGTGCCAGATATTTGAGACCAGATCCACTGGATTAAAAAGGAGCTTTGGTTTTACCTTGCAAAAATGTACTATCCGACCTTTCCCGGACAGTGTCCCAATCCACTCACTGAGCACCCCTCTCCTTTATAGCAAAGGCAGCGTTGCATGTATCCCTCTTATTTCCATCACAGGTCAACCCAAGCCCTCGTTGCTGAACAGATTTTGCTTTGCAAAACCTCCTTGAGGAAGCTCAGCAAATAAATCCATTGGCGTAGCCTTCTGAATTCAAAATCAGAGGGCTGATTCTGGCATGGTTTACATTTTCTGTTTTAATTTGTCATTTGGTTTAGATGAAAGGTTAATTGCGTTTTCTCTTAATGTATTTAATATATTGTAGTAACAAGCAAGCTCTAGAAATGATAAAGTAATTTGTTAAAAAACTCAGCTACATCATCTTTAGCCATTCATGTTCTCTTCATAGAGAAAATTAATTGTTCCAATCTAGTAAGCTACAGAAGAAATACAGCCGACAAAGGGTGAAATATGAACATCAATGGTAAGTTTCAAATTTACCCTATTTATTTTGAATGTAAGATCTTGTGACCCACTAAAATTCAGTTCACAGTGTTTTATGAAAAATAATGGCTGAAATTGAATGTCTTAATTTACATTTAATGCAATTAAGAATGGTTTAAATCATGACTGATGAACAGCACACACAGATGTCAGTCAGTTTCATCAGAATAAATTGAAGTCAGTGTCAATGAATGCTCCACTGATAAATCCCACTTTACATAAAATTAATAAAAATAAGGAAATATAATCCTTAGCTAATTGCAAAATGTTCTGGAATTCCCCTGAATTTTGGAGGTGTGGGGGAGTGTAAGTAGAGAAAGCCACAAAGCAGAGTCTGAAGAGCAATTTATTTTCAAAGGTGTCCTGTGTGAAATTGTGTAATGATCTGAAAGTTTACTACAAAGGGTTCTTGTGCAGCAGTACCTTGTTTTACTGAAATGAGTTGTGGAAGAGTGAGGAAGACACGTGTAATGTTGCAGCTGTGCATGACCACAAAAGAGCTGTCCTCCTTGCAGTTTCCTGGGAAGTGCTGTGCCTCCACACAGGCTGCAGCACCTGAATTGGTATTTCCCCTGCTTTTGCAGCTTGTTGGGGACCTGACGTACCTTTGCCAAACCTGGTGCCAGCAAGAATTAGCCCGGAGTTTTCAACCCTGTGCAGTAAACGCAATGTAAATATCATTTAGTACTCTCACATGTAAAGAGTGTCAGCTCCTCCATACAGGCATAATCTTCCAGCTCTCTATTGGCACGAGGTCTGGCACGGCAGCATCATGGTTCATTGTGGGTCCCCCAAACACTTCCACAGTTAGGAGGCAATTTTCATAAATTCAATATAAATTCAGACTGATTTATAGAAAGTTTTCGAGGTAAAGCAAGTTTACACTGGAATTTCACCAAATATTTGACTAATGTTTTTCATGCTAACACATGAGGACAACTTTCATTCTGCACTCTATGTTGAAGAGATACTGCTGCTTTCTAAACAAGTACAGAATATTTTTCAATCTGCCTTCCTGGAGCAGACGTCAGATGTAGGGAGTGCTGTAAGTTCAGCATTTGGCTTACAAAGTAGTTATGGAGCAGTCCTGCAGTCCTAGTACAGGAAAGAGAGACCTAGCTAATGCTGAAGTTGGGAGGCTTTTGAGCATTTCTTCTGTTTCTCTAAGGACTGCAGAGGCTGATTTTAACAAATCTAAATTCTCAGAGTAAACAAAAATTCTTTCTGAGGAAGACCAGGGCAATGCTGGAAGACATTGAGCTTCCCCATCACACACGTACCTATGGTGGTCACCATCATCAAAAAAGCTCTGAAGAACAGGGTTATTTGACATATGTGAGCTGTTTCCTGTGATTTCACAGGTAAACACAAACACTTTTATTTGTAGAGGCTGCAAGTTAGCCAACAATTTTTTTGCATATACGTAAAGACAAAACCTCTGAGATAATCCCTTTTTGACATCAAATTACTTTCAGCCAAGTTGGAGAAGTTTTATGTGAAGGAAAAATGATAATCTTCTAAGACCAAGCACCACATCTTCTAAATTGTGGGGAAAGATAAATTATGATGCTACTGTAAAATCTCCCAACAGTATCTTAGAGTTAGAAGCTGACATTTTCATGCAGCAGTTGTAGAACAGGTGGCAATAGTGCAAGCTGAAGCGGGCATTTAAATGTACATGGCATATATTTCACATAGGTAGGAAATGACTCCTTACCTCTTTCAGGATATGCCTACTCCTGTTGTATGTCTGTTCTGTGACATCAGATTAATCAGGATGCCTTAATTGTGTATTCTCTCTGGGTGCTGGTGTTCATCGTCTGTATGTTAAAGAGTTGAGTGTCCTACCTGTCCTTATACAATATGGCCAGTGGGCCAGTGTGTGCCCTAGATAGGTCAGCTGAAAAACATATTAAACCAAGGGAACTGGTATGATTTATGCAGCTCCTTTCTGGTGCCCAAGAGCAAAAGGACAGAAGTTTAGGTCACTGTAGTGTCCTGCACTCCCACTTACCTTTTCTTGTGAAATATTTTCCTGCCATGCCAAGCTCAAGTTGCTAGGCTTGCAATTCCATAGCCCTGTGCAAAACCAGACAATGACCCAAAAGCCATGGGAAGCATCTGCCACTGTGGAAGCTGTGGGTGCTCCACATCTGGTGTTAGCCAAGTCACACATTTCCCCTATACAGTGAACATAGCTCATTTCATCCTTGCCAGAGACTGCAAAGGCACCAATTTAAGCACTTACCCAGAGCGAAATTCTCAAAATGGAGGTGCCCAAGACTGCAAACCAAAGAATGAGGTATGTTCAGAAGTGCACTCAGAATTGTAAGCAGTATTAGTACAATGTGTCTTTGCTATGCCCTTATTATCTTGTAGATATATAGTGTAATTTATGCTAATAGACTGACTCCCAAATTTACCCTTGCTGTGTTAGTTACTTTTCTAGAAAGTACAAGTGGCACATTGTTAGCAAAGAACCAGAAAAAACTGGAAAGGAGGGCAGGGGAGCAGCCCCTGGTGATCCACCCCAGATTCCAGTGCACAGAAAAGTGCCTTATATTTTATTCTCTTTATATTTTCTCATACTTTTTCAATTTAGGTTTAAATGCATAGGGCTTCATGTGATGGAGCTTCTCTGCTTCCTGTGAGAGATTGCTCCAGAGCCGCGTTATAGATTTTGCTCTCAGGGAGTTTTTCCTGATTTTTCAACTTAAATTTTTCGTTTGTTAACTCCATTGTATTACTTCTCTTATATCTCTTTTGTCAGCCTAAATAGCTGTCCCCCTCTCATTTGGTAGCTGTACCCTTCAAACATTTGTGGCATGCCATCCTGTTCTTCCCTTGTGTAGTCAAGCTACATATATTTTGGGTGTTTAACCCTTTTTTCCAGCCATCCTTTCCATTCCCTTACCCACATTTGTTGCTCTTTTCCACACAGTTTGCTCTTTTGTTCAGACAAGAAAGCAAAGGGTATTCTAAATGCATGTTTCTCTTGAAAATAAATGCTATGCTTTTGTTTGCTTGCCTCCTCCAGCCACAAATTTTCCCCCTTGTAGGCTAAGCATACAGAAGGGAGCACAAATGAAGGAGGCAGGATTTGCATAGGCATGTAGACTGCCTTGGAGTGACACAGAATGCTAATAAAACTGGTTTAAGGGTTTTTTCTATGAACATTTTTTTTCCATTTGACTTTAAGAGATCATCACTCAATGTTATTTCTTAAACTGTGGAATCTAAGGCGAATGCTTTGACTTGATTTTAAAGACATTGAATTTTTTCTGCTGGTATAAATAGTATGGACACAGTAAAAGTACTTGAGAGAGCCTAATGAACCATTTCTTACACCCCATTACCTTTAGTCTGATATGACTGAGAGTACGGGCACTAATTATCCTCTCTTTCACAGGCACCGACATAGATCTACAGTAGGTCTTAAAACACAATATTCCATACAACTCTTAGCAGTATCTCATGTAATACATTTCTGTATTTTTTTCTAATCGAAATTTAAATTAGAGGCATGCCACTTTCCATCTACCTGCCACTTATATATGTTTTATGAACAATTCTTTTAGATTATATCCTACCAAAAAAAAAAAGTGCAGGTAGCACACGACCAGTCACAGAGTGAGTCCTAAAAATTAAAGGATTTGTCTTTGAAAGGAGTGAGGCAACCATACTGCTCTAATGACAGAGAAGCTCTGCACAGTGGAGACTAGCACAGGAAAGCTGCCAGTTGAGAGAATCAAGGGAGTGTGAGACGAGCACAAGATCAGAGCTCATTTCCCCTGGGTCTCTCGGAGAATGGAAAATTGCTTTTACTAGTTTAGCTCTGCTCTTCTGTACAAGAAAAGAGCGAGGAGCAAGGCTGGTCTAGGGGGATAGGAAATCATGCATTGCTCTGCACTGGTTTGCATTTCACAGATAGCCTTGCTGAGATGATGCAGGTGCATCAGGCAAGATGTATGCCTGTCATTGTCAGTGGCTGGGCTTTTGCAAATTATCTGTCAGACATCCCAGGCTTAGGTCATGTGAGGAAGCTTGCCCACATCCTGCAAATTCTAGCCTTGTTGATCCACCTGGAATGCAAAATGCAAGGCTCCAACACCTCACTGCCCTGGGGTAAATGCTGTTCCCACCTGGAGTGCTGATTTGCACGACTGTTACTGAGCTTGAACCTTTATCTCACGTCAGAGGAAAGATGAAGTTTTCTGCTGGTTAACGAGGAAACACTTGGAAACATATGAGCTGCATATTGGGATGCAGATGGCTCTATAAGACAGTACATACATTTATAAAGGAGACATGTAAGGTCATTGGGAACCATCTGCTTTAAATATTTAAATGTCCTTACACTAAACGTATGAGTAGTTTTGCCCTGGACTTGTAATATTAGCCATCTAGCAATTTTTTATAATAATGGTGAAACAAAAGAAAAATGGGAAGGTGGGAGACAAGGCATGGCAACCAATTTACAACATCTGGGCCCTACACAGCCAGCTCAGCAGCAACGCAACCTGTCCAGGAGCAGTTTGCTCTTTTTGCAGGGCTTTGCCCCCAGGCAAAAGCGTGTTCTCTGGGGCTGTCATAAAGTCCTGTGCTGCTCTGACCTGGCAGAAAGGAAGTCTAAGCAATCTAACTATCAGGAAACCTCCATGATCCTGCTCCTTCTTGGACAGGGTGTATCCATAAGGGGGTCGTTTTGGCATGATTTGCCTTGTCCAAACAGCAATCAAAGATATTTTCCTCGCACTAGTCCATATTCTAACTGAGCATTGGAAAGCTATGGCTCCAGAAACTCTTGCCCTGCTGACTCTGCACTGATTTTCCCAAGAAGACAGATTCCTACTTTCTTTCAGTTACCCCCAGTAAGAAACCAAAATAAACTCACTGCATCCCACTCTCTGCATGGTACTCCTTGCATGGTTTGAGAGCCCTCTCCTTGCAGGCAATCATGCTGGCACTCAGAGAAACCACCAGCCTTAACTGCCCTAAGTCCCACCTATGCAGACCCATGCTTCTGCTGATGACAAATGCAGTGTCTAATGACTTTGGTCCTCCTTTACTTTACTGAAGTATTTTTCACCAAACAGAACTACCCAGGCAGAGAGAGAAGAGCTGGAGAGCTTCCAGGAATGCAGTAATGTTCCAGTCCTAACTCTCAGCTGCACCTCTGGAGCCCACAGCACTGCAGTGCTCCCCAGAGCTCCCGAGGAGGCGCAGTCCAAAAGGATCCACATACTCTGGGTTTAGTTCCTCACTGCAGCTCCTGTAATCAACACAGGAAGGCAGAGAGCACCAGCTTCTTTCCATCTCTGGGTTTATCTAAGACAGGTGCCTTGGGCTTCCTGGGTCAGTGTAGTCATGGTGCTGGCTAGCAGCATTGGAGAGCCCTGCTGGGGCAGGCTGGACAGGGCACTCACAGCAGGCAGAGCTGTTGCTCATGCCTGTGCCACCAGTAGAGTAGTTTCTTCACGTATTTTGTGTTTCTGTCTCCTCCATAATCTGAAAAACAGAATCCACACAGTCAAATCTTTAAATGGTCATCCAGTTTCACACCCTTTGATGGGAGTATACATATACCATATTCATCACACTTACATACACAAATATATATATATACATATTATTCCTTGGGTCACAATTTCCCTGAGGTCTGTCCTTGCACTACAGTTCTCCTGCTCATGTCCCTATCAAACATATGCAAGTATGGGGATTAACAAATTTACCAGGACAGATGGATTATTTTTGATGGTAAAAATCTGTCACCTATCAAACGAGAGAAAGCTGTTCTTTTCCTCTCCTCTGGAAATAGATGAGGAATAAAACCACAGCTAAAACCATAAGTGAATGTTTTTTAGTCTGGATCATTCTCTCTCAAACTGCCTTGAACTGTAAGAACAGTTCTGCCTGCAATTACCAAAGCCTAGGAGCATACCAGGATAACCTCCTTCCCCAACATGAAGCCTTCAATCGTACTATTGAAAATGACAGTTGGCTGTTGTTGCTATTGCATTTCACTGATGTTATGATTTAGAGCCTTGTCTTACACCTACTGAGGAGAAAAGACAAACTCCACCACCTTCTGGGAGCCCCCACGCTCTTCCAAGTTCTCTTTGAGATTGTTTGGTTTAGGTTTGTTGGTTTTTTTCATTTTCCCCAGGAGACCTTAGTCTGTATTATTACAGATTCACTACATCTATCTTGTCTTCATTTCAGTATTTCTATCCTTTTTAAAGATCCCTTTACAAATACTACTTTCACCATCTTGATACCAGCTTTCAATTCAGAGCAATAATGTGACTTCTTAATGAAATTTGTGCATATGTGTATCCTTGGATAATATTCACAATAAGCCCCAAATGGCTACCCAGAGAAAGAGTGAAGAATCTGGAAAGGAGAGAAACAACAAAAAGGATAGATGAAAAGCAAAAGCATGAGAAATTATTGCACTGCTTTGCTTACACAATTAAAAAGCACATTGGAGGAAAACAGTTAAAATAGCTCACTGAGTGCATACAGGAGTTTTAAAGCTTTACTGTCAGCTCAATTAAAAACATACTCTAACACAGCACACACTGATTTATAAAGCAGATTACATTCTCCAGCAGCCTGAGATGGTCTCTGTGACACCACCAGCAGCCACTTCCTCCGGCTTTCCTTGTCCTTTGGAGCATTATAGACTGCTCAGGATGAATTCAGACTGTCAGGGCTCAAAAACAGCTGTTCCTTCTCTGGAAACCAAACAGCCCAGCCTTCTACTTTCTATGGCAACAACAGTGAGCCCTTCGCAATCTGACCTGCCGAGGAAAACCTGCTGTTAATTAAATGTTAATTGCCATAATGCAGTATGCATTATGTGGAAAAACGCAAGTTATTTTAATCTGTATTTTAAAGAACACATCTGAGGCTTAAAATGCCAGGCAGAGGAACCTTATAAATTGACAGATATATATTACTTTTGCCCCTCGGTGTTAGAAGCGACTCCTTTGGGTTTAATAGAGGTGTTGTTCTATTATTTTTAGACTTTCAGGTCTCTTTCAGACCATTTAATTTTATTTCTATGCAAACTCAAATGCAGCAGTAACAGCCAAGCTTGAGTGATATTAAGATGCATTTTTAAAATTATATCAATTATTTATTTTTATTTTAAAATATATCAGGAGTTGAGTCTTTCTAGTTCCAGCAGGCAGAGTGTGTGATTTGAGTGAAGGATCTTTGTTCCTGGATAGGAATAAACGCCTTTGTGCTCCCCCTCTGGGGTATCAGACACACAAGCAGCCATTCTCAGAGGGGCCATGCCACATGCCTCTTCCAGCACCCTGAGGGAAATAGGATTGCCAACCTGTCAATTTGAAGGGCTTCTTTAGAGTAACCTGTCTCCCTCCTGCAACCTTCTGCTCAAACACCTTGCCTTCCCTTAAACTACTTAGCACCTGGGCAAAGAGACCTCATTACTGCAGCAGTTTTTCTGCCAGCTTGGCCCAGGCCCTGAAGAGACTTTCCACTCCCAAGACTGAGGTGATGGGGATGAGACAAACTAGAAAGCACAAACTTTTTTGATGTGTAGGGGAACAGCTGCTTCCAAGCTGCTTGCTCTGGCCAAAATTCATTGTAATGAATGTACTTTTCATGGGCAAAGGAGTGCCCAAATGTACCTGTCCGGGGATGGCTGGGTATGTTACACTGCTTTTTCTCCTGGCCAAATTTATTATTGTATTTTACCTCAGACTTCTGCAAGTGCCATGATGGCATTGCAGGTGATGTGACAGAAATACCAACAAATAAAGAAAAACTAAAAACTATTCCCATTAACTTTTGGTTGACTCAAGAAGCAGTGGGGATGAAACGAGGTATCCCACAATGAGTGCTTGTGTAAAATCACTGATCATGTACCTATGTTGCCCAAATTGTCTTCTGGGAAGAATAAATTGTGCAGGGATATAAAAGACTGACCTGATAGCAGCAACCATAAATACATCACTTTCCCTTCTTCCCTTCTTTAACTTATCTGTAATTCACAAAGGCAAAATACCAAAGTTTACAGTAGGGAAGGGTCTGTTCAGCTTCTTTGTTGTGCAAACAGAGAAGCTGAAGCTGATGAAGTTCTGCTGGTTTACACTAGCAGCAAATGCCGCTTAAAATAAGCTGCATACATGCCGCAGTGCTCTCATGGGGATGTGGGAATACCTGCTTCTGTGATTTGGTGCAAAACTATTTACAGCCTCAGAATTTAACCCCCTAGACAGGAAGCTGCCAGATAAAAGATATCAGCAGAGGCAAGTGCTGTTGGGGAAGCAACAGCAGTGCCAGCACAGCCCAGGGGCCTGCCCGAACACAGGGCCAGCATCCATTCCAGAGACCGGAGCCTCTCTCAACCACATCTGGGTTTGATCTCCAATGTTTACAAATCTGGGAGTGTCTTAGTGTTTTTGAACTGCTACATGCATTATTTTTCTCATCTTAAAGCTGCCCATGTAGAGAAAAACACAAGACTTCAGTAACAGTTACCAGCATGATTTGCTTTTATTACCTTTCTGTTCAAGACCCTTGTTTCCCCTTGTAGCATGTCAAATTGCCCCCAAAACCATATTATACAGCAGAGAAATGTCGTTCACACTTCACTGGCTATTGATTTACTTTACTTATTGGCACAAAATCAGCCTGAGATAAACATTTTGTCCCCCATTTCCACTATTGTAAGCGATATAGTTCACTGCAAGATAGGCAAACCCCAATGTGCGGGGTCACAATTCGACATGGCTTTCTAATCAATGTGTGAAAAATTACCTAATGAATAATGGGTTGCACATTTCCACAAACAAATTAACCAGGGTGAGACTGAAACTAATGATTATATTTATCTAATGTAATTTCACATCTGTTACTAGAGCTAGTAATTTTTTTTCTTTCCATGGAATCCTTAGAATTGCAGCCTAGTTTTTGAAAGACAGACATTTTACATCCATTCAGACACATAACGTTCAAGGTTCTTATATGCATAATTTTAAAACCATAGTGTATTTGGGAAGTTTGTTATTATTTTACAACATTTTCTGGGGGCTGAACTGCCTATTGAAATGTGATATGGTTCTCACACCGGAGCCAGGGTGCTCCAACTGACAACACCTCCCATACAGGGAGCAACAAAAGTGATCTTTTCCTCAGTATACTGCCTGATAACTTTCACTGGAGTTAGGCTAATGTTATTTGCAGGTGAAAAAGTTTGACAGTGGGAAGAAACCCCACTGCTGTTTTATTTTTCTTCTTCTTAAACTGTGTATTCCTGATGAAATTACCAGTTTTGTAAAGCAGATGTTCCTGGAATCTAACTGCTGACCCCACACATGTTCAGAAAGTAGCCAGGGCCTTATGCAGCAGGATCTTCTTAGAATGGGGAGAGCAACTGGCTCTGTGGGATTTGCTTTCCAGAGGGGGCCTTTTATTGTCCAGGTACATTAAAATATTTTGCTTGGGGTGACACAAGTTGCTTAGGCACCCTCCCTGGCACCTCCCTTTCCTGCTGCAGGGGGCTGTGTCTGGTCTGCAACATCCACCAGCTTCCAGCTGTCTTTAAAGAGGTTGCAAGACAAGCAAGAGTCTCCAAATTATGTCACTGGTTGAGTCAACATTATTAAACAATTTCACAACCTGTCTCAGTCGTGGTGGCAGCTTTCATAAGGATTTATTATCCAGAAAGAGAAGAAGAGAGGGGGCTGAGAGTGCACAGAGGTTTGAAAGTCATTGTACCGAGAGTTTAATTATTGTATTTTCCACTGAAGTTGAAAGTATTGAGGAAAATCTAGCCAATTTCATATTACCTCATTTGATTAAAGAAGTTGTATGATTGTTCAGAATGTGTAATTGCCATTCAGTACAGCTGAACTGAAAGAAAGCTTTTTGACTTCATATCCATAAGACTTGGTGATATTTTGTAGCCTCATT
>JANRMJ010000079.1:23342231-23352570 GCA_025584955.1 Alethe diademata | reverse complement strand
TAGCCTCATTGGACTAGCCAAACAAAAGTGGGTAAATGGAACAAGCTTTAATCCAAAAGCATTCTGATAATTGTTTTGACTGAAAATTATGGTAACTAAATGTGTATCTCTGTTTGGATTTGTGTGTATGTGCTGATTTTAATAGTATATGTTTATGTTATTCCCACTGGGAAGAGCCTTCTATACTAACATGTTGTGTATAGGGCAAAAACTTCACAAGTGGGTTTTCAAACCACAGGAAATAAAGCATGACACATTATCATGTTTATTACATGAAGTAAGACATGCAGATATCCTGCAGTTCTGTGCCTTGTAAGTCTACAGTGATGTTTTGTTTTCTAAGTACTATTTTATATTTGGCTTATTTATTGAGAAGAGAGGCTCTAAATACTTCTTTTTTAAAAAAAAAACAAGGCCAGATAGCCCTCATTCCTTCCTATTTTTTGTAGCAGAAATAAATGATCTTGTTTTCCCCAGAAGCTTGTAGGACAGCTGAGGAACGTTCTGTCTGGGTCACTCTTAAACTGTTTGGTTGCAAAGTAAACCTCTGGATATCTTGATTTGGGGTCTCCTTGTTCCATCAGCTACAGAAGAGGGTCCATGTACTACTAGCACATGGACACTAATGAAAAATGGATTGCACATTTCTACAAACAAGCTAAACCAGAGAAACAGACACTATCAAGTGTCAGCCAGCCTGGAATGGTTGAGCTGCATCCTTCTGTGGGAGCATCTTGCACGGTGGCTTGTTAATCCCCACCTACACAGCAGAGGACTGTGGTGCAACACCTGCAGAGGAGTATTTCTGACCTCTAGGGTGTGAATGGGCTGGGATAACACCAGTGCATCCATTCCTCATGGACACTGAGATACACATTGGCACTGGGGGAGGCAGGAGGTGTGTGGGTGCCAGGCACGTCCCTCTGCACTGGGGCAGCTGAGCAGCTTGGCAGTCACCACCAGGCTCACAGGTAACTTTTTGCCCAGTTCCAGGGCACGTGTGATGGCAGCTGAAAAACAACATGAAAATAGAGCACAACATACTAGAGACAAACTCGTGTGTCACCACCCTGTCCCAAACATGCGATTGCCCAAATGCACTGCTCTTCCTAAAGTGCCTTCTTTTCCCTACTGTGAGCATGATGACTGTAGCATGGCCTGAGCTGCCTCTGTCTGCAGAAGCCACACAGTGGGAGGGCTCTTACAAGGCATGGAAAACCCAGGAAGCTCTTTTTTACTGAGGACCACAGTGACAGATACAGGTAGAGTTACTTGGGGACTGAGCTCAGGAAAACATTTTATGCCTGCTGATAACAAGCATATTCACTCAGTTATTTTTGCTTCTCCTTTATCCAGCACATTTGCTTCAGTTAATGTCTCTTAGCCTAAGTCAGAAGATATAACTCGATACAAGCAATTTCTGTTTCAATAATAATTCACTGATTGCTGAATAGATGTCTGTTGCTGGAGCAAGTAGAGAACCCTGTTGACTGAAGAACACAAAGAACATTGATGTAAGCATGGCACAGAGCTGTTCAGAGGGACTCAGAGCATTTCTAGTGAAAGGACACCAAGAATAAGCTAAGCATCAGTTTTTCTAGCAGAGGCAGTCTGAGTGTCTCAGCCTGAGTCCAGAAGGAGGTCACACAAGAGAGGCATGGCGTGACGACAGCCTCCATGCCTTTTCATGATAACCTGGCTGCACCACTTGTGTTTCTCATTTTCCCTCTGGTACAAATTTCTCACTGAGGGTTTTGACAATTTTCAAGTACTGTCATGGAGAGTGTGACAACATGAAATGAGAGTAGAACACAATGATGCAGGAAATAGTTACATTATTAGAAAGGCAGATGCTGGCATTGAAGCAGGGTTGTTGGCCTAAAAAAATAGATTAGGAGGGAGAAAATAGAAAAAAATCTGTGAGATATCAGAAGCAGCTGATAGCATAATAACATTCATATGCAAGCAAGGGTTTTCTGTGGCAGTGTAAATCAGTTCACATGCTGATATGACCAGTAAATAAACCATAGTAGGATTCTGCAATTGATATTATTACTCATCAAATACAACTCCAGACCAGTGAATCATGTCAGGGGGTTGCATTTTGGACTCCAAACCCTAACACTGCTACCCCATAGGCAAGACAAAGTCCTACAGCAGTGCTGAAGCAACACCTAGATGTCTACAGACAACCTAAATTCATCATAAACACAGTGGTTTTTAGTTCCTACTGGTTTGTCCTTGTCACTCCTTAGAGTCCTCAGAGATGCACCCAGAGTGAGTGCATGGATACTGCTGAAATTTAGGACTTTTGGCTGTGCTGTGCCTACCTAAATTGAAGTCAGCAAGGCTGCTGCAGCCTGGTCCCCCATTTAGGAAATTGTGAGGAAGGGGTTCTCCTTACCCTGCTGTGAAAGCTGTTGCCCACCTCTTGTGCCTATTGTCCTCTACCCAAAATTCTATAGACTGCAGTCTAAATTCAGCTCATAAGAATGAACTTAAGAGTATCAGAGGATTTTCTACATGCTTCCCAGGTCCAATGACTCACGTAACAATCTGCTATTCTGATTCTCTGAGACAATATTCTCTGAGAATTTAATATTCAGAGAGCCTGGGCACCAATAAGTCCAGCTTGAAGAGTTTTAGCACCCACTACCTCAAAAATCAGCCCAAACTGTATTGATGCAGGCGCTCAAATAAATTGTGAATTTGTGCAAAGGTAAACTCACCTTTAACAAATGTAGGAGGGCTTCTATAATCCTTGGTAAAGCCATGGTAAGTGAGAGCCACTTGTTCTGTAAAATAATGTTGTAAAGCAGAATAGTTAAAGCAATATGTCAGCTGTCTGTGCTTAAATGCAGCATGCTGCATTATGGATATTCCTCCACAGGAATGCAAACAGAGAGAAAATTTCATGTGTTTCTTTCTTGCACATGGCAGGGCAGACTCAGAAGCAAAGAGAGGCATCCCATGGAGGTACTCCCTGACAATGTTAGTCTCTCATGATCTGAGGAAGTAATTGCCTGGCCCTATGCACAGCTAGTGTCAGCTACAGTGAAAGCGGGACTCCAACTGCCTTTGCCAGTCAAACCGCCTCCCTGGGAGCCTCTAGAGAATGTGCTGAGGCAAATAGGACATCTTTGGGATTTTCCACTGCTGCACAGACTCTGATACAAGACAGGACCAATTAAAATTGCCCTGAGTAAGTTGCAGGAGGAAGGCTTTTGCCATTAAAAAATTTGCTGATGAGTCAAGTGCCAGATGGTTTGAATTTTTTCTGCCAATTTGGAAATGAGAAGACCTAGAAGTAACCTAGATATATCAAAGTCATTTCATGGAGATTCGCCAGTTGAGTGGTACCCATGATGACAGCTGAAGGTGAGGGCAAAAGGCGTAGCCAGGAATGGTGCTTCAAATTGCTTTTCACCTGGAATGATTCACACAGGTAGTCACAAGAGTATGTGATGTGTCAAAATCCTAGAGGCAACAGTGAAAGCAGGAGCAGGCTGGTAGATAATCTCTCACACAGAGGGTCATAAACTGCTTTAGGTCTGTAGTGGGTCTGGCTGACAGAGTTCATTTTCCCACAGCAACTCTCACAGTGCTGTGCTTTGCATTGGTAGCTTAGTCTGAAGCTAGAGGCAAAATAGAAGGGTCAAAATGAGATTTAGACATCAGGTGGGGCTTTATGGCTTGATAGAAAAAAACCTCTGGAATGACTGGACAACTGCAACGTTAAAGGTAGCCAGTTGTGGTTAATGGAAAGCAAAGATTTGTGTATTCATATAGATTATAGATAGAGCAAGTAGGGGGGACATTATTTGATAAAGAAGGAAGTCCTGAACTAGTTGTGGAGTTGGTAAGAAGCTAGTGGAAGTAAAAAGAGCATTAAAACTGATGAGATTTATCAGCCTACGTTACTTTGAAGAGGAGACCTAGGTACCAAAACACTTATATGTTTTTCAAACAAGTACCTGCAACAACGGATGCTTTTATTTAGTAGGTAACGGTGTAACCAGCTGCTGTCAGAGTTATAACACTAAGGAGGATGTGTATGGAAGGCATCAACAAGCAGCAGCCTGACTTTGTGGTCTGGATGTAATTGATTGACTATAGACTCCATGGGTGAAATCTATAGATTTACACCCTACCGAAGAGGCCAAGAGAGGATGTGATAATGAATGAATTATTGGAGCAATTTATTGTAATAGAACAAGAATCATCTTCAACTGGAATGAGAAAGGTCTGATTTAAGCAAGGATACAAAGCATGTGATGAGTAGATCAGACGCAGCAGCTTCCTGTGTGAGACATGAAGAGAGGCCAGAGCAATTAGCTAACAACACAGGGTCCTGCATCCTTTAGAAAACATCTCTCTTGCAGCTGTCTCTGCCTAGACAGGATGTCCCAGAGCCCAGCAGCATTGCCCACCTGGCAGGGATCTATCCAGTCACAGTTTGAGCAAACATGAGCTTAAAATTGAAGAGCAGGTAAAGCTGCAGAAAGGGCAAAGTGACAATAATATAAAATATAGTGGAATTATCTTCAAGTATTTCTTACAGTAATTAAAATTTAAAGAATAAAGTATGAGAAGTATGAGTCATTTATTTGCTACCAAGACCTGAAAATCACAAGCTGACAAGAAATACAGTTGTGGGTGTTAATTACTGCTTAAAATAGACAGAAAGATTAGAGCCACAAACTGCACCAAGTATAATTCTTTATTTAGTAATTTAATATTCCTCCCTTTTTATTTCAATGCATTTTTATATGTCTGACCTTCTGTAGACTCCTCATTTTGTTCTCCATTTGAAAGAGCAAAGCTGGTTAATTTCTGGTGACATTTTGTAGCCATGTAGAGGCTGAAATACCTTTTTACACTTGGACTTGTTTATAAATCTGAATTCAGTGGTATCTCCCTAGCCACACAAGCCTGTAAGCTGGGTGATGTTACTGAAATGAGAGCCTCTTCCTTCCCAGTGATGCCCCTGAGTGGAGTTCATCCTGTTCTCAAGAGCCTAGGGGACAGTGAAAAGTACCTTATAATGGCTTTAGCCATGGCAAACATCTGGACCACTCCATGTCTTCTTCATGTGTCTTCTATTCTCCCAGTGTACCATTGACTCACATGGACTGTATTATGGCACAACCAAATCCTTCAGATACAATGGCACAGGGACTCTTTGTGTTACAGACAAATCAAGTTTTGCCTATACTTTGGTATAAGGCAGGAAGCTCAAAATGTCAGCATTCCAGTACATAGAAATTTCATTACAAAGTAATGTTTATGCCTCGATATAGGATCTGGTGCTCCCTGTCAATTATTAGACACCAAAACCAGGAGAGGACGCTCGGAGCTGTTCAGAAATGTTCTTTAAAAAGTTAGCAAAAAATAAACCTTAAAAGCTTGTAAAGGAGCCACAGGGAATCATAGCTGCCACTTAAATTATATTAAAGGGCAATAAATTGAAACCAGTAAAAAAGAAATGTGTCCTTACAGGGTGCATTGTCAGCTTATGAAATTCACTGTAGCAGGAGGTCAGTGAAAGAAAGTCCATGGTTTGTTTTTTCCCAAAGCACTTTTTGGATCACTACCATGATGTTTCCAGGGCTGAGAAAAAAGGCTAATCAAACTTCATACTCCAAGGCACAAACTGTCTATGGGGGTCAGGAGAGAACGTCACCCTCAGAGACAGTGCATTAAGCATATTCTGCATTTTCCCTCTCGACCTTCGAAGGAGGGTAAGGATCTCTGCAGAATTGTTATATAACCTCCAAACGCAAATTCTGCACAAATGCCCCTGGATTCCTTGCTCCTGGATTCTCCTCTGGCAGATTTCAACACCTCTAAAAGCATAATTTTAGTTCTGAAAAATGTATTTAAGCATTAGCATTGATGAATGATGCAACATCACGATGCAGCAGCACTCCTGAACCTCAAAGACAGTCAAGAGAGAAGCTGAAACAGACACAATTTATTGGCAAAGAAGACAGGTGACCTCCCACCCATACCATGGTACAACATCCCAGGTGGAAGACAAAGACAGGGTCATCTGTGCATGGGCCCCAGCTTTGAGAAGAGTGGGAAGGGAGACATCCTTCTCCCAGTTTTTCTCTGAGGAGTAGAAGTAAATCTCATAGAAGACCTTACATGACTATTCATAAGGCCCCCCAAGCACAGCTGAAATGCAAGGGTGCTGGTCAATCAAGCAGCATCCCCTGCCACGTCCCAGGTAAGACCATCCACTTTCACTCTTGCTGCTATTCATGTTGCGATCAGGTGAAAAATTGAAACTGTTGTATCTACTGTGCCCTTCCACCAGCACCCTGTTTTTCTTTCCAAGCTCCATCAGTGCATGGGTAATGATTGGTCCATGATGTTTAAAAGGAGCCAGCAGGCTCTACATCTGCTGCTCTGAGTTAAGCCATGGCTATCAGCTGTTCAATAAATTTTGGGTATACCACGTGCATTCACTAAGCCAAACTGGCTCTCAGGCCCCAGGTCTTACCTCCTCCATGACTGGATGAGCTGATGTGGCATGAGGTGTGGTCAGACATTTGAATGTGATTCATGTGTGGTCCTCTAATCTCATTCAGTAAAGGAAGTTTTTCACTGTGAGAAAGCTGAGTGGCAGAGCAATTGTGATTACCTACCCTGCAAACGCACACACGTGCATTTGCTGAATTCACTGCCAGGTCAGTGGGGGCTTTAAAGGCTGCAGGATAAGGGTCTTTGCTTCTTTGTCTCTACTGTCCAAGTAGTAACTATTTCAGCTATCAAACAGTTGAGACATATCCATGACTTTGCAGGCTGCTAATTTCCAAGGATTCCTCTCCCATTACCTTCTGTGGCATTTGGATTTTTCCTATGTTTATAACATACATGAGGGAAAAACTAAAATTCCTTTGTTCTCCCTTTCATCTCCATGCTGAAAGGCCGTGCTTCCACCAACCACCCTGAGCTCGGCTTAAACGGCAGGTAAGAGGTGGTCATCTCCCTGCCAGAGCTTGCTTTAGAATGAAAGGAATTTTAATGGTAGCACTGGAAATTAAGAAGATTTTGTTATTAGCTCTCATGTTTATAATTTAGAAAATACATGCCAAGTCACTGTGTTCTCTCTGTTCTCTCTGAACACAGCTGCAAAGTGCATTAGGTGTTAAAGTGAATGGATATATTTCAGATGAAATATTTGTACTGAATTATTAGAGTAGTCTGTATTACAAAATTACTAATAAACATTGCTTCTGGCTCAATTTAGCCTGAACTCAGTGAACCTAGCCAGTGGTGAGAAATCAAAAACTCTGAAATACCTTATGAATGAATCTAACTAATCAAGAAGCCCTGCAGGAAGTAGATGCCAGGATTAATGAGCCAGTGGTTTCACCATGCCATGCTGTTATTTCTTCACATAAATGCCCTCAGATGAGATTACCTTTGTCATGAAAAGGAGAAAAGGAAGGTTACATACTTTCAACTGACAGGTTAACTGCCATACCTCCATTACTGCAAGATACATTTTCATGTGCACAGATTTTTATTCTGAAAAATGAAAATTTAAATACCACAACACAAATTAAACCACATTTTCATTTCTAAGAGCAGGGATCATTACTGCTAGTGCAATAATATAATCCATGCTGCAATGTTACCTGATCCCTTGCATTGCACAAACTTTCTTCCCATATTAGTAATTGCTCAGTGATTGCAATCTCCAGCAGCGGGTAAGAGCAGATTCTGCCTTCCATGGGGATTTAAGCAGAGGAAGAGAGGAGAGAGAGAGTGTCAAAGCATTTCATCAAGAGAGCAAATGAAAGGTTCAGTGACATTATCTTTATGTATATTCCTTAGACATTAGGGGTGATGTTGTGTTTAGAGGAAAGTAGAATTACATGAATATGTGCCTATGTGGAAATTAATCCATACATAAGAATATAAATCTCAGTCTACTTATACACTAGGTGGAACAGCTTAAGGCTAAAATGCACCTAAACATAAGCAAATAAGCCCAGCTTGTAGCAGCCTGGGTGCCTGGTGTTACCCACTTAGGCAGTAACAGGCTAATTGTTATTCAGCATAACTATTCCCTCTCAATTTATAGGGAATTCACTCATTTATTTTGATCACTCTACGTGAATGAAGCAAAGCCATTCACATTGTTAGATAGAACTGGTTCGTGCTGCTTAATTTTTATCTTTTAACATCAGCAAGATTGAGACTTTACAGTAAAATAATTCAGACAAAGCATGTAGCACATGTGAGTGAAGCCTGTGGTCTCCTTCTTTCCACCCATGTTAAACACATAAGAGCATCAGCTTAGATGTTTTATGCTGCAAAGCTTCAGCAGGTGCTAAGGGTACATATAATTTCAAAAATCTCCAGGACTCAGAACACAAGGATCTATTGCTATGGAAACAAATCAAATTTGTATCAAAATGGTGCAGGATCAAAAAGCTTTGCTCATAACCAGGACTACAGTTGCATTAGAATATGGAGGAAATGATGGATGTTTTAGGAGCGAGCATTAAGCTGAAGGACCTTTGTAAGGCCCCTTTCACAGAGCTGCAATGTTCAGTGTCAAGAGCTGAATCTTACAGGTTGTGTCTCAATCCCCTGCCCCTAGCCAGAGAGAGCATTTTTCTCCACCATTAAAAAGCACATATTTTTTTAAGATCTTCCATACCACACTTTACGACATTCCTACATCATAAAGCTGTCTTGCTTATAGCAATATAAAGCAGCTGTAAAAATTATGTGCTTGTAAACAACCTTCCATACATTTGGAAGAAGTAGAGTGCGATTTGCACTCTTCTGCATGTAAGTAGAGACATTTTGCCCTCCTAGCAGGTCACACTATGGGGAAGAGAACACTGTGGAACTGGGAAGACCAAGGGACGTCCCAGCTGGCTGCAACTCCCCTTGGTCCATGCAGGGTCACCCGTTGGATAGGGAAGCTGGAGGTATCCTAACCAGCTCTGCTCCATACACAGCTCACCCTGTGTGCCCATGTGTTTGATGACTGAACTAAACTGATCACAGACTTCAATCTCAGAGCTAAGTCTGGGTGCAGAGGCGCAGCTGCTCTGCCCAAGGCTGGGCTAGGGCCTAGAGGCAAGGCTGGAAAGAGAGACAGAGCATGGTGACTTCTTTTCCCAAGTGCTACCATGGTATGGACTGTGGTATGGGACGTGTCTTGCTAATCCTCGACTCTCTCAGGTGCAGCATCTTTGGGTTGTTTCAGCACCTGAAGGAGCAGACTCCTGCAGTAGGGCTGTTTCCTCAGGTGACTCCCAGAGGACTCACTTGTGGTCTGGATCACCAATAATTTATTCTGCTTTTATTTCTCTTTTAAATTAAATATGCACATGTAATATGCACTTTGGAGCAGGCAAGGACCCTTCTGCGGGTGCCTATGGAGTCAGGCACTCTCAGGTGTGTAATTAAGAGGTGTGTAATTGATGTACAAGGAGAAGAGATCTCAGTGTATTGCATAAAAGGCAAAGGCGGGAAGAAGAAAAAAAGAGCCCAAACCTTGCTGTACGATGCTTGGCAATGTACTGTGTTTCTTTTTCCCACCATATCAAAGTTTGCATGTGAGTAAAGCAAGAGTTTTCTCTTCCATGGAGCTTGCTTTGCCAACAGTTGTGCCCTCATTTCACATTCTGAAAAAAACGAATAATCCCTCCACTGCCTGCCTGCCTTGGTCTCCCGCTGACCCATTCTCCTTCATCCCTTGCCTCTGCCCTGCTTCATCACTTCAGAACTTATAGTTACTCGCAGTTTAAAGGCCAACCACACAGAAAGATTAACAAAAGTTTATTAATCATGAAGTATTAAAATTGTGACAAGTGAAAGGCATCAATGCAAAGTTAAGCAAGCAAACTATCCCCAAACTTGTGACAAAGGACTCAGTGAATACCACAGAAGGAAGTCCTGTCTTTTTTTTTTTTTTTTTTTTTTTTTTTTTGCCTGCAGTTGAAGACACCTCTCATATCTCACACGCCACATCAAAATCTATAATTCTTCATATCACATACTGAAAATGATTTTATTTATCCATTCACATTAACTTGATATAAACGTGTCCGGAAAAGTCAAGTAATATGTTTTATATTAGCTCAAACATTTATTAAGTAACCCAAAATTCAATAAATAAGCACAGACAATAAGTTAAAACATATCACGAATCGACCAGTATGTAACAAGAATGCTTTATCTACACAAAACATCCTATTTCACATCGTTTGTTCATTCCTCCAGCGGCCCTGCCCTGCGGCGGGGTGACCGGCACATGCAGGCGGGCGGGCCGCGGGGCCGAGCCGGGCCGGGCCGGGCCGGGCCG
>JANRMJ010000079.1:23279547-23290518 GCA_025584955.1 Alethe diademata | reverse complement strand
TATTCCACCAAATTCACATGTTCATAGTACCCAAATATATAATCCTGATAGGAGACACAGAAACTTATCTGACAACTTGCCACCAGAGAAGATCAAATACCTTTGTGATTTTCATTTTAATACAATAATCATAAACACCAATGCACGTGTATTATTTTTGAGAAAGGGGAGTGTACAACTCTGCTCAGAACATGTCAGTTATGTTCAGCTATTTTGATAATTATAATGTTATCCTATCTTGCATACACTTATGTACAACTTCCCTGACAATACTTTTTGGATTTCATATTTAGACATGGCTGTATAAACCTTCGTTTTTTCATGTTTGACTACAGCATCTTAGACATAAGCATAACAATAACAGGCATCAAATATCTTAAAAAAAATATTAAACAAGAGTATTTCCATAATATTTGCCAATTAAATAATATTTCAGTATGTAACATAGACAAGGAAACATTCAGAAAAGCATTAACACAGAAAGAAAAAAAACACATGGCTTACTTTTCCAAGTGTGTGGAGCCCAAACCAAGAGAAATATCCAAGAAATTACGCCAAGACAGTTCTGAAAAAAGAAGAGAAAGCAATGCCCTCTGGTGGTAAAGTTCTGAGCAAGTCACAATTCCAAGGGCTTTTAACATCTTCTCTGTTACTTTTCCAATACCCGGTACCTAGAAAAGAGAATGTAACATTATAGTGGAAAATTTCCATTTGTAGATCCATTACTAAGAACAATTTGAATCAAACACAACATGGAAGATTACCCAGAAAACTATCCTTTCAGTAGATATCTTGCTTCTAAAACATATAAATATTACATGACAGAACAGTAAATGTCATTGTGTCTCTTACCTTTCTAATGGGCAAATCTTTTAGGAAGTCTAGCACTGCTAGTCTCTCAGGAGAAATTCTGTATTGGCCATTAGGTTTATTACGATCACTGCACATTTTTGCTAACATTGTATTTGGTGCTATTCCTTAAAAACAAACAAAAACACGTGGAAATATTTTTTTTAAAAATATTTTTAAAAAAACATAAGACAAAGTTTAATTTCAACTATCCAATATTTAAAAGCCAAAGAGCAGCCTATACACTCAGCAAAGACTAAAATAAGGAAAAGAATTACGACTATTAACAACCAGATTTGACACAATTCTGCAAAAAGATTTTGTGACCATCCTGAAAGAACATAAATACACGTAATAGATAAAATATTTAAATTAAATATATTAAATATTAAATAAATATTAAATAAATATTAAATAAATATTAAATAAATATTAAATAAAGTGTAATTCATATTTTAAGATAACCAGGGTAACACAACAATCACTAGTAAGTCAAGAGGGGTTAAATACCAAGTCCTGAAAAATAACATCAGTTACATGAGTCAACATTTTTATGATGGTGATTACAGTAAGAAAATGCTTACAGTGGTAGTTACAATGAACTTCTAGTAAGAAGGAGATCTTTCTTCCTTGTATTTCAGCAAAAAGACTTTTCTTGACAAAATTTAATAAATTTTATTATTTTATGGGCTACCATTGGAATGTAGTAATTTATAAATATTTAACAGACATTAGAGAAATTAGGAGGAATGGCTCTTTTCTACCAAAGTAACTGTTTTTACAAATTAACTCTGGAATTTGTTTAGCAAAAGAAAGAATAACTTTGTCCTACAGCCTTAGAGGTCTAAATTTTCATTTGCTCACTGATACAACATATTACTCAAGATGGTAGAAATAACTCTATTTGTTATTGATTATCAGTATTTTTTCAGTTACCCTTTTAATTATTTTTAATTTTTGGTTTTAGGATCCCTGTTTGCACTTTTAAAAGCTATGCCTGTTTTCTACACACTAACTTATCCTTGAGATAACAAAACTTCAGAAAACAACTGTTTTTCTGCTATTACTCATGAGACAACATACATGGGAGGGGGTTTCATCCTGCTTCTTCTTACTAGCTGTTTCTTCACCTCTGCTTATATTCCACACTTTTCTGACCTTCTGCAGCTGCTTCATAAAGTTCACCAGTGCCTTATAGCTCACTGACCTGGTTCATACAGCATTTTGGATGGCATCCAAACTAAGTGGCTAGAGACATACACTAGTTTTAGTCAATCAAAATAGTTGAGACTTAAAGGTGGGCTGTCTGAAGTAAAGACATAGAACTTTATTGGTAAATATTAAAAAGCTATTAAAGAGTTCATTAACTTCAGCATATATTTACTTCTCTAGGACTAACATTTTAATGAATTTTGATACTGTTTTAAGAAAGGAACAGTGCAGACGTAGAAACACGCAACAGCACAGATTTGCTATTCAAACTAAAAGCAGTTTAGAAATCAGTGACAGATTTCACTATGACCCACAGTCTGACAAAAACAATTTACACAATGCACTAGAATAACCACCCATGCTAAGATTAGATCAAGTGCACTGGTCATTCCCCCTTACTGCTTACTCTTATTTTAAGTAGAAAGAAGCAAGAAAATGATGTAACTGTTTCAATGGTTAAAAGAAGAGTAGAAAATAAAAGAGTCATGACATCTCTTGAAATAATTGGAAGTCACATTCTTTGCAGACCTTCAAAGACAGTATATTTTTTTGTACTAGAAGAAGGCTGTGGCAAGGCTAAATTTTAATTAATGCCCTCTGAGATGAAAGCAGAAGACAATACAGAAATACAAAGATTAATTATTATACATGTGTCTGAATACCTGCACTAGCAGTCAGTTGAGTTTTCTGCTCAATCCTAAAGCGAATTTCCTTCACAACTTCCTCTGCAGAAGTTCCAAAGACAACTGAGTTTTCCACTGATAGACCTCTTTGTTCAAGGTTGTCATCCATCAGAGATGTGTCGTCTTCAAATAGTACTGGTGAAGAAGAGACTTCACCTTTGTTGAATTTGGCAGACATATTCATATCCTCTTTATCTAAGTTAGACAGAAACACAAACAATTAGTACATCCATATAGACTGATTTCCTTCTTCAGTGGCTTCAGCGTTCATAAGCAGTTTTATTTCTTTCTATTTTTGTTTCGAAAAAGCAATTGCATTGTTTTTGTTTGAAAAATGGATATGTAACTGCTTCGTTTTTGCTATGATTTGAGCTTGGCTGAGATTGGAGCAATTGGCCAATAGGCTGGACATAACATCCAGAAAAGCAAAAGGTTGAATGGCCTGTTGCTGTACCAAAACCATCAAGATTTTATCATTATTTTTGTTTTATATCAGATTGAAGGCCATATGCTCTCTTCCACAGATTTTTTTTCAATATTCTCCAAATAAAATTAGGGTTCTGGAATATCTAGTTCTAGAATGATCAACCTAGTGAGCTTCTCATTTTCAACTGCAGTCATGGTAGACCAGTAATGTCAGCAGCCCTTTGTCTGACTCTACAAACATTACTATTACAGTTTCACATTCTGAGCACTTGTTTGTGTTTCAGATGAACAAAGGTATCAGGCCAAGTGTGAAGAAACACATGACTACACATCAGTGATATTGATTTTGTAAAGAGTATGCCAGTTTGTTACTTTCTATTTTATTAATGCTTTTCTATAGTAGTGCACACTTGATTATCCTCTTAATGACTGTTAGAAATTTTGAATACAGAGAGTATAAATATTCCAGTTTGTGCATCATTCAACCATTTGTATGGTTACTTCTTTTCTATTATTCTATTCAATTATTCTATAATTGTGGATGTGGTTCTAACTCCATGTTCCAGAGCAAAGTGAAACCCAGTACTATCTTGAATATTACTAAAATCCTGCAGTGCTCCTGCTACTTATTTCCAAAATTATCAAGCTGAATTGTAATGCAGACCTAAACCACACCATTTGTTTTAGAAAACCTAGCACTGCTGTTCAAACATTTTATTCACATTAAAAGAAAATAAATCCTCCAAGTCCAAATCATTAGCAGTGTACATTTTATTCACAAGTGAGCAGTAGAGAAAGTTAACCTGTGCACTAACTAAATTGGAGGAATATATGGGAGGACTTGAGTATCTACACTTTCAGTGGGTGCAGCTTATCTGAAGCTTGTAAGCACGTGACAGGCAACTCTTGCTCCCAACCCCACACAATGTAGTCAGAGAGTCTTACGCCATTTCAAAAGGCAAGCAGCCAATCTCTGCTGCAGTGTTCACTCTGCTCCTTGCCTGCCTGCATGTCCCAACACCCGGCCAGCCCAGTGCTGTGGATCAACCTGTTGCAACACTGGGAAGCTGCAGCTCCCACAGCACTGTCTGCAGCCCCACAGCAGAGCCTGCCCGCAGCCCCACAGCAGAGCCTGCCCGCAGCCCCACAGCACTGTCTGCAGCCCCACAGCAGAGCCTGCCCTCAGCCCCACAGCAGAGCCTGCAGCCCCACAGCAGAGCCCGCCCTCAGCCCCACAGCACTGTCTGCAGCCCCACAGCAATGCCTGCCCGCAGCCCCACGGCACTGTCTGCCCACAGCCCCACAGCAGTGTCTCTAAATGTCACCTTTGATGGGTCCTGAGGAGGAACTTGTACCAGAGCTGTCAATGGTCAGTGAGACCTGGGACATCCCAATGGCCACGGGCATCTCTGCTTTCATCTGCTTTCCCTGAGGATTTGGGGAGTGACTCGTGTTCTTTTAGATGATTTTTGAGTCTAGAGTATGATTTTTATACTGATACTGTAAACAGTGTTCTATGATCCAGTCCTATCTACGGAGAGTCCATGTGAACAGAAATCATAAAAGAAATTGCATTATAAATTGTATATTTTACTACTTAGAAATTGCAATGCACTGATTTGACAAGTGACAACTCAGAGGACACCCCATAAATGTCTCTAAGTATCTAAAAGGAGCGTGTTAAGAGGACGGATCCAAGCTTTTCCTAGTGGTGCTGAGCAATACAACAAGAGGCAATGGGCAGACACTGATGCACAGGGAGTTCTCCTGAACATGAGGAAGATCTTGAGGGGGTGTGGAGTCTCCCTCACTGGAGATAACCTGGACACAGTCCTGTGCCATGTGGTCTAGGATGACCCTCTTGAGACCCACTGTGGTCCCTTCCAACGTGACCCATTCTGTGTGTAATTCTGTTACTAGAAATCCTATGTTAATCTCGAAGTAAATTCTGTTCTATACTAATAATGAAATCCTGCTAGGGAAAATAAAGCTCTAATTGCTTTAAACACTAGCTAAAAGCTATTGTTTAATGGTTAAACTAAGTGTTAAACTCTACGACTTAGTGTTGCCATAGTTCTGACAAGGATCTCTAACAGAACCTTTCTGTCCCTTTAATGTCTGATTGGTAAAGCAATAAAGAGGCAAGATTAGCCCTGGAAGCTCAGTCTTATAGTTAAAATTGTCTGCTGGTTTAAGGGCTGTTTTACTTTATGGTTATACTTAGTAGAGGCTAACCACTTAAATTCCTGGAAAAAACCAACCCCTGGGGTCTGTGTTTGAAAGAACTTCCCCTGAATGAGTATTTAAATAATAATAATTTTTTTAAAAACTAATTAAAAAAAAAAAGCAAGCTTTGGTGAACAAATAAAGGCAAATACATTTTCAGTGAAGTGTAGTTCAGGAAGGTCTACAGAGGATTTTTTGCCCCCATATGCTTTTGTCCTGTGTCAGTGGCTTGCCCTGACCTTTGGCATTGCCAGTGACCAGTATCTCTTGAGAAAAGCTGTCTGCAAGGAAGGAAGCCATGTTGCTTCTGGTGGCATGACAGTTGGAGGTCACTAGCCAGCAGCTGTGGCAAAGTGGCTGGCACCACCAGGCCACATTCAGACATGGTATTAGTGGGGCCAAGACTGCTTAATCCATAGAGTTGTATGTTATCTGCAGAGGAGAATGAAAATGACCACTCTTAGAGAGCCCAGCAAGCCTTCCCAGGATACCTGGAACACACAGCCTTTGCTTGGCAGGTTGTTGCTGAAGGAAGATGCAAGTCTCAAAATCAACACTAGCTTAATGCCATGAACAACTATGACCTGGAACAAGTTCAAAGATGTATTAGGTATTTGATACACAAATCTGCCATCAGCTGTGAGGAGGGGGAGGAAGGAGGGCAGCATTCTGGCAGAGACAAAGGAAAATGCAGCCCCTTACTTTGCCAGAAACTCAAATGTTAATATTCTGTCTTTAGAAAGCTGTATTAAGTCATGCTGGGGCTGCAGCTGTTCTCTAAAAAATTCTAAGGCAACCCAGTTATGCTACGTCCTCTTTGAAAATACAGAAGTCTGCAAATAAAGCTGAATTACCACCATACACCTACGCATTAATTTTTTTTCAAGAATAATCTTCAGTGTCATTTCTATATTTGACAAAGTTGCTCAATAAGTGAAAAGGCCCACAAAAAATAACAGTACAAAAATAAAAATTGCCGAGAAGCAGCAATATTAAGAAAATAACTAATGTTCCCGACTGCTAAAAATGTTTATTTCTCTCTCTGAAGCATTAACTTGCATTACTGACAGTGCTTAGGCTCAGCTACTGAATTTTAGAAGTAGAATGCAATTGTTTTCTTGCAGCTAATTCACTTAACTAAATAGATGAACATATCCCAAATCTCTGTTCATATTTAAGCATATATGATGATAGTGTGAAAAAGGTGTTACTGGTGGATCATAGAGTATATTGTAAAACATGTCAGAAAGCAGAATGTACTTTGTTATTAATACATGTTTGTATTAATAATTTAAAAATATTAATTAGCATTTAAAACCCATGTAATTTTATTTCTAAGGGTATGGATACCTGGATATCCAGGGAAGTATGTATAATGATTTCCAGGACAGACACTCCTTTTTAAATAAAGGTGTATGTGTGGAGTTTGTTTTCCAGAACTCTTTTGAAACAATTTCTAGTCTAGTCAATCATAGATACATTTCCATGTGAATTAATGATTTACACTGGGGTTGAATACAGTCCTTTATGAAGACTGTGAATCTTGTTGTACCTTTTGAAAGATGCAGAAACTGTCAATTCTTCAATGATTTTTGGCAGCATTCTGCTTGTGTTGCATCTGGTTGAAGGTTTTTCATAAGATATATTAGCCCTAGTCATTATGAGAGCACTGTTGCATAGAGGCAGATGCCTAAACATAATTTGCTGATGCTGTAGCTATGCTGACATACAGAGCAAGTCATTCCATATGTGGGATCCTTAAACATATCTTTATGTATTCCCCTGTATTGTACCTTCCCAGCAGCTCACATGCAAAGCTGCACTTGCTGTGACTATGATTCCTCTTCTCTGACCAGTGTCATCTGGTCATTCCAGCTTTCATCTCCCTCCATATAAACAATATTTTCGGTTTTTCACATGTTTTGTATGAATTTACTTTAGTGGGAGTAAATGTTACTGCCAGTTCACTATGCCTTCTATCTAAAAAGAGTCTATCTACATTTTTGTTTATTTCTTCTAGATAAGAGAACATATAGTAATTACTGCTCATTCCCATTTCATGGAAGCAGCTAGTCAGCCTGATAAGCTCAATGTCTGCACATGTATACTACAATTATGTAGTATATATTTAATCTGGAGTGTGCACAGTGTGCCTAATATACTTGCAAGCAAGCACACCAGGATGCCAAGCACTGCCTAGAGTGAAAAGAAAAAAATAAAAAAGTCTTTCACTTCTCAGTGAAAGATCAGCTTAAGAAGTTAAGGCCATACATACACTTCATCACAAGAAAAGAGCAGACATACTCGAAAGCACTTCAGTATGCCACAAGTCCCTTTTATTGTAACAGTTCCCAATTAATATGCTTTACAATTAAACACTACCCATAAGAAACAGTCAACTTGTAAAGTGTGCAAATACTGAGTCTTATTAATTCTGCATTCTGATCATATCCCTACCTTCCTTTTAAATTTATTTGCTTGGCTTTAATAAAGGACTGTCTGCAGAGAAGCTATTTTGTGTCATACCAGTAGTTCATTTAGAACGAATACGTTTGTCACCTGGTATAGTTCAAATTTGAGACATTATGCCACCTATGCTGTTGTGGTCAGAGCAAACTTTGCAGAGGGAAGTGTAGCCACCAGGGTTTAGTCCACTAAGCCCCAGTGGCAGTTTCCACCACCTTGTCTATCCACTGACAGTTGGTTTCGACAGCTTGAAAAACCCATGACCAAATGCATGTGTGCTTCAGCTGAGAACTGAGATCATTATTTTAATAAGTAAATGCTCAATGAGCTTTCATACTATTTTGTTTACCCATCAAAACCATGTGTGCAGTCTGACTATAATTTTATTTTCATTTATGATCAAACAAAATGCGGAAATTACTTAGCCTTCAAATTTTATCTTTTTTTTTGTAGGAAAACCAAATTTCATTCAGTCTCCCCAAAGGACACTACAAAATGAAATCAGATTTTCAATAAAAGTTATTCATGTTTACTTAATTTTAATATATGTTAACTAGATAAAATTAGCCTCTGTACAGCTGCCAACACAGAGCTAGGCACCATCTAAGTACACAAGAACTAATTTCCCTGGCTTTCAGCATGTGAGATAGTATCAGTATTCCTTGTGGTGCAAACCTTTTGATCCACTGTCTTATGAGGTGATTGTTCCTGGTCAAAATTGTCTTCTACAAATATCCCCCCAAAACACCTAAAGAGTTGTTCAACACCACAGATACAGGCAAGTTACACAGGTATGGAATTGGAGAAGGATAAAATAGATTGCTGTTGCACAGTTCATAAGATACCTACTAAATACTGTTATTCAAGTGGGAGCTATTACAGGAGAGGCTCAGTTGCATAGGGAAGCTAAGTAAAGGAGAAATGAGATAGCAGGCAGAAGCTGAAAAGGGTCAGGGGCGACACCCTTTCTCATTTCTGCCTTTGTACCTTCTCCAAACACCACTGGAATGGATTCTGGTTTCAACTATGCTTCTGTGAAAAGGAAGTAGCCCACTGGGAAGTGGTGGTATAAAATCAGATGGGAACTTACTCATTTTCAGCAAAGCTATAGTGACAGTACAATTTACCCTGCGTAGAGAAGGCAGCAATGGTGATTCCTCAAATATGACACTACTGGAGAGCACAGGTTACAAAACAGCCCACTCCTACAGTTTTCAGGGTTAAACTGTGCCCATAGTAAATGCTTAGCTACAACTCAAACATTTTCTACCTAACTTGAGGCTTTTTAAAAAGCAGTTTTTCTTAGCTCAGACCAACCATTAGGTGAAGAACTGGAAGTAGTGAGAAAAAAAGGGATTTATGTGTGTGCATCAAAAGAAGAATATATCCTTCTGCGAATTATTTCCATGGGTCCCCTACGTACAAATGAAGAGATATGTGATATAGCAATTCATTGTTCTGACACACATTGCAATCATGATGTGCAGTTTTTAATGAATCGTGTTACATGAAGCTTAGCCCATGGTTTAACACCATGTAACATAAATTTCTGTGAAGGGAGTAACATAACATGATACTGTCTTTTAAAAGACACACACGATTTTTTCAGATCACCTACTTTTTATCCATGAGTGCCCAATCCAAAAATCAAGGTAGCAGACGAAAGTGGATTGAATGAGTATCCACAAACCAGAGTATTTATCTTATGTAGTTTTGCTCACTGCTACCTGTAGTCAATGACTCCAGTCAATTTTTATGTTGTAATGCATGAGCAAAGTTGATGGACATATTTTTTTGACACCCCTAGTTAGATTTTATTCAGGGTCAATCAAGGGAGACCTGACAGCCGTTAAGACTATAAAACACACTGAGAATCCTCACAAGTGTTTATTTCTCAATAAAGACAGGAGCTTTGATTATGAACCTGTCACTAACCTTTTCTCTTTTTGTCCTACTTGGAGGCAAGTTTTCTATTTTAATTGATAGTTTATTTTAAAATAGACATATCAGTATGAATGATTCTCATTAGAATTAAATAAAAAATGAACTCTTGATTTGACAGCCACTGGATATAATAAAATCTCCAGTGAAAGATCAAACTCATATCAGAAGTTTAAAGAGCCACAAAATAAAGCTGCATGTGATGAATCTCTTTAGAAGAAAAATAATTACATTTCATGTATTTAGGTATACTCATAATTTGTTTATGTAACTCCCCCTGAATCATTAAAGTCAGGATTTTAAAATACTTTTTGTATACATTTCTTGAAACCTGTCTTCAATGCTTTCTGTATTCCTAAGTTATTAATGTAAATTTTAATTTCATCCTTTTTGTGGTACACTACAAAACAAAACCAAGACACCAACTGACATCTGCATGGTGTGGATTTGACTGATCACATGATTCAATGCAAAATTTAAGTACCAGCCAAGAAGATTTGTCTGTTTTTTACACATATTGGAAACTGCAGTTTTTGTCACTCAGGATGATGTTCTCCAATGAAGAAACAATCTTTGCCAGTGCTTATCAAACAGGAACATGTAGGTAGCACACAAAGGTGGAGGACAGCGAAGTGGCTGCCCTCAAATAGGCAAATAATGATAATATCCCATATGATGCTGCATGTAACATTATGAATGCTTCTCACAAGTTAGTAAAATAGACAAATAGTACCTGCAAAGTGTAACATCAAGATGAAGCTGCATTAGAGAGTCTAAGAGAGCTAAAAAATGTATGCTTTTAGTAAGACACCAATCTTTACTGTCAGAGACAAACGTGCTGTCATGGTATAGCTTGATGCCGTAAAGCAACTGGCAAAAAATTGCCCTATGTTGTGATTAAAGTTTAGCACTATATAGTAGCACTTTAGCACATTTTACATAGTTTATAAATTGGTGAGTTGTTGTTGCTTAATTATCAAAATGTAAAGGTTTTTGGTGAGTTGTAGTAATCTGTTCATCTGGCCAAAGTTATTTGATAGATCTATTAATCATTGGAAAGGAAGTGTTAAAATAATTACTAATAAAGCCTGCCGCTGGTACAAATACTGTTGACACTGTAAGTAAAAAGAACAGATTAGTTCTGTAAAGGAAATTGTATTTCTGGGTG
>JANRMJ010000079.1:23237960-23242477 GCA_025584955.1 Alethe diademata | reverse complement strand
AGTTGCAGGAGAGTAGCTGCAGGCAAAGGGATCTGTGTCTGTAGAAATCTCCTATAGCAGATGACAGGAATAAGTTCAGGAAGATGTGAGACACTCTAAGACCATTTGGAGCTGGTCATGGAAAGAAGAATTGTCTTCTTAAAATCACAAGCCCTCTCTGAATTCATCCATCCAGGACCAATGTTTGCCAGTATCTTGCTTGTCCCAAAGAAATCCATTCTACTGACCATACCCCAGGAGTAAGTACCATGTACAAGGATACCCCTTAGCTTTGGTCTGTAACTTTCCTCCCTACTACTATGGGTAACTGCTGTAGTTCCAGAGATTTCCCATCTTACCCTTCTCAACTTAAAAAAAGAGCTCTGGTGGATGCAAGAGAATGTAAGAGGTGACTGTTCAGCTCTTTATTTTAGGGGAAAAATGAAAAAACCTGGCATGTGTTCCACTCACCTTCCCCTGAGTCTTTCCTCCACTGCTGAAGAGGTGAAGCCCCCAACACTATTCCAGTGGTGTTGGAGAGCACACCTCTCTCCTTCCTGGCAGGGCAGGCTGCTTCCAAAGGATAGTTGGACATGGTAAGCAATGGCTTTAACGGCTTAAAGGCAGGCTGGGCTGCCTGGTCAGAGCCAGGGGGACTACCAGGGAGTTAGAGGGCACCTCTCTTGATTTCTGCTGATTATCGGAACAGTAAGCTGTCCATTTAATATAGAAATTAAAAGGTATTGCAGAAACAAAGAATTGTTTTCATCACTGAAGTTTTTGGCTTAAAATGTTTGGATATATGATCAGTTGACCTAAATGAACTCTCTCGCTTGCCTTCTTCTCCAGATGCCTAAATGGTGGCAGCTCCACCCACCATTTGCACTCTGTATGGCTCCTTCCCAGAAAGGAAATTAATGGAAAGTGCTTGAGGCTCAGCATTTCTGAAAAATCAGGCTCAACTGGGGACGCTGCAACCAAATTTTATCAGATGACTATTTTAAACATGTTAGTGCAGGATCTTACTCAGATTTATTAACATGATGACAAAAATATCTGTGTTATGGAAAAAAAAAAAAGAAATAAGGAAAAAAGCCCCACCACTCAATTGGCTTGATTCATTTTCCTATAGTATCTCTTGCTGTCCATCTGCTGAAAGGTGAAGCCAAAATGTTTTAGAATTATGTTTTCATGGGGAATTCTCTGTTAATTAGTTATTTCTCTCTGCCATGTGTAGCAATGGATGCAATCAGCTACTGTAATTTCATGAAAGGCAGTGTTGGACTGTTTGTTTGTGTCAGCATAAACACTTTCTTACACACAGTGCTCTAGTGGAACAGGAGTGGTCCAAATAATATTTTATTTCAATATCACGAGGACGCACAGCTACTGTAGCATCTCAATTTCTTATTTCCTTGTGTCTAAAATTGTGGTGTTATACTAAATATAGCAGAAAAATCTTATGGACTCTGATTAATTTTTGCATAGATTTTTAAAATGCATTTTTTCAGAGTAGAGCTTAGCTTACTGAAGTTACTGCTAGGATCTTCTTATTTTTCTAGAATAAAATAGTCTTCTCTGCTGTCATATTTAATAGGCCAAAGTTCCACATCTTCTAGTGTCATGAACTGCTGCTTGCAGTCCTTTTAATGAGGACACAGCACTACCATACTCTGGAAAAGTGAGTTTTGTACTTGCAAATGAAGTATTTCAGCCTTTTTACGTTTTAATACCACCGAATACCCTGGGTAGCTAAAGACTGCCTTGTTTCCAAGGAGTTTTATTACAGAAAAAAACCATGAAATACCATATTATACACTTTTCATGTTTGTAATTTTTTTTTTCTTGCAAATAATACCCCAATTTTTGGTAGCAGGGCTCTCCAGGCACACAGCCCGGTTTAAACCCTTAAGTGGATGCTTAATTGGCTTTCTCTTTTACCACAGAGAATATCCAAAAGGAAAGCAAGGGTGCGCTCAGGGTCAGGGGTCCATGTCTACTGATGGCCAGTGATCTGCACAAACCACAGGGTAAATATCCACTGCTCTCTCCTAGAGTAAGGTGTTCTCCTCCCATATTTTGTTGCTGCCCTGGGCATGAGGAAAATGCACCATGGATTGAGATTAAGCTCACTGAAACTCTTATGCTCAGCATAAGAGAATCAAGGGGTGCATCAAAAGACTTAACAAGTTGAAGAGACTTGCAAAAGCAGCATTCTTGTATCTGTATTCAGCTTCTCTCTTACAGACGGGGAAATGAAGGCCTTGTCAAACCACATGCTTTTTCAAAACTATAAATAAACAGGACGTGAGAAATTCTTTCTTCTGGTACTCCCTCCTGGGGAAATAAATGGTCCTACATCTAAGACCTGCAACTTGGCTGATACACACTCCTAGGTCTACAGCTGTATGTGTATGATGAGAGATTCATTATATCAGAACAGGAATCAACAGCATTTTACTGAAAACAAGGGCTAATGGTGCACAGCATGATTTGTGCAACTACTGATTACTAGCTTCGAAAGCAAAAGGTGAAAAGGGATCTAAATATACTACTATCATTACTTTCAAGATGCCCTTTGCACATTTTTACACATATAGACTTGAGATGTTAGATTAATAAAAAATCAATTTAAACCACATGGATAACATTTCAAATAGTTTAAAGTTGTTAGGAAACATGTGGAGAAAACAAAAACAAAATTAGAAGTAGTGTATCTCCCCAGGTGGATAGAGAAAATGCTGACTCTGGCATCTGACTATGGTGGCATTTGCAATTTTCATTTAACATGTCCAAAGCCTGCAGCAAGGCCTAGATGATGAAGAAAGTTTCTCAGTGTTTCTCAGTGGTTAATGGTAAAACCCAGTGGGACAAAACACCCTGACTCAGCTATGGAGAAATCAGGAACATGAAGAAACACTGGACAGCAGCACAGAAGCTCTAAAAATAGGTGTTTTTAGTATTTGAGGAGCCTTCTCCTTTCTGTATTTTTCCATAACACACCAAATGTCATGGTCTAGTATAAATAATTTTTACAAACCTGAAGTCACTGTGTCTGTAGCTGTAAATTACAGAACTAAAAAAAAAAAAAGGCACAATGCATGTGAATTTAAAATTTAATTAGCTGATATATGTTTGTGTGCAGAATCAGTGAGGCAGGCTTCATGCAAAAGTCATGTTAATTATGGGCTTCTGTGACACTCTACATGTCAAACAGTATCCAAGATACAGGAGATGTGCAAAGAAAACTATAGTAATTTTATGGCGTTTGTCCTTTCAGATTTGTCCTTTTTCCTCTGTATTCCTCCATTTTTGCCTGATTCCACCCTAGAATTACCTCAGAGCTTTTTTTTTTTTTTTTTTTTCCCTGTGGTTGCTGGAGTTGTGGTGGAGGTTTTTGAGTCTGTCTAGCAAGATATAATATTGTGAGTCCCTGGATGTTAACCAGATGGGTAGCATTAAATAAACCTTGCCTTGCTGTAACATATAACTGCAGTAAAATGTGAGCAAGTGAAAACAATAAACACTTAAAGAAAAACAAAACAAAGTACAACCCTTGGCATTTTAAAATTTCTAAATTTTAACTCTTTTCAATTTTTTTTCTTTCACTTGTTTTTACTGTATTTTGTATAAGGTAAGAGATGAAGCTCTACCACAATGAAAAGAAAATATGTTCCAAGACTTCTTTAAAAGTCAAGAAGAAACAAACCAAGAGCATAAACCAGATGTCTCATCCATTGGCAACCTCCCCTGTGCACTGTCCCTCTATAGTGACAGGGCTATGCTGTGCTTTTGGGGACTGACATGCTGCTCCTGAAAAGCAAAGCTGAATTTAAGTTCTTGTACCAGTCACACACTGCGCAGGGTGTTCTTTGAATTTTTCACTAAAAAGCTATCTGAGATCATATTGGTAGAACTTTTTAAAGAGCAGTCTGGCTGAATGTCAAT
Source organism: Alethe diademata (assembly GCA_025584955.1). Classification (NCBI taxonomy): domain Eukaryota; kingdom Metazoa; phylum Chordata; class Aves; order Passeriformes; family Muscicapidae; genus Alethe; species Alethe diademata. The sequence continues at coordinate 23,238,550 of JANRMJ010000079.1, read as the reverse complement.
AGTGTGTAAACATTCACTATGCTCACTGTGTTGCATACCTATGATGGGTCTAACCATTTGCAGTGGGCTGATTTTTCCCTCTGATTAGGAGAACATGTAGGTGCTTCTGATGTGATTATTTCCATGTGCAAATTTAAAAATTTGTCTCCCTGCCACTTACTAGGCAACCGCAAATTTCTTTTCATGAAAAATCATGTCAGTAAAATTGAATTATGCAAGTGATTTAGAAATGCCAAACACATAATTTAAAGATACAAAAGAGCATTCAAAGGCTCCCCAACCCATCCATCAGTCTATCAATGATAATGAGAGGAGGTGGCTGAATTTTGTTACAGTGTTAGCAAAAGGTATAATCTAAACTCTTTGGATAAATCCTTCAGCAAGCATTTTAATTTTTTTTTCAGTATGTTTTGAACTATAGGATTTTTTTAAAATCACATGACAACTTCCTTAAAAGATGCTGTGAGTATTTGAGTTAGAGAACAGAGGAATCTGACCCTGCACAGATATGCAACAGATCTGTATCTTAACAATGAGGTACTATTTAAAATTCAGGGATTCCATATTTTTGGTACTCACACATTAGTGAA
>JANRMJ010000079.1:23227960-23232960 GCA_025584955.1 Alethe diademata | reverse complement strand
TAGACACAGAGGTGGATACTGGTAGCAGGCCTATGGATCCTCAGTTGGAAGACTATAACTTAGATAACTTCATGCAGCTTAGCCAACACACCATACAAGTGAACAATTGGCACTGTAAGATTTTCAGTTGGAAGCTGCCCATCTCCATCACTGATGTGGGCTCCAAAACAAAATTTCAGAGGGAGGCAGAAAATGCAAGAATTGAAAGAGCCAGTGGAAAATAAGAAAGCCTAATAACAACAGGAAGGAAACTATGAAATTCTCTTCACCATTTTTATAATAAAATATTAACAAGCATATTGATTTAAAAACCTTAACATTTCTGTCTTTAGTAAATTGAGACCATTGCACTGTTTTGCATTAAAAGATGTTATCCGTCCAAAAGAGCAAGTATGGTCTTATGCAACTAATATCTGCTAAAACGTACCTGACTGCATTGGAAATGTTGCAGTAGATTGGTATAGCAGAGAATAATGAACCGCTGCACCCCATTGAAATGTAATTACACAGCACTCTTGTTCTTAAACCTATAAGGTGAAAGAAAGATGAATAGTGAAAGTAAAAATCGCTGACCCTTCAAAGTTTAATTTACGTTATGCATTCCCTCGCCCTTCTGATAGGTTTTAGAAAGGTCATAATTTAGGGTATTTTGCAGTTGATAAATGATCTGTATGTTTGTGTTCACACGCACCGATTGATTTGTTATAGCCAAAATATTGTTTCTATAACAACCTGCAGGTCCTTAACTAGGCAAACAGCAGATGAACAGGAATCCAAGTGGGAGGTGAAGCGAAATCTGATCCTCCTCAGAGGATGAGGAGCAGGAGGTGGAGAAGGGAGAAGAGAAGGAGGAAGACAAGAAGGGAGAAAACGAAGAAGAGGAAGGAGTGATTTTATGGGGACAGTGGAAGGTGTGGAAGTGAAGGGGGTGGCAGTAAGCAGCCTGGCTCCGTCCTTGCCCTTCTGTGCCCCTACTGATTTTCCTCCCCTGAGGCTCCTCTGCTCTCCAGGGCCTCGTGTCAGCAGACAACGAAGCTTTTGCAACTCAGATTGCTCCCACCGTGCAAAGGGCTGTTGGGGCAATTTTCCCGCCTTTCCAGCCTTGGATGAGGCTCCTGTTTCCGGGCCCAGTTGATGCATTATGCATCAGGGCTGCCGGCAACTGACAGCCCCTCAGCCAGCGTCTACTTGAAAAGCAATGGTGCTAATCAAAGTCGACACATTTGAATGTCCAGACACACACACAGAGAAATTTACTAATCAAAAAGTGTATTTCCTAGGGCTGTCTCCAGAGAAATCCGCAGGAAGAAATTGGAATAATTTATTAGCTTACAAGTTTTCGTTGACAGTTAGCCCAAGGCTATTTATCTCTGTAATAGAGAACGTCTCCAATGTGGCAAAATTGACCAAATCAAACAGCTTTGATCAGAAAATGAATCTGGCAAGGCTGTCTGTCTGTGGGTCCCAGGGGAAAGGTGGGAAACAAACAAAAAGATTTAACAAGTGGTCAATAGGAGAAAGAGAGAGAGAGAATTTGCAGCCTGGAAAGTCAGAAGCCTGCAAAAATCTTCACACACAAACACTGAAATGAATTACAGGAGAAATAAATTATGTCTCACATCTTAACATTTTACATTGTACTTGTACATAATTGGAGCTATGCAGCCCAATGTAATTCTTGCATTAAGATGATGAAAAATAACTGCAGGAAGGGGAAAATGTTTTAACTTCTCCTTAAAGGGAAACAAAATACAGAGAATTCCACATCTTCACAAGAACACTGGTATCTTCACTGCAGTTTGCACTTACTGTCCATTAGTAGTACCAGCTTTGCCAGAAAGACTCAGAGTCCCACAGACCCAGTATGTTGAAAGCCATCACAAAACCAACACCAAATTTGGTTTTTAGGAATCAGAATGTGTTTCAGCTGTTTCACTGCACAATTCAGGCATTGATTTAACCATCTTCCTGTTGATGACTAAGACTTTTAAAATGAAAAATAATAAAATGTAAGTAATATTTAGGATAAAATTAAAACAAGCATAGAATTTTGATTTATATAATAAACTAGACCAGCCTTCTCTTGTAAATAAAATTTTTACCTGTCAAAGATCATCCTATAGCAGAGAATACAGATGAAAACATTCAGGATAGCAATCAGAAGCTTTTACATTGCCACAGTTCTATTTTCATATTACTTAGTATTCTCTGTTTCTAGTAATCCATGTGAAATATCACATAATAATACCTATGAGTGCAAAACTTCATTATTTTTTGGAATGAAAGTGCTCTGTGCTAATTAGATATAGATGCCTGAGATGACCATTTCATTATTATATTATAGTCTCAATGCCTCACAAAGAACAGACTAAAGGACTGGATGCTGATTCCCTTTTTCTAGGAATTGCAACATATCTTACCTGGTAGGAAATGGATTTATTTATTCAGATTCTTGTGCTACTGGCTTTAAGCAGGAAAAGGCACAAGTAATGTCCCTCTCCCCTAATAAATGTTTCAGATTATGTGAAAGAAGCAAAAGTGCAAGTCATCTTAACTTAGTAACAAAGGATCAGCAATTTTATTTTGCTTATATTGGTGCATTGAATAAGTAACCTGCAAAGAGAAGCACTCAAACAAGTTTAGATTGAAAGCACTCCAGAAAGCAACCAGGCAGCCTAGTCAGATACCTAGCAGGAAACTGAAGGCGACAGGTTTCCTTCTCACATCTTTTCAGGCCATTTTAGGGGACCGTAAGTCCTCATGCCTGATCTATATTGTTACACACACTTAGAGAGATCAGTAGGGAATTGTCAGGGAATTTATTTATTTATCACTGTTTGAGGTGATAAATTTATCAACTTGAGGAGAAGAGAGAGGCTGGCCTCTTGAATGTTGTTCATCAATTTCAATTTTGAATGGTTTTGTATTTTTTACATGAAATCTTCAATACAAGCTGTTTCTGTACTTGGAAAAATGGAAACTCAAGTAATTGATAGTCTGAAGATGACTGGCATACCATATAAGGTTTCTTTTGGTATCACTGGGCTGGACCATGAACCCCTTCATTATTTCTTAGATGTTGGTGAGGCAAGGAGGACTTTTGCCTTATTAAGAAATTGACAGTGTTTTGTATTTACATTGTAGTATGTTCCTATAACAGACTAAAACAACATGAAAATTGATTGATTATAGTTTCTACATAATAAATAGAAGTTTAATATTTTCATGGCCTGGCAATGTAAGAGGCAGAATGGTCTGAGTAATAAGGCCAAAAAGCCCAAGTTTCCAATCCTTCTTCTTTCACTGACTTACTGTTTTACAGTTTACTGTTTTGTAGGGCCCAAGAAACATGAATATTTCAGCTGCTGAAATAACACCATTACACCTGCAGTCAATAAGATCTTTAAAAACTTAGTTTCTCCTGTGAGATTTGGTTTTCTATCTCAAAGTGTTGTCCCTGAATTTACAAATATTTTAAAAAGGTTTTCTCTTTGCAAGTCTTCATGTGAATTTTCCTTTTTGTAAAATAGGACCATACACTTTACCTTTTCTTTAAAAGACTATGAGTGCTATACATAAAAAATACAATGACACCCTAAGTTTTAGCTTTTGTATTTTTCAGATTCTGTACTGCCTTAGTGTGTGACTCTGAATTTCATATAATGTATTAGCAAGTTTTCTTCACAGTTTAGTTAGACAAAACTATCCTTTTCCAGCCTGAGAACCAAGGACACTATTGCAGCTTCAGGCCCAAAAAAGTGCAAACAAAAGTGAATTGAGGAGAGCAAACTGAGAGGATGGGACTTCATAACCTGAAGCTGTAATTGGACAATTGACCCCAATATGTAAATGGACCAAAACTTATAAAAGTGTAAAAACTGGTGACTTGGAGTCCATCTTGTGTCCATCTTGGGTGGAGACACAGTCAAACTCTTGTACTGCTCAAGGTGTATCTTTTGAAGGCCTTTTACTTAATATCTGCTTTATTCCTTTAACACTGTCTAGCCTCTGTTCCAGGTAGCCTCTTTATGCATCAAAAGTATGGGCCTTCACTCAGCCCCATCTAGAAAATAAGAGGTTTTCCACCGGCTTTTGTAGAGTTTAAATCAAGTGCTAAGCTTTATTTTAGAGGCTGCATTCAAGATGGTGGAGGTATTCTCCACATACATATGGTAGGATGGATCCTGATAAAAAACACGAATGAGGCTTATTTGATGAATTGCAGATATCTGCTCCTGCTCTGGAGAAACAGGCACATTTTAGGTTTTGAGTCATGGTAATGCAACAGTCTAAAAGAAGTTGGATGAATTGTAAAACAACCTGTGTTAAGCAGAGGTATGGGTAATCAAGGATCTAGAAAGTTAAGCAAGTACAACTGAGTGGAAATTACTTATTATGGGATCAATAAAGAATCTGCTGATGATAAGTGTATTTGCTTCCATACTTCCAGTGAGTAGTTAATGTAAGACTGGTTAGAAAGGGATCACATCTTTAATGGTCCCATAGACAGGGTCCTGAAAGGTCTTGGTTCTCTACTACAATGTATTCAAAACTCTTTGAGGCAGCCCTGAAACTCACCCTAGAGACAGTCTTGGGCTTATCTGCTGCACAGGAACAGAGGTTGAAGGGTTATTGCTCTGTAAAGCTTGCTGATCTGTGGAAGTGGGAAGGAAGGTGCACATCTCCTCTCCCTGGATTCCAGTGATGAGTGGAAATGTTCAAAACTGAACCAGGGGAGGTTCAGACTGGACATTAGGAAGCACTTCTTTACCAATAGATGGTCAAACACTGGAATGCCGTTCTTAGAGAGGTGATGTTACCCCAAGCCTGTTGCTGTTCAAAAGGCATTTAGACAATGCCATTAATAACATGATTTAACTTTCTCTCAGCCCTGAAGTGGCCAGGCAACTAGACTAGATGATTGATGCAGGTCCCTTCAAACTGAAGAATTCTATTCTATTCTATTCTATTCTATTCTATTCTATTCTATTCTATTCTAT
>JANRMJ010000079.1:23200839-23212385 GCA_025584955.1 Alethe diademata | reverse complement strand
AAAAGCACAGCACAAAACAATACATGTAATTTTATAAATTCTGCTATACTGGTGAGCTGGGAAATAAGAATACAGGAAGAAAAGCCTTCCTATTTTGAAACTAGGAATCATACTAAAAAATTTAACTGTCAATTTTAGATAAAATGCTGGTGCATCCTTTGATGCAAATCATCAAGGACTGAAAACAACATTGAAGACTATCAGTCGCTGCCTTGCAGTGGTGGCAAGCTCTATCCTTGAGCAAATCAGCCTTTGTACACTGAGAAATAAAGAGGTGCTTACTATAATGGTGTGAGCACTGGCAGCAAGTTTCAGAGTTAATATCTATTTAGCATTTATATAGCATTTACATATGCAAATCACTGAAGAAATATTAGGTAATTAATCCACAAAACATAGTGGTCAGGCAGGTCGTGTAAAAGCATACATGATGGTTGATACTGGTAAGTCCAATAAAGACTACTCTCCCAAAGGCATAACACATGCTGTTGTCAAGACCTAAATCAGTGCTTGAGGCTCCCCAATTCCCACATCTGCACCCCTCAGTGCGGTTGTGCTACCACAATTGCTACCATTTTCCTAACCACACAGTCACAAACCCAGTGGTGGAGATTGGAAGTGACCTCTGGATCATCTGATCCAAGTCTCCTACTCAGGTGATAGCAGCAGCCCAAAAGTAAGATTCCTTAATGAATGGCTGCTCCTCTGAGGAGTCATATCTGAAGAAGCTGTCGCTATAGTCTCATCTTGATATAAAGGCATGGATGGACTCAGTTCCCTAGCTGAGAAAAGAGCAACAGTTAAGGGTGGTGTGCCAAATTGTATTTTTCTTTTCCAAGTAAGAAGTCAAGCATGCTGATACAAACTCAGTAAAATACTCTGCAGTATAAGTATACCTTGTAAGAGGAATGGTAGCACTTATCACTGGATTGAGCCATTCTTTGTCAAAAAAACCCAGAAACTTGCAGACCTAGCTGAGTTCAGGACTCTCTCCACAATGGGATATACTTCCTCTGTGTTGCTGACACATGACAGTTCCTACTACTCCACTGTCCCACTGCAAGCCGTTCAAAGACTTTCCACGTGTGTTTCTCACTCCAATGTAATTGACTTCTCCAGCCCACCATTTTTTATTTTGTAAGCATGTGGTCCTAAACAAAAGAGTCTAAGGCATGTGGAAACAGTATGCTCTATACTGTCTTCATAGCCTATTAGTATTCCCTAACATGGGGTTTTTTCCCCATCCCCAAAAAGACAAACACAAAGACTTAGGAACTATTTTTACTCTGAGGTGCAAACAAATACATGTGATTTAAATAAAACCAACTTAACTGAAGTTAGAGACTATCCTCCTCTCAGGTCCTGCTGATCTCACTCGGGTTTTACATAAAGCTTCACACAGTCTTGTCTACTGTCTTCTCAAAACCAATTAATTCATACTATTTCCACTGCTGTGCAGATCTTTTCCCTTTGTTCATCTTTTTTAAAACATATATCAATTGATCTGCTACTGGTGAAAAAAAAGTGATTTTCAAAAGAAAAACCCACACAAGAATATTGTTGTGTGTCTTGATTTAAAGAATTAGACAAACCACAGAGATTCAGAAATGTAATTAAAATATTTTACATCAAAAAATAAGCTTTTTTGGATTATAAAGAAATCTGACCTACTGTTAGAAGAAACAATAATATCCAAAATATCAAAGATATAACTTCCAGCTGAAAAAGGCTTCCCTTATTAAAAAAAAAACTCTCTAAGAAATAAGAAGACTAGAATTCCTTTGAGTCTAGGTAAGGATGGAGCATTAATTAGCTGCCAGAAAATGGTCTCTTAACACTGCAGTAAGAAATATGCCTCTAATTCTCATTATGTGACCCAAGAGAGGGGCATTAGGTCTGTAACCAGTGAAACTAAAATGTGAAAACTTTTTTTTTTAATGATTGGACTACTCAGAGAGCAAGAGGTGAATAATCACCAGCTATCAAAGTATTCACTTCTCTGGATCAGCAGTGGCTCCAAGCCACAAGCCCTTTCTCCCCACCTAAACCTGATCATGCTCTATATAAGATGGATCACTTTACATAATATACAGTTTCTGAAAAAGTAAAGAGATCATAAAAAATAAAAGAAAGGAGCTAACATGGAAAAGTCAAAAGTCAACGCACCAACTTTCTGTTATCTCTATGGGTACTGTTACAGTTGTTTTACAGTTCTACAGCTGTGCTGTGGTTGTTCATGTTACAGGTGTATTCGAAGTGTATCTATCCTTTACTGTCCATGTAACAGAGGCCCTCTGCGTCTCTGCATCATGTGAAAGACTCTCATTTTAGGTTAATATTGCTTCTCCTTCAACACAAGTCTAACTCAAACAGTTCTAAAATAATTAATGCCCCAAGAACTGTATATATTTTAATGCGTTTACTTTTTGCCAGGAATCATCTTTCAAATATTTAATAAATGTGAGTGAATTTTGTTGCCCTATGCTGTATGTTACCCTTTACCACATACTCTTTTGACCCTGTCTCTCTGAAGCTCTGAAGCTCTCTGAAACAGTGTATAGTATTCCAGTACTCTCTATCCCATGCTGGAGGTATGAACTGGTATGCACTTCAAATTTAGTATCCTGTTCCTTTGATCTGGTTGTTCTGCATGCTCTGTATCTTGTTTGTGCTACCACATTTTTTTTTCAACTACTTCTTTTCCGACTATGATGTTACTGTTCATATTTCTAGGGAAAGATTACATCAGCTCATGTCTTCTTATATTTTTAAGGATTTATAACGCAAAAGAAGAAACAGGACATCTTTTAATGTGGACATACTAAACCTGACAGGGTGAACAACAACATACTCTTACATATCTGAGAGAAGATACATAGCATATTGCAAAACAATTTATCTACATTTTGAAGACACTGCTACATTTGTATTAGTTTATGTCCGATGTTTAAAAAATTGCAGCTGGATTACTCATCTGCCATAGCCCTAATGATATTAGTATTTTAAGTGCAATTTTTCAAAGTGTCTAGTAATTCTGTCTACTTAACATTTGGAGGAAGTCCAAATTTAAAAGAGTAGATGTTCAGCACTTTCTGAAAATTAGTTCATTTTATACGTCAAATGGAATTATTCCTGTATTTCTTGTGCAGAATTTGCTCTACCTCTTATACCAGCAAACAGACCTTGAGGTGAAAGTGGAAGAGATGGTGGAACAGAGAAAACTGGCAAAACACACCAGCAGACACTATTGGACAAACCTCACAATTGCTTCTTATTTGTTTCTAGTCGAGAAAATTGTAATATGTGTTTCACCTGCTCTGGAAACAACTGACAACTTCAGACAATACAGGTGGACTGGCCATATAAGAAATTTTTTTCCATGTAAAGCGCTCTATCAGGCAGCTGCAATGACATTCAAGGATTAACCTTCTCTTAAAGAAGTGTCCACCTCCAAAACTGAAAAGACACCACAAACTTGTTTTCAATACTATGTTAAAGCAAGATCAGTTGAAAGAAACCTTGCAAGGTCTTTATTTAAATTGCTGTTCAGAGACATGTTCATATCAACTGACAGAGATTCCTGCTGCTTTTTCAACACTCACTACAAAAGGAGCACAAGAATTTCAAGTAGTTAACTGAGCAGCGATAACTCAGAGGACGGTGACAGAAACAGCATTTTCTCTTCTCCCTCCCCACGACCACAAACTGAATCCAACTAGAATGGGGCCCCAACATTTTCCATGTGGCTGACTTTTCAGACATTTGAGAAACACAGACCTGTTCCCTGATTTGGCATTTGACTACGGCTGCATCAACAGGAATCTATTTCCAATAGCTGATCTCAGGTAAATGAGCCTTATGAAGGGTAAATCTTCACAAGACCCTGAGCCCACAGAAGAGATCTCAGCTGTCCTGCTGTCTTCAAGGAACTCATATCTGTGACAGCTGTGTTTTTGGACATCTCACCCCTACCACAACACCCCATGATGGCGCTTTAGGAAAAAGAAACTTAAAGCTGCAACTTGCCTAATTCTAACTGGCCAGGAGACTGTAGGGCACATTTAAACAGCTGTTCCACATTCTTGCTATTATTGTGGTTTGGAAGAAAAGTGTATTTCAGAACTTCCCTTACATCAAAAGCATGTTCAGACCATATGACCATGGCTGAAAAGTCTATAACAAAGGGTCCCTCTGTAAATTCGATCTGTCTCCTTTATAGGAATACATTATGATAGATGCTAATTACGAGATTACATACTTATTTCTTCAGGAACCAGGTCTCATTCAGTGTTTGTTGTTTTTTTAATTCTCATAATTCAGTCTATGACTTTATTATTTACTATACACCATTCAAACGCAGCACTGAATACAATAAATATCTTCTGAGCTTCTATACAATGCTCCTGTATTATTTTCTTTGGGATTTACAAACACAGATTAATTGATCTTCACAAGATTCCTGTGAGATGAGGAAGGATTCTGGCTTGCAAGTTATAGATGAGGATTTCTGCCACTGAGGTTGAAAGCAAGACATCAGGTAATTTTGAATACCCAAATTTTTAAAACTGGTGACCTAATTCTTCAGAGTAGAAAGTATATCAAAAGCACTCAATCTGTTCATAAGAAAGGTCCCACTGAGCTTGAGTTCAACCATCAAAGCTGATTGTTGCTTCTAATCAAAGGACTTTTTTTTGCATAACCAGAAAGTGAGGATCATGCTTACAATGCCCTCGGTCATATAAGGGGATACATGTTCTCTGTTTCACAGTATATGACCTTGTGTCGTAGATGGAGCTGAGACTAGAGTCCTCATCCCTGTTTTTCTTTTCTTCTGTGTCACTGTGAATGGGTTAGCTGGAGCCAGAGCAACCTATTCCTTCATATTGCCCTCTATGATATAGATCCTTACAGACAAATATGTTTAGTAGTAAAGCAATTGTAAAAAGTGAAACAAATTCATACTGAAAAGACAAGCTCCTTCAGGTATTTTTAGAATATTTTGTGCGCTCAGTTTTGTAAGAATGGTAATGCAATATTTATTTCACAATATGTTTAGTTCCACTAGACAACAGCCTTTGATAGCAGCCTTCTACTGCTGTAACCTTTTTTCCTTCCCCTGAAAGATTCCACTCTTCTGTTATTTTCTTCCTGCTTCATGCAAGTTTTTGATGCACAATATGCTTTGTTTCCTTTTAACTTAGTTGAATATGGAGCACACTTCCGAGTTGTGAATAATTCATACAAGAAATCCTTATTAAAGATTTTCTACCTGATACCTGCAGAAGGCACAGGAAATCACATCATCTATGACCTTGTGATAGAAGAACTGCTTTAAAAATTATCGAGTTATTCTGACCATAACTTAAACACACTAGCTTTTTCCCATAAGGAACCAGGAAATGCCATCCATTTAATTTTTTTAATATGGAGGTGCAATCAATAATCTTCTTTCTGTTTCTATGTGAGACCCTTTATTCCTGATTCCAAGCCTAGCTAAATAATAGGTAGGCCAATGATTTATTTTTAATATGAAAATCTTCTTATCTATCGAATACTTTAGCCCCACAAATGTCAAGTCATTTATTCAATTGTTAAGGTGACTGCTCATTTTCCATATTTTCAATGGAATTATTTCCACTTCAGTGCTAAAATATACTAAGCTTCAAGTAAATCAATTCCCTCCTTGTGCTAAAAATTAGCATAGCACAAACTAATCAATGCTATCAAACACTAGTGCAAAAGCTGTGACAATAACCGTATCAGTGAGGAAGTAAATTGCTTATTATGCCAAACTGGGAAAAAAGCCTCATCAGTCACAAACCATCTGATTCACAGAAATGCAGTCTGTGGGCCTATTGTTCTTAGAAGTGGGCAAGTTTGTTCCCCATATTATTGAAACTACATCTCCTGCAATAATGCATGGCCCCTGCAACATTCCTCTGCAGCAGCACCTTCCCCGTGCCCTAGTGCAAAATCTCAGAAATATTGAGCCCACATTATATGGGATAGAATAAGCAGTGCCCATTCTCCATCATGCAGCAGCTCTTATTTGGTGGAACCCTTGCTACAGCTCAGACGAGCTGGGGAGATGGCATAGCAGCTAGGGTTGAATTGCGAGAGCGGGACCTGGTGCTCACCTTTGTCTCCAGCTTCCTGCATGACTAAGTACAGCTGCTCTGTACCTCTGCTTCCCCATCTGCAGACAGGGGCAAATATGTCCCTGCTGACTAGTGGTGTTGTGAGGACAATATGACTAATATCTGCAAAGCATTCAGGTGCCTGAATGTAGGGGTTTAATAGAAAACCTGTGTAATAGTTCATTAAGGCAGGGCTGCTTCCACGCCTGTCTAACAAGACTGTCAGCAAGGATGGCAATTAGTGCCAGTGACTGGACCAAGACCACCAACTCGTTTCCTCTGGGCCCCCAAGCAGCCATNNNNTGATAATAATTTTGGGTCTTTACCAGGCAGGGACAGACATGAACGGATGAGCTAGAAGGGAGAGGTTCTATGTTCCATTACTAATATCCTGAGCTATCCAGTCCTACTATAAAAATTCACTTTTATTAAAAGGTTATTTCTGTCACTTGCTATAGTATCGCTATCATTCTCTGGGATAGAAATGATGAAAGATCATTTTAAATGTTATCAATGCAATATTTAAACAGCTTTTTTTTTTTCTTTCCCTTCAGAGAAAGTGCTTTGAAAAGACACCCCCTCCAGCATGTGTTAGTTCTTAACAGGGCCAACCTTTTTTAATCTCACAGTTCCTTGCACATGGTAGGGAGATGAAAAAGAACAAATCTGCAGTATACTCTGCTACATCATACTTCTTGCAGCCTGAAGGGATGTTTCTTATTTTATGCTTAATAAATTGTCACAAACAGAAGTTGTTTAAGTATGTAGATATTGATTTCCAGTAATATAGTGACATTGATATAAAATGAATGTAATTTCAGTATTAATATCTTACACTTTTAATAACACCTTTTGTCCCAGAAGGAAAACAAAATACTTTCAGGGGATCACCTTGCTCCCAGCTGTTGTGCAATGCCTGTATTACAGCGTTGCTTTTGTTTCATTCAGAGAGTCCTCCCTGACATCTCTTAGCTATTCACAGCTAGAACTACCAATGCCCAGATGAAGTTGTAGACTGTAGGAAGCAAATGTACATGTTTGAATTTTCAAGATTCTGCAGCTGACACCCACACACTTTAACCCAATCTTCTCAACAAATAACTCTTTCCTCCCTTTCTGCCTGCAAAAGTGATGAATGCGAACTAGCAAGACTTGGCTTTATGCTCTTCTGCAGACAGGACTTCCCCTAACAACACGCATGGATTTCCATTACATTCTGATTCAGCAGAAAATTGTATCATCAGCACCACTTGTGCAGCTGAGATTATCAGAGTAGTCCAGGGGATTGAAACACACAGTTTCCATTAAAATGGATTAGAAGTTCTCCCTGGAAATGGACCTTCAAGTCACTGGACCAGTTCAGTTCTCAGTAAGAGATAGAATGCACTTTGAGGACGAAAGTATGGTGGAGTATAAAAAGGACAACCATAAAAGAGGTTGTAGCAAGTCAAGAGAAAGAACCTTACCTTTTTACAAGAATATTCCAAAACACTACATTTTACAAAACCACTATGATATGTAGAGTAATTACTCAATGTCTGCCTTTGCTACATTTCACATGCTGGAGTAGGGGGGCTGTTTGCAGCCTTCATTTATGCAGAACACAGGGAGACTGATTATTTTCAAGGCTTCTGCTAAAAGGCACCACAACAGCATAAAAATAGCACTATTTTAAGAGAATGGTTTAAATACAAACGCCCTTGGGCCAACTACAGCCATCGCTGAGGAAAGCACAGTTTTGTGACTACAAATACTGGTAAGTAGGAGAGTAAAATCCTTGATATGGGAATCTAATTTACTTTTGTGCATTAAGATATAGTTAAATAATCTTGGTAGTGAATATGCTAACATCTGTTTTTTTAGATGAACCTAACCTGGTGACTTTAATTGCAGAAGAATAAAATTGTTCTATTGAAGAGAAATGATAGCAGCACTAAATCTCATGTCTATTACAAAAAATAAAATTCTACAGATCCTTTCAAAATAAATGTCTTTAGATAAGATGTGCAAAGTGCACGAAGTCCCCTTAAGGTTTACTCCTGTAACGCTCAATGCCCTGGGAGGTTTGGTACCAGCTTGGTTCAAAGCGCAGTAAGAGCAGATACAGGGACGGAAAAACTCTTTATTCAGGTGTCATGAGTATGCATTCAAATACTTCTATTTTTATTCACAGACTTGATCCATAGCAAAATTTCATTATTTTCAGTCATAGCCATGGATAATCAGAGTACTGATATCTAGACAATATATCCATAGAAAATTCTTTGCAGCACAAAACTTTCTATTTTTATAAAAATCCCACAAAACCCCATCCACACCAAGGTGAGCTCTGTTGAGTAAGGTCCACACAAACTATATGTTACCTGGTGCTATTTCCAGATGTCCCTGGCAGGACCCCAGAGTAGTCATACCACCTCATCTCATCCAAAAATGCCAAACGGCTCAGCCCTGTTTGAGAACGGTGAGATGGTGCCTGGTGACAAAAGATGCTGCCTATCTTGGGGCCACCCTCATGTTTGGCTTGTCTTCCATCATGGAACAGCCCATGCAAATACTGGCATTCACCAACTTTCCAACACATCTTACAAAACAAGAAATGATGGGGTTGTGAAGAGATGAAACATAAAATGCTAGAGAGTCATAACCGAGCCATGTAAAAATCCAGTAATTCAGTAAATCCCCACATGAGAAAAAATTATGCATGTGAGTAAATATACATGAGAACAAGCAACAGCTCATCTCAAATCTTTTGGGCATTGTGTACATTTGTAGTCCAGAAGTAGAAGAAGAATTTGATTAACCCTTCAGTTTGGTGTAGATAGCTCCCATTTTCATCAGAACAATTAGCTATGCAAGGGAACCTGGCAGTCTTAGACAGAACAGCAGTGAAGCAGTAGCATGAAGATCACAATCCATGTCATTTTTCTTCTGTGCACATACAAAAGATACCTGCTTACGGTGCCATAAGCACCATAATGCCTCTCAGAGACCCTAAACTCACTCCCTAGGATGGAGATTATGAACATTTACGTGGTTATTTATGCGACAGACAAAGGTGCAGTACAGGTAAGTATGACAGAAAGAGTTACTGAGTGAACATGTAGCTAATCAATGTGTGTGAACAGATCTGCCATACTTACTCATAAATGTGTAAATGTTGTAAGTAATGAACACACAAAATATGAACACACTCATTTGTCTACTTATGAAGAATCAATTATTTCCTTATCATTTTCTGTATTCCAGCCCATATCGCAGAGGATCATTTTGTCTTACTTCACTGAAAATATAATAAATCTTCAATACATCACCAAATCTAACAAATTAGTACAAATCTTGCAATATTGTTTCTTTTCTAATCTAAAAAGGGCACATGCAAGACCAAACCTCCAAAGCAACCTATCACTTGCTTCTTAGTTCAAGTCCATTTAATTTTATAAATTCATTAGTCCTTGCACATAAAATTACTTTCCTTGATGTTTAAAAATACAATTATTTCTGATTGCACTGCATTTCCACAGAACTCAAACAAAAAACCCCAAATCTTCTCACTGTTAAATAAGAGGTAGATTTCTGATTTATTTTATTACTAGCATGACTTAAGTACTAGTAGTGCTTCATGTAGTATTGTACTAGATCTCATCTGTTTTTCCATGTGTTTAAAGAACTTTAGCCCCACTGATCTATCTCAATCTAATTCATAGAAATTGAGTCAGAAATATATAGTAAAACCATACATAATATGAAGTTTACTTTGGCTATTGCAGGAGAATTTTGAAAGAGGTCTCTCAAAGTTCTCTAGAAAAGGAAAAATCATAGGATTTTGATTCAATACACTGGTATTCCTTAATGAAGTGTTGCATTTTGAAATGAAGTATTTAATAATGGAAGTCAAACACCTAACTAAATTTATGGTCATCCCTTTGGTACCTGTACATCCATCTAAATATCTGCTCTTATAACTCAGGAAAAGCCCCGTGTTTCCTCCCTGCTGTGGAAAGTTTTCTGTTTATTCACGATTTTGTGTGCAGTATGGTTTCCAGAAGATCAACCCTGTTAGAGTGCAATCAAAAAAATGGATTTCATATTCTGATCTACATTGTATAGTCCTGATCTCTTCTACGGATATGAGCGAGCAGATACACATTTACTGTCTTCCACGTAATGTGTTTTTTTTCATTTGAAGCTAACAGTTCTTGGAAAAAGGAATTTCCAGGGAAGTTTGCAGAAGGATGCCTAGCATCGAGGCTGAGCTCCAAACATAATTACACTGCTTATCACACTGCAAAAGTATAATCAGAAGCTCTGTGTCTGAGCCAGGAGTAAACATTTTGATGTGTTCAGATGTCATATGGCTGGCATGGGTTTTGTGCAGGTACTGTCACATTCTGATACCACTTCAGATGATTGCATGTAGCTGCATCTACACGTGGAAGTGTATTATTTCATGCCCTGAAGAGGTTGTGATTCCCGCTCTTCCACAACGTTGCTTTAGCAACGACGGCAGATCAAGGAGTGGCATCTCGTCCCGCCATTGGCTCCTTGTCCCCACCTCTAATGTCTCAGTTTGCCTTCCCAGCTGTTGTGCCAATACAATTAAATAAAATACGAAACAGGAAGGGAAGAATTAGGGAAGTTTAAAACAAAACAAGCAGCAAACTTAGAAAAGAGGGTTTAATTTACCTGAGCACAAAGCATTTATTGTTTCTTGTCATTTTTTTCATTATCATCATTTACACAAATGTAATTTCTGAGAGTTTGTTGGGTGTTAGGTTTCTTTCCTTTTGTTCCTTTGTACTTAGGGAATTTTCTCCCTTAAGTTGCTAGGAAACAGTAACGACTGGGTACTTAAGAAAAACTAAAGAAGCAGCCAAGCTCAGGGGAGAAGGGCCTCTGGTTGCACTTCTCTTACCTGCGAGGCGGGTGATACAGCGAGGATCGGCAGGTAAAGGACGGGGCTGAGGCACCTGTAGCTCTGTCTCTGTCTCTCTAT
Source organism: Alethe diademata (assembly GCA_025584955.1). Lineage (NCBI taxonomy): Eukaryota > Metazoa > Chordata > Aves > Passeriformes > Muscicapidae > Alethe > Alethe diademata. Next base: position 23,201,255 of record JANRMJ010000079.1, on the reverse strand, counting down.
CTCAGCGGAAGCGAATCCGCTGCTGCCGCCGGAGCCAAGCCCACAGCTGCTGCTTCTGCCATGGGTGAGCCTCTGCCCGTGAGAGCGGCCACTTAACTGGGACCTTATTATCACCCACCTCACTGAGAGAGGAACCTATCCCCATCCGCTCGGGTGCCCGGGATCCTGGGCTTGTCCCTCCCTGCCCTGCTGGGAACCGGGCCGCCGCTGCCCCGTGCCCGCCGCTTCTGCGGCTCTGCTCCAACTATTCACTGCACTGTAGCTCCCAAACCCCTGCCTGCCGAGACATCTTGCCGGCCCAGCTTGCTGCCGTGAGTCCTGTAGGGGCACCGGGACCGACACTGCCCCAGGGTTTGTGAACCAAAGCCTCTCTCCCATCCCTTCCCCTCTGGGCACCGGGATCCACACTGCCCCAG
>JANRMJ010000079.1:23172021-23187277 GCA_025584955.1 Alethe diademata | reverse complement strand
CTAAAAATTGCTGCACTCAGATTTATTTGATACTGTTCAAGATGATGATATACAGTAATGAAACTACAGAGGAAATCTCTGCCATGTGACCATTTAATTGATTTTATTAAAATCAGAATGTCAGTGTTGCACAAATATAAATCTACAGCCCTTCCACATCTGCTTTAACATGCTGGACTCATCTATTTGTGCTTAGTATATGGAGGTAATCAAAGGTCCATGATGCACTTTTGTGTTCATAGCAGCTCTTTTAATTTCCACAGTTCCACTTCAAGTGCATGCTTTGAAGAACCTTGTGTACTGATGAGGACAAAGGGAGTAATCATAGGCATAGAATAGCTTCCAAACACAGCAATTTCATCTTGGAAAAGAGACAAGTGAGTGAGGAGATAGTGGAGGCAAGTAAAATCAAGCTGATGGACTCATGAATAAATGAGAACAGAATAACAAATAGGGTCAGACGGATTAGTCAGTAGGTTTAAAACAAAGTATCTTATCACAGAACATGAACATAACCTGCACACATTCCCTGTTGTGGAAAGATCAAGAATATATGTGTTTAATAGAGGATTAGATACATTCCTGGCAGGTAGAGCTACCAAAAGTGAATAAATACATGATTCTAACAGGCCTTACATTTCCTAAGTGGCTGATTGTTGAAGAGAAGAGGGATCACAATTAATTTATACTTTACAGAAGCAGATTTGGAAAGCAAACTACACTAGACGGGTCTTTCACAGAGTTCTTCTCGCGTATTTTACCTTAGCTAATGTAGTTTGGTGTGTTAACTGAAAAATCCCTAATCTGAAAAGTTTACAACATCTGAGCAAATAAATTATGAAAGCTGAGAAGCTTTTGCAAAATGGGAAGCCCTGCAAATTCTCTTTCACAAATCTATGGTCTAATACTCTTCAAATAGGAACTGAGCCATATAATTTTGGAGTGTTCCACTCCTGAACTTCGTGCTACAGGTGATCACTTCTCTGCTGGATCTTACACATAAAGTTAAGGAACAGGGAAGGTAAAAGTAAATCTGACCTGCACATCAGGGCTTGTTTAAGGGTTCTTCTCCCTGTAGACTTTCTGGATTTGCTGTATACTTGATTTGTTGTCTATGAATGTTGTTCTCCTGCCACTAATCTCAGGAGAAGCTCTGATGTCATCCACACCTGCTGTGCTCTGCTCATGTTGTGGGCACAGTGAAGAACTCCATGGCATGATAGTCTGGCCTTGGTTTTTTCAATGCTGTGACCAGCCTTGTATCAACCCACTTTATGGGTCTTCACAGGGAAGAAACAAACCGTTGTTCAGAAAGATATCTACAGAACTCTGATAAGAGAATGAAGAGGCCTGAAAATTTTCTATGTGCAGTCCTTTTCATGGCAAGATACTCTACTACTGCTTAATGCTCTCCTTCCCTTTTTAATACTTATTAATTCTCCAACCAGGTACATTCAGAAGGTGGGAATGAACATGACTCAGTCGTGTGCCTTCTTCCCAAACTGGACCCTGTGCCCCTCTCTAGTTGTGCCAAAAAGTCTGAAGGAAAGGATAACATGTGCATGGTCCCTTCAAGTCAGGGGCAACATAGCAGGACATGGGACCACAGAGTCTTTGGCTCTGTGCTGCTGATTTCTCCATATTTATGTTTTTTATCATTACTCAGTTCAGCCACACAAGGCAAATTGTGTTTAATAAATTAGCCTAATGGATTCAGCAAGTGGTTTGTGAGCAGTGTGCTTCCTCCGGTTAAGGAAAACATTTATATTCCCTCTGTCTTTGCTTTTCATGACAAAGAGGGTAAGCAGAGGGCAGGGTGCAGTGGGGAGGGGGGAGCAAACCTGCCTGTCATCCCTGGGGCTGGGGACATCATCAGGGCCAGCCCCAGAAGGTTTGCAGGGAGCCTGGGGCGCCAGTGCCCTTTGTCTCATCAGCGGTGGCCAGGCAGCCCAAGGCTGAGGTACCTACCACAGCCTCCCTGGCAGGCAGCTCCCTCCCCTTCCCTGTGCTGCACATTAAACTCTTCCAAAGGGGCCTCTGTAACAGCTCCCCATGAAATAATAATTCATTGTGTCACTAGGAGGGAAGAAAGGGAGTGTAAGTGTCTTGATGGGATTAGCGTAAACCCCTGCAGAGATGATTTAGGAGCCGTGATAATTCATTTAATAGGGGCCTGGGGTAAATTGCTAGACAGGGAAATGTAACTGAACCAGCTTAGAAAGGGCGCATTACAGGTCTGTATATGATAACTGGCTTCATTAGCAATATTTAAGAGATTTCATTTAAGAATGAGTCATAAAATGCAGAACTATTTCATCCACCTGGTTTGGTGGCCTTTAGCTTTACTCTGTCTGAATATTAAATTGGAAATGGCACCACAGCAACACATTTTGGAAACTGTTCTTTTGGCTGTTATTTGTATGGTTGGTTTAGCTTCTCATTTGTTAACCTTTTAAAATGAGTATCATTGAAGCGGCTAACGGTACACCCAGAATTCAGGGAGATGAGACGACGACAATGGCTGAGAACAGACTGCTGCAAAACTTAGCAAAAACTCGAGGTTCCCACCCCTGTACATGCACAAGGGTCCAGAAAGTGTCAGCAAGCAGCAAATGCTTTCCATGAAGCTCAGTAAACTGGCTCCTTTCCCACTGGATACCTCTGATTTTACAGCAGCTTGGAGGGGTGGAACAACAAGCATGCACACATAGTCAGACAGACTTTGGGAAGCCTACCCTCCTGTACCATGGAGCTGAGGTTTGCCTCAGATACTATTATTAGTACATGCTGGGTTTGAGTTCAGAAAAGGAAAGACAGATATGATAGTTTTCTTCTACTCACCAGCATTTTAAAATTGGTAATCCTGAAAAAATCTGCTTTTTTTAAAAGCATAGTCCAAATACATTTTAAGTGTGGCCTAAATAACTGACTAGAGATTCCTATTCTCTGTATGAGTAAATATTAAATGGATAATTTTTAAGGGGTAATTACTCATGGGTAAAAAATAAGATTTGTTATATGAGGTTAGGGAACATAAAGAACTTAATTCAGTACAGCCTTGCAACTTTGTTGACTCCTCTGCGGCTGTGAGACATAAACAATGGGAGAAGCTGACCTGGAACGTACATGGTTTGGATGTGTGTGAGGTGATGTCCATTATTCACACAAAAGGAATTGTTTATGATTACTAGTGTAAAGTGTTTTATTAATCCTAAATATAGGGGTCCTGTGCTTGTCAAGTAATGTTTCAGTAATACTTGTCACCAGTACTTATGGTTTTCATCCTTTGGCCCATTAGATGCATTTTAGGAGTTATGATGCATTTCAAGATTTGGGGGAATGTTTTTAAAAAATGAGTCAGAAGCCTACAAACTTTTTCAGTAGTCCCTTTTTATTTATTGCTATTGATTTTTGTAAATCACAGAAAACAAAGGAAATGCCCTTATAAAGAAACACCATCAAATAAATTATTAAAATAATTCTGTCATAAACATGTGTGCTACTTATTCTTCTGCTGAAATATTGAAATGAAACAGTTATATTTTAACCACTGCATAGGATTAGATTAAGATTTGATTGATCATATTTTATCTGGGGATGTTGCCAACTGAAGTGCATTGTAATTCACTGTGCAAGCTACTATCACAGAAAAAAAAACAACACTTAATTCTTTTTAACCCTCAAACAAAGTGTGGATGTATTAATAAACTCTTCTAATAGAAAAGGCAAGTAATCATATGCAAAACAATGCAATAAAACATATAGGGATGTAAAAGATGAACCAGATTTTCTTTGGGTATTAAAATTTAGCAAAACCTCTTACTCTGTCTGTTTACCAGAGAAATCCCAGAGATATTAGCACCCTTTTTTCCAACTTCAAAATCCAACAATAAAGACGTTGCACTTGATATACTACTGTAAACCATTTCAAAATATAGTAAGCAATATCTTTATCAAAGGTAGCTAAAGATATTAATAACCATGACTGTCAAATGTAGGAATAAGACAAGTGTTTTAATAAATCTTCACTAATACTCCATACAAATATAAAAGAATGACTAGCTTTCTCTCCCTTCCTTTCCCTAGTGACCACTGCCCGTTATGACTTTGAATGATTCCCTCTAATGGAAGACAGCCAATACTGTCCATTATTCCAGATGGTCAGCTCGGCTGTGAAGTTCTGCTAATGCTTCTTAGCATTCAGATGTAATTCGGCAGGTTGGATTTTTTGGGTGTTTTTTGTTGTTGGTTTTTTTGGTTGGTTTTTTTTGGTGTTTGTTTTTGTGGTTTTTTTTTTTCTTTTGTTTTTTTTTTTGTTTGTTTTTGCTTTACATGTGTATCCAGTCCAAGATCAGCCATCTAATAGCTGGCAGAAAAAAAACTGGGCCATCTTTCTGATTACTTACAAATTCGATTTTGGTATTCATGTTAGAAAGTGAACAGTGGTTTCCTGCTCAGCTCATATTAAAGAAATTCAAAACAGACCAACAGCTCTGTAATAGCCAGTAGAGTAATACATTAATCACTTAATTCTCCACATCTAAGAGGTGATAGGTAAAAATATAAGCAGACTTTGTAGGTACATTCTCAACTGGGCTGTACCTGCAAAATAATCCTGCTTGTTACTACACTCTATACTGAACACAAACAGGATTTAGTCCAGTATCTTCCATGTAGCAGATGTTGCTTTTTCATGTATTGGGGATATTTGACATGCTCTGTCCTGATTTCTGTAAAAGCAATACAAATCATGCAAATATTTCATGCTCTAATCAGCAGAAAGTAGATAAGTACTGGCCTGTGCATGCAATTTACCAAAGCTCAACTAATTTTTCAGTTAGTAGATAATGGCTGGATATTATAAAGTAATGTTCATCACTTCACACAAGCAGCATTTGCTTAGTGCTGTTCTCTGTTAATACAAAGAGGCATTAGCAGACACTTGTAAATTTTCCTATGTACAGCTTACATAAAAACTAATGACAACAACAACAAATGACAACTGCTCCCATTTAAAGGCACTGCACCTAGAATAAATATTCTAGGTGTCCTTGGGGACAAATATTTCAAGTGCTTAAATATCTTTCTGGTGTGCCTTCTAGCATTCTTCTCCTCTTAAAAATCATGCTACAAAAAGTGGGCTTACACGATATTTACACGATGTTCTGTAACAGGAAGCTTACAATGCTGCATTTCTGCTCTGAAAATTAAAGTTATTTGATTAATTTTACAAATAACTCTATTAAAAATGTACTGGTAGTTTTGACACTGAATTGTTCTAGGATTTTATCTTTCCATAGGAATACAAATTGAACTGATAACTGTGCATTTCATTGCAACAATAGCCACTATTTAATTGATTTATTTTATTCCAGGCAATAAGATATTTCAAAATATTCAAGGAAGATTCAGCTAGAAAGCACCAGTATTTCTTTTTTTTAAAACAAAATTGTTTTTGAGAGAAAAAACTAACTATACATTTGATTGCTGACTTTTTCAGAAATAATTATCCCTAAAGCACTCTTGGTACTCTCAATAAAATAAAGTTTAACTTGTGTTTGAAACACACATTACAAATAGATGTATAGATGAACAAGATATTGAGAGAAGGAAGAGTACAGATTATGAATATTAAGATTTATATTAATCTATAAGCCTATTAAAGTACAGTAAAACCTGTCCTTCAGACCACCTTTTTAAAGATATCACCTCCCTGATGGGACCACTAAATTTCGGGCCAAATTATTTTCCCATAAAGAACAATGAAAAGAAAATGATTATATTAAGACTACTTCTACTATGGTTTCTTTTCATTGTTCCGCCAAAAATGATTCCAAACAGTAAAATAACATTGATTTTGACCTTGTTAATGAACCTGAAGAACTTCAAGGCATACTTGACCATAGATTTCCCTTTAATCAGGAAGAAACTGACATGTAGTCATCATAATTTCATCAACCTTGGCAGAAGAGATGTAATTTTACTGATATTTTGGATAACCAGCTTGTCCTGATATTGTTAACGTTCCACAGGGACAAAAGCATGGGGTTTTTCATCATACCAACACTCTTAAATGATTCTGTAATTTGTATCACGTTGATTAAGTCTTCAGAGAGTTAGGAATATTTTAAAAGGCTGTGTTGTACAGATTTATATACTATTATGGGATTAATTTAATTTTTCCAAGATGGCCATCTTCCCTATGGTAGGAACTTTCCAGAAGTGTCTCACTGGGACTGCCTCACTCCCTTTAAGAGGCTACACCTCATCTGTGTAAAGCATAGATGATCACAGTTTCCACTCACATTATAAGTGCTAGAGATGATAGGTCCCAGAGTGCAATGTCCCATTTTGGTTTAAGCTGCTTTGCATAGACTGGGACCTCCAAATAAATACTCATCTGGTTTAGGAGATTTCGAAGTATGAGTTGCAAAAAGCATGTTGGTCCACCACCAGCCATGGTCTTTTTTGTATTTTTACAATTCTACCTCTATCCATACACAAAATCCAGTGTGTTTCCCGCGTATCTTTTCTACCAATTTTCATATGTGTTTTTATCATTCAGTATATTTACTGAATTACACTGTATTTACAGAGTATTTATTTATTATGAAATCATAAAATATGCTGAACTGGGAGGAGTCCACAAGGATCATAAAACTCAACTCCTGGCCTTACACAGGACACCCCAGGAGTCACACCATGTGCCTGAGAGCAATGTCTAAATGCTTCTTAAACTCTGTCAGGCTGTGACTACTTCCCTCTTCCTGTGCCCAGCCAACACTGGGTGAAGAACCTTTTCCTGATACCCAGCCTACACCCCATCTGGCACAGTTCTATGCCATCTCCTTGTCCTGTCAATGGCCACCACAGTGGAATAACCAGAGCCCAGCTGTCCGCTTCCCCAGGAGGAAGCTGTCTCCTTTCAGTCTCCTCTTATCCCTAGCCAAATTACCTCAGCCACTCCTCATACAGGTTACCCTCCAGGCCTTTCACCATCCTCATAACCTTCCTTCGGATGCTCTCTAATACCCAAATGTCTTTTTTATTATTGTGGCACCCAGAGCTGCCCCCAGCACTGGAGGTGAGGCTGCCCCAGTGCAGAGCAGAGCAGGACAATCCCCTCCCTTTCCCTGCTGGTGTCCCTGATGCTGTTCCTGATGCTCCCCAGGACACAGGTGGCCCTCCTAACTGCAGGGCACTGCTGACTCATGTTCAGCTTGCCACAGACCCCTTTTCATGGAGTTCCTATCCAGTATCTTGCTCTCCTGTTTGTCCATATGTGCCCTGTTCAAGGTGCAGATTTCTTACTGTATGTGAAGCATCCTAACCACTGCTGTCATTGGGAAGCATATCTCTTGGCCGTTACAGCTATGATAGTAATAACTTACTATATTCTAAATGGTTTTCTTCCTAAGGCAGCAAAAAAACAGTTAAAAACCAAACAAGCAACATCTTCCAAACTCAGAGTAACACTTGAATAGTAATTTTTCAATTCTGCTTGTAACCTTAATGTTCCTGGAACTAAACCAGGTATTTCTAATGTTAAAGAGCACACCCAAAATCAGATCATTAGGACTATTATGTTACCTCTTTTAGAGCTCTGGATGGTTTTGTTTGGAATGTGTGTCTTGCTGTAATGGCAGACAGGGACGTAGTGATCCTCATAGATAGAGGCAGAGAGGAAATGCATTTAGAGAAGAATTAGAACTTGCCCTCATCAGAATTTCTTTGGCCTCTCAGTAGCTGGACATGTCCTTCCCACCCAGGTCCTGATGTCATACTTGGAAGATGCCAGGGAATTTTTCGAGGTGTGCAGTTGTTCAGTGCAGTTTAAGTTGAAAGTCTTGGTATACCTCAGCTGTCCCAATGGAAAAACCTTTACATCTGAACTGGGGGTTCTCAGAGGACCCTGTGCAGGTGACCCGTTCAGCCAAAACTGCCCCACTGTGATTGGAAGTACCAAAGGTAGTTTCTGCACCTTGACCTATTTTCACTTGTCAACATGAGATTCAATTAAATTATTATTCTGGTAGATGAGGCACAGTCCACCAAGCTGCCACTTGCCTTTAATCCATTGCATTTACTGGACTTGTTGTGCCCTATTGCCTCCAATTCACAAGCTATTCATTGTGAATGCTAATAGTGCTGCTAGTAACTTGGGATTTGTGTTGGTAGTCTTGGAGCAGGAATGCTTCGAGTTAGTCTTGTCACTAGACAATTCATACAACAAAATCATAATCCAGATCTGCAATTGTAGGAGTAGCTGTCTCGTGGTTTGTTCATTCCCAGAGAGGCAGATCTCATCTCCTCTCCTCACTAATCCTTTCTTCTCTTCCCCTTCCCCTCACTGTCTCTCTCACTCTTGCCACATGGTCCCACCACCTGCCTTGCACCATCTTCTGTGCTCATCAGAACCTCCCTTTTCTTTCAGCTCAGTCACCCAGCAGAAAATCACCTCCTTTTAGCTGCATTAGTTTTCTGCCAGGTTGGCACACTGAATCAGTTCTCAGAGGAGCCTGGGGAGGGTCAGCGTGCATGACAAGTGCCAGCAGTGCCTGTCTGGGAGCAGGAGGAGAGGAGGGGATGAAACAGAATGGAAGTAGGACTTGCCCTCACTGGTGGCTGTGGTCTGGCTGGGTGGTTGGCTGATACCATGGTGCTGAAGAAACCGAAAACATGAAGGCACTTTATGGGATCCAGTAATTGATTAGATAGATTACTCACATTTCTTTGAGGATGTTCAAACTCACTGGTAAACTCTGCTTCGTTAACTCACATTATTAACCCTTCCAATCACAGCTTTTATTACTAAAGAGAATAGTTGCAACTTACAGTTAGAAGTCTGGTGCTCACCAAACAGAGTGGTAAGAGAAACAAAGATTGATAAAAAAAGCTGATTCGTTGGAATTAAACTGCAATTTAGGTCTTCCATGCCCAGACTTTAATTTATGCCATGACACTTTGTTGTGTGAAAATGTCCAATAGAGCCAAAACTGTGTTCCTGCTTCAGCCCACCTTTCTGTAATGAGTGTTTTGGCAGAGTAATTTGGCAGCCCTACAGTACTTGAAAGGCTGTTTTTTTCTTGTGCTTTTTACACACTAGTACCCTTTTTGTTCAAATAAGATTTTCTTGAAGCCTGTAATAATTTAAACCAACCCTCAACTCGTATTTGTCTAAACACATATTTTAATGCGATGTTTAAAATGTTTGTGTAGGCGTGTTAATACCCATCATGTATTTGGGCTAAAAAGCAAACCATCATTTTAATATTGTTTCATTACTAATATTTGATGTGTGACACAAATTCATGACTGGTTAATGAACAAATGTCAGCGTGGCACAACTGTTTCTGTTACAGAGCAATCAGTGTCTCAATAAGGGTTTGTTAAAGCAAGGGTTTAATTGTATTTCCTTCCTCAATAGTTCAGTGAACTAAATGCAATTTATTGTCTTCTCACTTTTTTCTTATTCCTCCTGAAACTTCCCAGTGTTTTCCTTGCTGCATCTGTACTGGAAACCACGAGCATCTCTTTACTATTATCATCTATACAGCATGATAGATGCAGTTGGATGATTTATATATAAATAAAACAAAAACTCTTCACCCAGAGGAGCCTAAAATCAACTGTTTGAGTGCTGCAATTGCTATCACGTGGGCGGGATTGCTGTGTCCATGTGTTATCAACTTGAAAATTGTGGCTGAAAGCTTTAATTCTGCAGTCAGCTCTGCTAGTGAGGAATAGATTCAAGCCCCAGTCCTGCAGTTGGCTGTGCTGGCCAGCAGCCCAGCGCCTTTGCAGAGCCTGGCAGCAGGCATCACCAGCAGACAGGACGATGCAGTGAGGTCCTTCACAATTGAATTTTGCTTGTCTGTGCTGAAAATCAACCCTTTTTTTTTTTTTTTTTTTCCTCCTCTGCTCTCTTTCTGCAAGAAGGGCTCTAAAATCTCATACCTAGTGGCCCATTCCTGTTTGTGGGGAAGACACGGGCATTTTCTTTTGGGCAACACTATTCAGAATTCCTTGGTTCAAAACACTCTGATTGGCATGTTTTGTTGCTAATTGTGCAGTCCTTGTTCAGGCAGAATTCCTGTCATCTCCTCTGGGCATTTTGCCCAAGTAGGGAAACAGGATCCATTTTACAACAGTCTGTAAAAACAAGCATCTTCCAGTTCTAACCTGTTTCGAATAGTTCATTGGCTACAAACAGTGAATCTGTATTGTTAAAAGATATTAACTGGCAGATTTTAGGTAATTAAAATATAAAATATCAATATTACATACAGTTAGGAAAAGCTATCCTTTGATTTATGATTCTTTGTTGATATATTGAACAGTATTGCCCAATATACATCATACGTATTGTAGTAATTATGTATTACAGGGTTGTATAGTTTTTTGAAACAGCAAAATGTAAAATATGTATTTAAAGACTTTGGTCACCTACTGGGAGCGATGTTAATTATGATTTGTGAATTTTTTTCTGCATGAAATCACAATCTTTACAATAACAATATATAGATTATGAACTTCTCAGAAAACCTAATGCCTGTGGGTGATATTTTGGTTGTTTAAGCACTGTCATTCTGGCAGAGCATTAATTTAGATTTTCATGCTCTAGTCAGCACCTTGGATGTCCTTAGAGTTTTACACTTGGATTAAAAATACATTGAATTCATCAAGCATATTGTTAGCAAAATGAACTTGGGACTTCCCTGTTGCAAACCCAGTTTTATGATTTTCTGACTTTAAATGACCTAAGAGAAAACCGGGAATGTTTGCAATTTGGCAGTATAAACCTTTTCTCCCTAGCCTTGTGTAGTTTTGAATTTCTGAAATAAACTGTGTGTAAATAGATATTGGACTGGTTTCAATATTGAAAATTGATCCTATTCCTTCTCCAAATATGTCAATAGCAAGGCCATGACTTCCTGGAAATCATTAAGCAGAGTAGATCAGATCTGCAGCTGGTTCAATCCCAGACATGGATATTTGAAACAATTCTAAGTGAATCTACAGAAAATTCAAACCTCACAAACCCAAGGTCTGTCACCTGTGCACAAAAAAAATCCTAGCTACAAGCAGGGAGAGATCAGGATGCAAGAGAAATAAGGAGAATTTGCATCAAAGAATGTTCTATTGTGTTACAAAAGAAATAAATCTTCTGTGTATGAAAATTGTAAGCTTTAAGATTTGGAGAGAGTTGTGCAATTGACAATCAAATGGAGCCTAAAAGAAATTATGAGGTTTTACACTAAAGTCCTGAAATAAAGAAAGTAATATTTTACAGCAAAAAATTGCAAATGTCAAGATTAAATCATAAGACTTTGCACCATTGAGCCACTAGCTAGCTCTATAGCTTCTTCAGTTCTTAACACAGGGAAAGACCAACTTTCATGGTCAATAAAACTTAAGAACTTTAGAAATACATTTAGCCATATAAATCATATATTTGTGACTTTTCCTCCTTCAATAGCTAATTATGGGAAAAAATGAATATGTGGACTCTGTGGCTGCTAACATATTCTTGCATTTGTTTTCAAGCTCATTTTTAATCACTTTTGTTTGTTCCAAGGAAATTATACTAATTTCTCAATTTAAAAAGAGGCAAATGAAGAGATCAGCGTGGCTTTTTAGTCTGTCTTGCTGCAATAGTGAAATCTTGAGTAGATATACCTTGAAATGAGCAAGCCAAACCAGATTCAGAAGTGGAAAATCCAGAGCTCAATTGCCTAAACTGCTTCCTCCAGTCCAAAGCTGGACAGGTGGCGACCCAGATTGAATCAGTAGTTGTGGGAATGATTTGATTCACAAACAGGGTTATAAAATTTTATATGGAGATGCCAGTGAAAGTCACAAGATCATAGAGCAAAAGACCTTATTCACATAAATTACCTGAATGGCTATGAAGCATAAAGGAAATAAATTGAACAATATTGCCCGTACTTAGCTTACAGGCATATGGTACATAGCTTCACATGATATACATGATAACAATGGGCATATTTGTGAATCCATGGAATAATACTGATATATACCCCCTTAGTAATTCAAAGAAGGAAACAGTCGCCTGTTCTGAGGCTTGTGAATTCACACATACGGATTATGCATTTTTCTGCATAAAGAAGGCTTTTTTAGCTCAGAAACTTGTCTGTCTTTCCTCATGCAGTGTCAGCTGGTCTAATACAGTATATTACCTTTCCTTTACAAGCCTTCTTTTATTACAAACACAATCACACATACACGTTGGGTGTCTTTATAAGGAATTAGTTTTGGTAAGTGTGGGGGCATTCAAAGGGGGATATTAATTTCTGGAGGAGGAGTGTCTCCTGGTACCTGACAGTGCAGTACACATGGTTCACATCTGGCACGAAAACAATTTTTTTTTTTTTAATAGGTAGCTCCACACCTGTACCATATGTAAATACATATAACAGCAAAATTTTCAACCCTGTCTACCCAGCTGATGCATTGATCTCAGTGGATTCTAACATATAAACTTCAATTTGGCCCCCAGTCACTTAGTGGACACTGCCACCAGCAGCTCTGACACCGGGTTATTTGTTGTTGCTGCTTGCTGTCCCTGTTTGCACATTAATCCAGTGACAATTAGGTGTCAGCGAGCGTTGTTTCTGCTCGCTGATAGCCTTGGGCTCTGCGCTTGAAGCCCTAATCAGGAGTGTAAACTCTGCTATATTTCAATTTGGAGAAGCGCTCTTCCGCTAAGAGGCCCCTGGCACTGCGATAAATAAAACGCCTATTTACTCTATTGCCACACTTAGACATCTAATGCACTTACTACCGGCCCCCTAATCATGGCCCACAGTTAAATCCGCCTATAAATCACTCCATTCTCATCCTGCAGATTAGTGAAGCCATTTTCCCCAAACCCCACAATGAGCACTGTTTCCTTTTCTTGTTAGTCAAAAGCGAGATGATTTTTATTAGGTTGAAGACAAGCTCACAGATGGTAAATCGTGTGGAGGGAAATGAGATGAAGAGTCCTGTGGCCTAGTGGGGCTGGCAGGTGGGACAGGGTGGGCCGTGACTCTGGTAGGCAGCATCCCACCCTAGTGCATCACACCCCCATCAGTGCATCATCCCACAGCTCCAGACCCAGGCGACGTCTCTCCACACATTGCACAGAAAGGCAGCAGCCCACAGGTGTGATGAATGCGTCTGGCTTCAGCAGCCATCAGTGCAGGCAGAGGGCAAAAGCGACGTGTGGGCCATCTCTCCATGCTGTGCCACCCACTGCTGGGTTTATCTGCAGAGGCCTCTGGACGTGCACAAATGTGGCTGGCACAGAACAAGGTCTGGAGAAACAAGTACGTGCCATCGATACATTCCCACCAGGAGCAGTCCAGCTTTATCTTCCACAACACTGCTATGCACAGTGGGAGCAAACACAGATGCAGAGCATTTAATACAAACAGCTTGGTTCTCCTTAAAAACAGGACCCTCTCTCAAACCTCCTCCATATACCTTCAGATAAGTAGCACTACCTAGTGTAGACATGTTTTAGTATACCCAGGCACCTAATGTAACTGTAATGCATAATACAATACATTCTGCATTTTTTTTTCAGTGGCTAGTAAGGAAGAGATTCTAGGTTTTTAAAAATAGGTTCATTATTCTCAACCATTCACTGAATAATTTCTGTGAACAGTTTCCAGTCTTATTCAGGTGAAATTTGTTGCAAATATCTGATATTTTAAATTCTACCAGGTTAATCGGTTGCATAGGTCACGCACTTGTCTGCATATCTTTGATTGAAGGAGCACTGTGCTGAGATATTAGATTTTCTGTGCAATAAATATAATAAATTCAAAATTCATTATCCGTAAATATTCTGTGACATTTGCTCTAAATTTTGGCACAAGGTTCTGATAGCAGACCCCTGTGTTACGAGGACCACAGAAAGCAAGCAAAACTGAGATGCAAAGCACAGCATGCTCGAAAACCTCCAAGTGAATCAAAGAAATCATTGGGGGCTGCTTTTATTTTCACAGCATCAGTCTGTTACCCTTGATACGTGGCAGAATTGCGTCCCCTTTCTGAGGACGAAGCTTTCACATTACACGTTCTTGCAAAAACCATCCAGAGGGATGACAGAGATCTACATCACCCCCAGAACACGATGTGCCTCATACGTGGACGTGCACCCATATGGGCCATTGAGGGGGAAGTGGCAGCTGTCACTGTGCTGGGGCCCATGCTGCCACAGGCTCTGCAAATTGACCCTCCAGCACTAAGTCCCTGCTCCATCTCAGCATCCACTGGGATAAAATTCAGCCCCTTCTCTCAGCCTTCTCTCCCTGCTCCTCACTTTTCAGGTTCTAAACAGGGTGGACTGCAGTGAAGAGCTCCCTGTAATCTCTCTTTAACCATTTCCATATGACAACTGCTTTGGACCCCCACAGCCGAATGAAAAGGCCAGAAGCCTTGGCTCTGCTGGGGGGTGGGTGCCCCTGGGGAAACATATGTAAACAAAGCCCAGCTCTGTAGCCTTTTGCACCTCTCTCTCTTTTCCCATTCTTGCTTGGATCTCAGGTGGAATTAAAGGGATTAAAGCTGAGCGTAAATGAGGCGAGTGTGTAAAATGACTCCTTTCTGAACCAAACGGCATGTTCCGTGCTGAGGAAATGAGATGCCCATTTAAATCTCATCCATCCACCGCCTGTGGCCACCACCATGTACCTGCCTACTTAGCCCAAGGGTTAATTAATTGAGGCTTCAATGCACTATTGCAAGAGCATTATTGCATTTGATACTCTACATCTGTGATTTAAAACTCTTTCAGTCCCTTGTCAGCAAGGGAGGGTTTTAACTAGGAAATTAGCATTCAGATAAGGGTACGGTCTATTTGCTTCTGAAAGGAAGGAAATATTAAGGATGCTGGTGCACAAACCAAGCTGTAATATCCTGTCCCATCCTAGAAAGGGCTCTTGGGCCCCACTTCCCAAGGGGACACTCTCTACAAGGGGAATAGAACATACAAAAAAAGGAATTAGAATTTTCAGTGGAAATATCATAAAATAGAAAACAGACAACCAGTTGTGGTTTATTTTTCAGAAACTTCTTCTTATTCTACCATAATTACATGTTTCCTGTCTTGACACCTGGCTTATTTTAAATATCCAATCACCCAACCAGCTTATATCCATACTATATTTCAATCTTCTTGTGGAGTTTGCATATTAATATT
The DNA here is from genome assembly GCA_025584955.1 of Alethe diademata. Classification (NCBI taxonomy): domain Eukaryota; kingdom Metazoa; phylum Chordata; class Aves; order Passeriformes; family Muscicapidae; genus Alethe; species Alethe diademata. The sequence continues at coordinate 23,172,066 of JANRMJ010000079.1, read as the reverse complement.
ACTCCTCATCTAGTTAAGAAGATTTTAATAATAACTTTTATTTTC
>JANRMJ010000079.1:23146652-23163745 GCA_025584955.1 Alethe diademata | reverse complement strand
CCATCACCTTGATGACTACACATGCCAGCACCTCCAGACAAAACCTCTCCTGCTCATGAGACGATACAAGGGAGGTATAATGTAAAAGGAAGCAGTATAACATGTATAAGGCACGATAATTTTTATTTAAAATTCCACAAAACCACTAAAAGCCCCTTAAATATATACACATACATCCAAGTATGTCAAAGTCACACTTCTCATCTTGACTTTTGTATACAAAATACAAACACATTTGTATTTGTAAATACAAATGGAGAAATCATCCTTTCTCATGCTTAGGGCTGTGAGAAATACGTTTTCATATGGGGAGCACAGACACCTGTACATACATAACACAAATCTAAATAACACATTCTATTTTTCTTCTGATTTGTCTAGTGACCACTTTGAAAATTTTCCAATTTTGCCATTGTTCCTAAAGCTACCTATTTCCTGGCTGTGTTTGGATACTGTACCATGATGATATCACCTCAGTTTCTTTGGCTCTTCTATGTGGACACTGCTGAAGGCTCATGGGAGGCTCCCAGGCTGCTGTCTTTCTCAGCTTCAGCCCGGGCCTTTCCCAGGCTGGGAATCTTTCTCAGCGATAGAACAAGGGAAGGAAGAAAGAACAACACAGATAAACACCTGGTGTTGACCACCACGCCATGTGAGTGTCTCATGATGTTTTTGCAGAAAGCATGTTTTCAAAGAGGTGTTGCCTTCTTGGACCAATGAAGCTTTCCTACTTTGTTTTTCATGATTTCTCTTATATAAATGCCACGACTTTTCAATAAATTGCTTCCTCTTACGGCTTGGAAGGAGTCGTGCTGCTGCATTATTCACCGTTCCTAATCAGACAGTGACACTTCTATACACACACTAGCACGAGAGGAATTTCTGTGGAAACATAAAGGAAACATGAATTTCGAGTGAGTGTGCAGGTGCAGGAGGAAAAGCAAGAGCTTTCCAGCCAAACTTTATTGGGTTTGTGCAGCAAGCTTTTGGTAGTGAAGGGTTACTGGTGTGGCTTCTGTGAGAAACTGCCAGAGGCTTCCCCCATGTCCAAAAGAGCCAGCACCAGCCAGCTCTGGGACAGCCCTGTCACTGCCCACGGCCGAGCCTGTCAGCGATGGTGGCAGCACCTCTGGGATAATGTATTCAAGAGATTGGTAAAAACCTGCCCAAGGGCAACTGCAGTCCCAGAGATTATGTGGAGTGAGATTATGTGAGAGGAACTACTCTGCAGACACAAAGTCAGCCAGGAAGGAGGGGCGGGAGATGCACCAGGCACCAAAGCTGACCTTTCCCCACAGCCCCTGGTGCAGATCATGGTGAGACAGCTGTGCCTCTGCAGCCCATCGAGGATCTTGGTGGAGCAGGGATCCACCTGCATCCCATGGGAGACCTCAGGCAGTCTTCTGAGACAGGTCAATGTCTGAAGGAACTGAAGAAAGCCATCAGAAGCCTACGCTGGAGCAGATTTGCTAGCAGAACTTGTGACCCCATGGGCACCCACACTGGAGCAGCATATTCCTGAAGAACTGTACCCCATGGAAGGAACTTGCACTGGAGCAGTTAATGAAGAACTGCAGAACATGGAAGAACCCACACTGGAGAAGTATGTGAAGGAACATCTCCCATAGAAATGATCCAACACTGGAGCAGGGGAAGAGTGTGAAGAGAAACAAGTGACAAAATGTGTTGAACTCATCACAGCCCCCATTTCTCATTTACCTATGCTGCTGCTGGGAGGAGGAAGAGAAAAAAGGGAATGAAGATGAACCCAGGAAGAAGGGAGGGAGTAGTTTTAAGATTTGGTTTTATTTTTTTGTTGTGTCCTTATCCTACTCTGATTTGCTTAGCAATAAATTAATTTCCGCATCAAACCAGTTTTGCCCATGACACTGAGTGATCTCTCCCTGTATTTATCTCAACCCATGAGCCTTTTGTTTTATTTTTTATCATCTGCCAGACCAGGAGTGGAGTGACAGAGTTGCTTTGAGGGAATATGGTGTCAACTCACTACACAAAGCCATTAACTAATTGCAGCTGAAATGAGGAACCATAGGGGAAGCAACTTTACAGCAGCTTTCACTTCAAAGCACATGAAGAGAAAACAAAGGACACAATTTCAGTTAATACAACGATACCATCCCTTAAAAGGTTAACCCAGGTACTGCAGCACACTACCAGTCTCACTGGAGTTCACTATGCTTTTTACTTTCAGGTCCTGGGAAGAAGCCATCCAGTAAGGATGCTGGAAGCATTGCACTGGTAATAGTTTTAATTTGTCCTTTTCCTTTGTGTTCTTCAAGTTGGTCCAAGGAGCTGCCTTCAGAAGTGGATCAGTGAAGTGAGACTTCCTGGAAAACTCTGCTTACTGCCATTAGAACTCCAGAAGGAAAAAAATGGTAAGAGAAGATGGATGAATGTGCTCCAAATATTATGAAATTGAAGGCAAAGATGAAGCTCTTGAGGAAAATACTCTATTAAAACACAGCGACTTTTAAGTGTCACTGGAAATTCAAACCAAGAATTTCTTAATGGTTAAAAGAAGTACTTTCAAAAAAGCAACAGAAGAGGAAGGGAACAAACACACATTTTATTTTTGATGGATCAGATGATGCTGGAGAACATGTTTGTGTATCTGAGGGGAATGGGGGGGCATGGGGCCAGAGCCACATGGTGGGGATTTGTATGCAATGGGAATAAATCTGTGAAAATGTGTAAGTGGAGCTGCAGAAGGGAATCTGCAGCCACCTGAGCCAGGCAGTTGAATGGCAGAGGGGATGGAGGCTATTTGAATACTGATGTGGCCCTCACTTTAAAGAACCTGCCTGATTCTTTAAAAAAAGAACAGGTTTTTACTTTTTTTTTTCTTCAAACATATAAAATACAGTGTTTGGTAAATAAACTGCAACATTTCCAATGGAAAAATGCACAGAAAAGCTGAAGCAATCAAAAATGGGTGCCAAGCTATAAAGAACTGGTTTGATAATAGGGCCCTAAGAAAGAGGCAGCTCAGACATGTTGTCAAGAGAGATATGATGGAATGCAACAAGGGTAAATAGGTGACTTAAGAAAATTAGACAGTAGAGACAGTGTTATATGACTTTTTAATTGTTCCGTAGAAAGATTTTACACCTCCTGAGAAGTACATTTTTCTGACAAGCAAGATAGGCAGATATTTTGCTACAGAGAATCAGTGCAGAATATGTTCCTCCTCTGGAAAGGCAGGAGCTAGTAGTACTTAGTGGTATAAAAAAGAATCACTGTGATGTGTATTACTTAGTAGCAATAATCTGAATATTGGAAAGCATGCAATCTTAATTCATAATTTGTCAACTCCACATCTTCATAATTGTGTATATGGCCATTTCACAGATCAAAGAAAAAGAAAGGCAGACACTTGGCCAGGAGATGAGAGCACAGAAAAGAGCAAAGCAGAAAGCAACTGAACAAAATTTTTTTTTGTTCCCTACTGATATAGACCAAGTATATATACTTAATCAAGGAGTATGTAGGATGAAAGATCAACTAGATTTGAAATATTCATTACACATTCACAGAAAAAAAAAGAAAGGACTGGAAATTATCTTCTCTGTGTCCTAAAGTTGTACTGTATGTCATCCTGACAGATTCTTTACTTTACTTGTAATGATTTCTAGTTCTGGAACTTCTACAACCTCTCCAGCCAGCCTGTTCAGTGACTGTACTGTCCCTAGTGTCAGGTAACTTCCCTGTGCCTAAATCTAGTCTTGCTACTTTACTTTCTATTCATCATGGACATGGGGAACACACTATTCAATCATCTTCCCCAGGGTCTTTCAGGTATTGCAGTAACAGTTTGCATGTTACCCAAAGCCTGTTACACTATCCTCCACAAAGGAGTGGTATATCCTGTGAATCACAAAGCTGTTTACACAGGAAAAATGATATCTTCCCTACAGAATAAAGACTGGTGAGTTAAAAAAACACATTCTCATTGTGAAATTGTCTTCTTACCCACAGTGCACTGTTGTACGTGCACAGATCTGCTCTGTAGATGACAAATCCAGACCTGTCCTTCGGGTGTCATCCACAAAATTTCTGAGTTGCATTGCCAAAGACAAAATCTACCTCTGGCTTATTCATACCCAAAGAAAACAAGTTGTTGATGACTTTCGATCTCCACTGAATTCATAGGAGGGCTAAGCAATAAAGCACAATACGGAGAGCTCTTTGATAAGTCAAGGTGTTACAAATGCAGGAGCACAATCTCATGTCAAGCAGGTAAGGTCTGCTCGAGATAATGACATTGCAGACCAAGCTTGTAATCAGATGACTGTCACTATCTGCCAGCCCTTGGATACAGCTGGATGTGGATATACCCATCTCATTTGTTTCAGCTTTTATGGTGCCCAACTGAAGATGGGCCAGGGATTTGCTTCTCAGAGGACCATTAATTGAACTGAGAAAATCAGGTGCTGTCTGTAGTTTCCAGCAATGTATGATGCACTTAAAAGTACCCATTGTTTCTGAAAATTTAACCCATAAACTTTTTCTGTGGAAGTCTGTTCCCCATTTGTAAGTTCTACTTCCTGGTGCCAGATTAGATGCATATCTGTCACATCTTCCGAATTACTTTTCAAATGATAAGGACTTATTTTTAAAAGCAGGACAGTAGCAAATTTCTCCAGAATAGGATTGAGTATTTTTCTTAACTTGCTTCTGTTTTCCTTGATATTTGCATTGTGCAAGATGCTGTTTCAGGATGGCTGCCACATAAAACTCTCTTCCACTAATATTCAAGATGGTAACATTTTGGTTTCTACAACACAATTTTTAATATATCAGTTTTGAAAATTGTCTGCTTTTTCTAGGTGAGTTACTTGCCCCCTATGGATGTTGCTTGTGGGCTATGACCCAGGAAGAGGGTACTTGCCATAACACCACAGCTGGTTTTAATTTTAACATTTTCAGCATATTCTTATAGCCGTTTCTGGGTATATTTCTGGTGAAGAAAGACTGGTCTTTGGGTGTTTGCCACTGGAAACAGTGGAGATGCCTTCTTTTTTTTAATTTTTTTTTAAAATTGGAGCTGAAAGTAGCCTGAAAAAATGCAGTTTCTTCAATTTGTTGAATTAATAAACTAAGGAGAAATTACTAATATTTTTAAACAAGAGAACTCACAGGTTTCTTCTCTTGGTCTCACTCAACTTCTACTGCCCTCTTTGAATTAATGCCCAAAGACAATTACTATTTATATGACAGCAACACCTACAGGTTTCTACTGAAATCAGACCACTCTTGCACAAAGTACAGAAAGGTGAGACCCAACCTGTATTCTGCAATCCAAACTGGTCAGCAAAGGAAAGAAGAGCAGGGGAAGCAGTAGGAGCCAAGACAAAAGAACATATCTGTGCTCACAAAGGTCATCATGCACCTTCGGAACCTAAGTGGCAACCTAAATATTTCACCATCCTGCTCACAGAGATCATAGCCAAAATCAGATGGATACCATCACTGCACTTGTTCCAGGACCCAAGCTGAGGGATCTGAGTGCTGGGGCATTCCCCACAGGCACCAGTGGAAGAAAAGCACCTATAAGGGCAAACACATCCAAGACCAACCCTATCTATGGCCCAGTAGGATTTCTGAGTCTGGAGAACTGATGGGAGGGGTGTGAGGAAGGGCAGTATGAGGCAGCAGGATTTTTGTTTGTCAAAATGCTTTGTAACAGCTCTGCTTCTGCTATGTAGTTTTGGAACTAAATGAAGATTTAGAAATGGCAAATGAAAAATCTCTGGGCTCACTTTCTCCACCTCCTGGGGTTAAACAGGGATACAAAATGTTTCAAGGTTTGGAAATCACCCAGCAATGTACATTCATTTTTGACCCCAAGCTTTGATTGGAGCTTTAGCAGAGAGAGCTTTAGTTTTGAGGTTAAATTACTGGTTGGAGAGCACAAGAGCAGACAAAAGGCAAGGGGTACCACATCCAACCTGCAAGCTGGATGTGTAACGAGAATGATTTGGAAATACTGGAAAGAGCAAACTGATCCTGGTGGTAGTGTCAATAGCCTCCCCTGTGAGCACTAATTATATTATTACAGAAACAGACTAACACAAAACTAAAGCACAAAAACATACATTTAAGATCTGGCCAGATGCCAGTGTGCTCAAGGTACATTCTTCATACCAGCAGTATGATATTGTGTTATTTGTTTTGTTGGACTCCTCAGGAGCACTAATGGTCAACCTGTGTTCTGCCGTGGTCCATGCATAAAAATACAGAAGACAAACACAACACCTGCCTCCAAAGAGATCACACTCTACATGCAGGATCAAAGGGGTACTGGCAGCCTAAGATGGTGTACCCCAGTGAGATGGCCATTTGTCTCCAGCTATCCATGGTCTGGCTGTTATTAAAGCACAGAACTTTGAAAAAAGGTTTTGAGGGAGAACAGCATGACTTAAATGATGTTTTCAGTAATATTGTCAATAAAGAGGTATATGGATTTTTTAGTTATTTCTCCTTTTGCCTTAAATCCTCTTATGTCATACTTACTAGGTGAAATGTTCCAAACCAAACATATTGCAATGTATTGTAGTGAAAGGTCACTCAGACAAGCATCAATAGCTGCTCATGAGAAAACAAGGACATTGCAAACAATATATCGGCCCTTTGCTTGATGCTTCAGGTTTAAATATATAGCACCTTTCATTTCCTGGATTGTAAATAGCAAGTATTTGGTCATGGGACTTAAGCAATTCACAAAAGAGGGAGGAAGGGAAAGAACATCCACTTTATTTTTGGTGGATCAGATGAGGCTGGAGAACATGTTTGTGCATCTGAGGGGAATGGGGGGGCATGGGGCCAGAGCCACACAGAGGGGATTTGTATGCAATGGGAATAAATCTGTGAAAATGTGTAAGTGGAGCTGCAGAAGGGAATCTGCAGCCGCCTGAGCCAGGCAGTTGAATGGCAGAGAGGATGGAGGCTATTTGAATACTGATGTGGCCCTCACTTTCTTCCATTTCCATTAATGACATGCTCATCAAGGGCAAACAATGGGACCGGCTGCCTGCGCCTGTCACACTGTGTGGGTGCTGGGAATGCCAGGCTGTCATCCTGGGGCTGCATTTAGAGACCTGCACGCTAATAAGAAGTGCTCTGTGCCGTCAATGCAGACAGGTGCTTCCGAGGCTGGGACATGCTCCATTCCCTTCCCCTGAAACCCTCCTCTCCCGGCCCCCTGACAGACACCATGAAATGCACAAATTAACAGCCCCATCATGTTGGGCTGCTGCTGCCTGCGGTGAAAGCAGAAAATCAAGTTGTCACCCAGGGTGCAGTGATAAAGCCACAGCCTCATTTCTCTGTTGGTGCCCTATAATAGCAAATGCCAGACAGCTGGATGGATTGGGAGGTTTTAGATTAGGGTCCTGATGCACTTTGGCCACTGAATTAGCAGTTGCTGTTCTCATGCAGATTATTTGTGTGCAAAGCAAACATCTGGAGAAAGCAAAGGCTCCAGGGTCAGATATTCGATGCTTCTTTCCCCTAAAGAAGCAGAATTAGCAGAAATTCTACAGAGCCTTTGAAAAAAATCATCTCCCCCATCAATTAAAAAGGAAAACCCTTCCTGGATTTGCCTTTAGAGACCTTCACAGCAAAAGCTTAAGGCTATGTTTGCAAGCATTTACACACAGACAAACTGAACAAGAATGTCAAACCTAGATGTGTGCCTAATTTTACAGCAAAAGTGGTTGGAGAAAAGTCAAAGGACGTCTCTCTGGGAAGGAAAAAGGAAGGATGAACACTGAAGTAATTTTATTTCCATAGTGCAGCATGTCCCTTTGTCAGCAGGTTCTTCCCACAGCCATCCAAGACCCACTGCAATAAGAAGGTTTGGCCATTTTCACACAAATTGCTCAGCCAGAGTGGAGAATTGATATCCAGAGCTCAGAATCCAAAGTGGGGCACAGCCATCCTGAAACTCCAATTGCCTTCTCACAAGGCAGGTATCTGAGCTTTCAAATAAAAAGCAAATCCAGAATGGAAGCAAAGAGGGCCACTGACAAGGAAAGTGAGTGTGTACAGAGACTGGTCACACAGACATTTGCCCCACAGCAGGCACTGCACCAGTGATAAGGAACAGAGGGGCCTGAGCCCTTCAGACTCCAAGGAGTTTAATGACATAACGGCCTGAGAACTTCAACATAAAACAGGAAGAGCAACTAACGAAACTTACAACATAAAACCCCCCTCCTGTCATTTTTATAGTAATAGTAAAACACTTTATTGAATTTATGAGCTACATAATGACTATGAAGAATGTAACTTGCATTAGAACCAACTCAGAAGTATAATATCAACTATAAACGCTTTTCTATTACCCCGTCTCTTTATCATCATCCTATCCAGCTCCTTTTAAACCAAGGAATATTGCTTTCTTCAAAATTTAGTCTGAGATCCATCTCTTAAATTCTCAATAAATCAAGAAAACCCCAAGCATCTGTAACAGAGCCAAAAATCAAGGCATGGCCCAAGCACAGATTTTTATAGTTAAGAGTTAGGAAATAATTGAAAAACCAAAAAAAGCAAACAACATTTCTGTGAAGACTGTGCCTGGGAAGGCATGGAGGAACATCCTGAGTCCTGAAGGATTTTGTTGTGAAGCTGTGTAGCAAGGCATAGCATAGCATTATTAGGTGGTTCAGGCCCCAAAATGCAAGTCATCAGCACAGACCTTTGAAACAAAAGCACAACTCCACAATTCAATCCCTGAGCAGTCTGGAAGTCCATTTAGGAGCAGAAGCATTAGCAAGACTTTGTAGCATCCTCTCCGGACCCCTTTCATACCCGGGGTTTGACATGAACAATAAAGTCTGAGTAAAGCTGGAGAATGCATTGAGGGGCTGTTTATATCCAGATCCATTATTTTTGCAGAGGAGTTTGTAAATGGATGATTGCGGGGGAGGGAAATGTATGTAACACAGCTAAAGCAGCATGTTTTACTGTGTTTTCTGATTCCATTTTACTTCTTTAGTCTCTCTGCTCCCCAAGGATTTTTCTGAAGGGCCGATAAAATAAAATGGGTGAAACAAAGCCATAAGCCAGTTAAGTCTGAAAGACATGTCATCTCATCTAAAAAGAAGAAACGGACCATTTCCATGCCTGGGGCTGACAGCAACGCCTGAGCTAGCAATAGCGCTATTCCATTTGATTTATAGAATAATGGGGTGACAAATGATGACAAAAATAAACTTTTACTGCACTGAACTGCTCCTTTATTTATGAAATTTGGCCAAGTAGTGAAATCTTTTATCTGCAAGTTGTAACATGGAGTGGAAACGAGCGATTATGGTGTGGTAATAGTAATCCAGTGATGGAGGCCGAGTCAGTCGGAAATGGATTGAGGTAAAATAACTACCGCACCATGATAAATGTGAACAGCGCTTTGCTGACAGATGATCTAACAGGTGTTCATAACAACTATATAAGAGGATTTATTTATGACTAGCCACAGCCGCAGCACTGTAAATCAACTCCAGCAGCTGCACACCACTGAAACCAACTCCCTGATGGAGAAACAGTGCAAGAACCCAAAAGAACGCAATTCACTCCAGAATCTTAATCATCAAATAACATGTTTTTTCGAGCAATTACACTGCAGTGCAGAAATCAAAATGACTTTCAATTACATGAAGCTGAGCCACCAACTAACTTTGCCCAAGCCCAGGCAGTGGCAGAGGCCCACAGATCCATATGAAGCAGAACAGCTACTTTTGGACTCAGTATCAAAGAGGTGCCTTTTTTGTTTTCTGATAAAACTAACCATCTTGGTGCTGTTCTAGCATAGCGCTGACACACATAAAGGCAAGAGGAAAAGAATGGAAGTACACTTTGCCTTCCCACAGTGTACTCCCTCCTAGCTGTGTCAAATTCAAATATCTGTAGGGCCACACTCCAAACTGTACTAATGAAATTATTGAATCACCAAAATCAACCCCAAATTCCACCAAAACACTGCTGTCTCATAGAAAAGGTTATGAGGTTTTAAGCCCAAATGATCCTCCTGTTTTGCTTTAGGGGATACGTCTGCAAACATATAGAAAGACAGCTGAGGGAGGAATTACTGGTACCAAGTGGGATGGGTTCCTGTTTTTTTGACAGTATTGAAAAAAAAAGTCAAAAGAAATAACCAAACTGGTATCTCTTTCTTCTCTTCTACCTCCTTCACAACCGATGTTTCAGAATCATACCATTCAGTTTTCAAACCAGTTTCAGTAAGTACTGGCACACTGTGCACTGCTGGTGCATGCAGAGAGCAATTAGGTGCCTAGAAGTCCTCACACAAACACACAAAATTGGGTAAAACTGAAATGAAAATTATAGGAGATTACTGATACTACAGGATCAAATTATTCCACGTGTTAAACACCATCTGCAAAGAGAGGGAAATGTCCCACTGCAGCAAAGTACCCTGTTATACACAAGCAATTTCCTAGACAACTTCTAGGAGATCAGAGGGTCTGCAGTGACCCAGGGCAGAGCCAGCTGCCCCTTGTGGACCTGCAGCTGGGGTCTGTCAGAGTCTCCAAGAGTGGCAGCTGTCACAACAGGGAGGCCTCAGACAGGCATGGGCTTCTCAGCCTAGAACTCCCCCCAGCAGTTGTGTTACAGAAGGAAAATAGCTGATTGAAGAGGCAAGTCACCAGGAGCAGGATGAGAGCAGGCCAAGACCTGCAGACGACTTGAAAAGCAGTGGTGAAAGCCAGCAAAACTCACTTTTGCCCTCTTTCCTACACATGTATGATGGAAAAAAAAGTAGTTTAGAAAAATACTACTACTACTGAAGATCATAAAATCATAGAATGTTTTGTGTTGGAAGAGACCTTAAAGACCATCTAGTTACAATCCCCTTGTTATGGGCAGGGATGTCACTCACTAGACCAGGCTGCTCAGGGCCCCATCCAATCTTTCCATGAACACTTCCAGGCATGGGGATCCACAGCCTCTCTGGGCAATATAAATCTTGTCTCTCTGGCAATATAAATGTATATGCACCACAATGTACACAATTTAAGTGGATCAGGTCAGGATTTGTGCCACTAGAGTCACAGCAGGGGCTCAAGAGCTACCAGCCATGGAAAAGTAGTTCACCCTGTACCTATTGAGAGAAAACCTGTGGGACTGGAAATGTAGTGGCATTCACAATCTCTTTCTCTTCCAAACAGGTTCACTGGACTGCACTATGTAAGATGACAACTATACCAACTAAGATGAAGACAGCAGAATTATTGCTCTTATCACAAGGGTCGTGCTAAAAGTCTCCTATCAGCAATTAAACCACATGTGTAAACATAGGAATGTATGGTTTCCGCACTACAAAATATTTAATATAAGTGTTAAACAAGTGTAAACTTTATGTTAAAACAAACAGAAATGTGTGGAAGGGGAGAACAATAAACTGCCAGAAAAAGAAGGAACAGAGTCCAATCCTCATATACTTGTTTCAGGGCACACACAGAAAGTCAGAAGAGGGTTTGGAATGATTTAACTTACCTGTATATTGCTTACCAGAATCCAAGTTAGGGCATTTAAGTGCTAAGTTAAAAATAATTCCACCATGTAAGATACTGTATGCAAAACTAAGCAGTTCAGTAATTGAATATTTAAAAAAAACCACACTACTACTTAGAGCAATGGACCATTGCAAAGCAAAGTGTGCAAAAGGATTTCATCCTATCACCAAATATCAGCAACTAGCCCAGAGCCTCAGATAAAGGGAATTTAGAGACCTTGGGTTTTTGTATCCTACCTCACACGTATCTGTGTATTTCTTTGCTGATGTACACCTGCAGTTTTGTCCCACTTCTAGTAAACATCGTACTATCTTGTGACAGTGGATGACCAGAACTTAAGCACATGTTATGCTCAAAAAACCAGGGGAAAAATAAGTAAATGCCTTCCTCGAATTTAAATAAATTGCTTTGGAAATGTTGCAAAATGTCACCTTGTTCCTGAGTTAGTAGAAAAGATCATCAGGAAAGCTCAATTTATCTTTTCTATGTAATTCATTATTTCTTGTACTGTATCATGTCCCTGTTCTAAAACCACTTCCATTATTTCCACTATCATTTCACGTACTATTCTATTTATATCTTCCATTATTTTGTCTCTAGCTCCAGACCCATTTTTATTTCTGCTATTTTTCTTCAGAAATTAATTATTAGAATTAAAGCAGGGTATGAAGGGAAAAAATACATTATCCTTTTATACAACATCATAAAATGTCAAAGCAAAACAAGCAGAAAAATTACGTTATTTTTAATGTCATGCATCAAGCCTATGGTCATATTCTGCCATCAACAGTAACAAAACAATTTCTCCTTGGACCCTATTCTTTCAAAGCCGTTTATTTTGGAGTAACTGAATTTGAAAGTTTAGTTGCTAAAACAAAAAATAGAGAAAACCCTTACTCTTCACTTAGGAGAATATGTGCGTTTCTGTAGAAACAACTGGCAGCAAAGCAAACTATCAATCTCTCTCTATGCAGAAACTTTCATACCTGTTTGTCCTTGCTCTTGCTGAATAATTCTTCAATTCAGAGTTGCCAGCACTAGTCCTTATAGCTTGTAGTAGACCACAATAATTTTGTAGTTTTTTTGAGGTTCAATACCTTCAGCATGATTAAAGTTAATAAAATTATATCCCAATTTCTCTTTATGGTAACGTATGTGAGTTGGTAGTTATTATTTTTCCTATGTTTCTGAATGTTCTGTTGTAAACAACTATCACCTCCCATTCCTTAAACTAGACCTTGACACGATTGCTAACCATTTTAACAAAACCCACCTCAGCAGTCCTGCAGTATAATGCTTTAGCCTTGCTCTTGTGTCCCAAGCTGTGCATCCAGGTATATTGCTCCAAGTGTGCCCAGGCTTGGGTACTTGCTGAAGCCAGGCAGCTCTCACTGTGCAGCTCCTGACTGATTAGCTGCCCACAGAGGTAGGAGCTGCTGCTACCTGGTACAAGCAAATCACTCCAAAGTGAATTTTAGATGGCAATTTAGACTAGGCATCAACCTTTAATATGCCTCTACAAATGATCAAAGGAAGAAATGAGTACAAATGATATACAGCCAACCTAAGAAACAATTGTTAACTACTGCTTTTGGTTGAATTATGACTGAGTGCAACTTCCACTGTTAATGTAAGACAGGTACACATGCTTTTGTTTAGATTCCTCAATAGCTGAGTTTTAAGATATGCAGAAATATATGGCTATTTAAATATCTTAAATAAACTTTATCCCCAAATTACTATTTTGGGAAGGCAGCATGAACTTGCAAATTGCAGTATCATGCTGGCCTGACAGAGTCACAAAAGGAAATGCTGCCTAGTAGGGTCAAAGATCCATGATGCTGCCAAGAGGGTAGCCCAGCTTGTCAAGAGCATGGACCACTACCCACTATCACTTTCTCACGTGGGTACAAATTATACCACAAGCCAAAAAATAGGCAGTGTGAAGAGCTGTCCCTGAAGAAGACCCATGGGCATGTGGAAAGCCTGTGAGGAGAAGTCAGAGACTGAGGCAGCAAAGGGCACCTTGTGACTGGGGTCTGCTGCAGCTGCCTGAGCAAGGGGAGCCCATTGACCAAACCTTCCTGCTCCAGCTGCAGGAGGCATTGTGCCTGCAGGGTCTGGTCCTGTGGGGGGAACTCAACCACCCCAGCAGCCTTTGGGAAAGGAGCTTGGAGGGCTGTAGGCAGTGCAGGGCCACGGTTCAAAGCCATGCTCAGTAGGGCTCTGAACAACCTGGTCTAGTGAAATGTGTCCTGCTCCATGGCAAGTGGGTTAGAACTAGATGATCTTCAGGGTGCCCTTCCAATCCAAAGCACTCTATGCCAGCCAAAGACCTCTACCAAGAGTTATTGAACCACTTGAGTGCTGAAAAATATAAATTACTACCAGAAACTCCTCAATTATCCTTATTATACATGTTTCTGGGCTTCACTGCTAAAATGTGTACTCCAAGGAGGCAAAAATACTCAGCAATGTGTGTGACTTACACAGCATTAATACGCTTTTCTTTGCTTTATACTCTTGTATGAGAAGCTATTCTTGTTTGTTTTCTCCTTTAAAATCATGGCCAAAGCTCTTTCACTTCAGTCTTTACTCAGGATACATGTTTCTGCTTCTTTCCCTCACCATCTTCTCACTGGGTCTTAATATTAAAGATTATCTACAGACCAACCCGCAATTTCCCTGAGACAACAGTAATTTCTGCAACAATTCATTTTTCATCTGTTTGAATAGCTTTCACAGCTGAAAACTAATTCAATAGCAAACTTATTGCAGGATTAGGACTTCAGAAAATAATGTGAATGTTGATTAAGAACATGTACATTTCTCTTGAAGGATGTAAGATTCTTGGTTTTTTTTGGGTGCCACAGCAAACTCTAAAACCACATTTCTCACATAAGTGCAAGATAAATGCCTTAAAAACCTAACCTCTCTAGCATTTGCCAACAAGCTCTGCTTCACATTGGAGCCTCTTTTAGTTCTACTAAATTTTAGTAGAAAATTTCAGAAGAATTTAGTGTGAAATAATGCAACATTTTTGAAAAATCAGTATTTTGTATCATTCTAACCTAGAATAGCACTAGTTGGGCATCTAAGGACCATGCGAAGAACCTGGTAAGAGGAAGGTTACACTTATTCAAGTATCTTCTCTGCAGTGGAGCCATGAGTTACTACGAAAAAACATTTTGGAAGTGAGGAGAACTGATAAGAAATGAAAATACTCAGCATCTTCCATCCTGCCATGTAACCAGAATGTGAAGGGAAGGTCAAAATCAGTGACCTGACAAAATCACTGATCTGCACCAAGAAAACTGGGTACACCAACTGGTGCACGGCTATTGGTCTTCTCAGTTAGAGAAGACTATATTTCAGTTGATAAGGCTATGAATTTCTCTCTGCCTCAAGCTCTGGTTTATAGAAACTTGGGAAATGCTTTAATCTAGTTTAAAAATGACATTTGAAATAAAACTGAACTATTCATCAAGTTAGACAGTATTTGCCACAACAGTCTAATAATCAGTATTTCATATAATACTCATTTGAACAATTCAATCAGTATTTTATGAGTAGGCCAATTTAAAAATTGGCAGTTGCTGGTTTTGTTTATTAACAAAAACATTGCCACCTATTTGCTTTAGTTAACCAGGTATATACAATACCAGCATGTCTGTTATTAATTTTCAACCAAAACAAGAAAGAGGGAGTCTCTGTTCATAGGCACTACTTTATTAGCATCTTAACAAAATATTTGAGAAAATGACAGCACATAGGAACAATGTTCTCAATAGACGAGTTCAGGTTTACAAGCATTTCTAGGAAACAAACACCATTTTGCTGTACTTACTGTGGTTTCACACTTACACCAAAATTCTCTCTGAACCACATACTTGTGTATGTGGCTGGAACCCACCTGCCATTTGAACTCAGTTTTCAAGCAGTCTAATTTCCCTTGAAGTTCATTACCTAGTATTTGTCCACTATGGGGAGGGGAGTGGGAACTGATGGGGAAGGAAGGTAGTGGGGGAAGAGAAAAGAGAGGGAAGGACTAGGGTAGAACAAATGGGAAATACATTTAGAAGCGCAGATAACTGACAGTAAAATATATGGTCTTTGGTTAGCAAGCAGAAAAAAAGGAAAGGACTTGCATACATGATAGATACGCACTAGCATTCTAAAGCAGAAGACAAGAATGTCAAGAGTGTATTCTTTCCCCACTGCCAGATGGAAGGGCTATTATTATAAATGAAAGGCAGCAGTAGTGGATGCCAGGCACTTTTGTTGTGTGCCAGATTCTGAAGTCCAGATGTAAGCAGGTTACCCCTGGGACAGGACAGGCTTCAGCTCCCGCAGCAGAACAGAACCAATCACAGTTTTCTCAGTGTTTATGATGAGCTGTGCTGTAGAGCTCTCCTTCAGCTCCACTGTGACTAGCATCAGTGACCCACTGTGCACAGTCTTAGCTGCAAATCTGGAGGGAAAAGGAAAAATAAAAAAAGAGAAAAATCACTGAGGATCTTAAGATCAAAGACTGCTAATGTTTCCTTCTGCAAGAGTTAAACGAGCTTGAATATAATGAAATACTTCTAAACTCATTAATATGTTTCAGGGGATAAATCATAAAACCTCCAATAAATTCTTCAAACATAATTTATGTAAATATTTTTGCATTTTAGAATGGCAAAGAAGTATCACGCAAAATTTTGTATTTAGTAATACAAACTAAATATTATTTAAATAATTTTTAAATATAAATATTGATTCTTCAGTTCATCTGCAATATTCATACACACTGACAACCTGACTACACCTGTATAGAATTTTCCAAGGATTTTCATTATTTGGTGACCCAAAGTAATACAACTATGTTAAATGTAGTAGAACACATACAAAAAGCCAAACTGTTGTACTTTCTGAAAAGTGTCTCCTCCTGTAACCCCAGAAATTAATGTATACTAAAACTTGTCAAAATTATAAACATACAAAACAATCAGTTTGTTACTGTTTGACAGTAACAGCAAGGCAGAGTTATTCTATCTGTGACTTTATCTCCAGAACCATAAAAATGTGGACAATATTTTTAAATATTTTATAGTCATTAAAAATCCTACAAAGGAAATAAAAAACTACCAACCAATTAGACAGACAAAAGTTAGGACTAATGCACCATTACTAAATTCCAAGACATGAAGAACCCACTAATTACATGGAATTAAAAGCAAAACTAGCCTTTTAAGCACCACAATTGACTGAAAAGCCATTTTAGGCACAATGAACTTCTGTCAATCCTGTTAATTCATTCTGTGTGCAGAGCCAGGCCCAAGAGACAGGAAGCAAGAGGATGGCAACAGCGTCCATCCATTAATAATTATACTAATTATCTCCAACCTACAGTAAACTGAAAATTCTTAGTTTAATTTTTTTTTCCTTTGAAGCATATTACTTATTTCTGCTATATTTTCCTCTTTACATTAGATGATAACATGAGCTATTGCTCTCTTGTTTAAGCTTTGTGCTAATTTAGCTCTTCTATGG
>JANRMJ010000079.1:23124242-23137254 GCA_025584955.1 Alethe diademata | reverse complement strand
AAAGCAGAATCAACTATGTGACATGGAATATTGTTCATCTAACAGTTAAATTATTACATTTTAACTAAGCACACAAATTCAGCAGCCACAAGATAAAGAGGGAAAAGAAATGCATGTAAGAAAGTGTTGCTATATTGTGATATGCTCAGATATATAGCTCATGTATTTGACATTTGTTTTCACTTATTTCCTTTTTCTTTGGTGACTATATGCTACTCTGTTGATATTTATTTCAAGTATTTACTTTCGAATCTTCATTATATTTGCTCTAAGTGTTTTTACTTTGTGCAAAAATAAAATCCTAATAGGGTTATTAATTTAAGGACCAGTAATTGGATTCCACCAGCATGACAACATCTTCAGCATGAATGTGAATATGTTTAGACTGAAAGAAACCATGAAACACACCTGTTCATGTCCATTAGACACTCTTGCACTTGTATTAAACTGTACAATTTCATTTTGAATGAGTATATTGCATTACCAGGCAATATAATTTTTTGGCATTAGCCATCATTAAGCAGTAATACTCAAGTTGGGAATGACCAACTAATAGGTTAATGTAATTCAGGCTGCACAGTGCAGAACGCCAGTCAAAAAACCAGTATTTCTGTTTCTGTATAAGAAGGTAAGTTCCAGGCTCTTCCAAGAAGTCACCTGAAGTAATCCTCACAGAACAGCATATGAGCTAAAAGTTTTAGGATGTAATTTTTTTCTCCAATATCATTTGCAATAAAACAAGACAAATTACAATCCTATTAAAAAACTAAGAGATAAAAGGTGACCATTTATTTTATTATCCTGAAACTGTCACAATTCCTGAAATTTGTCACAATTCTTGTATCCATGAGACTTCTGCCAGATTTAATTTGTTTCCTCTCACGACAGAGTTAATTTAATCCAAATATATGTTTGCTTTAGATTTATATATATATATATAACTATTTCAGTAATTTTTTTCAGCATTTTGAAAGGATTAATTATCTAATATCTATCTCAAATATTCATTCATGTGTATCTAGGATTTACTTTAAGGATAAAGCATTACTGTTTAAAAGATGAACAGGTTAATCACAGCATCAATTAGGTAATGTTCCTGCTCAGTAAAATCTAGGTGGAATTATGACTACATAATATCTGTGAACTTCATTTACTTATGGTGAAGCAAATGAAGGACTGTTTTCTTAATGTTTATCAACTGCTGGGCATTTCTCATAGGCCACTTAAATTGTTACAAACTACTTGTTTTGCTTGATGGATTATTCTATAGTCTATTGTATAACTACTGTGGCAGACTGAAACTGAAATGATTGTATTTTGAATCTAAAAAATGAAAGAAGACTTCAGGATGCTCTGAAGCACTCTGAATACTTCAGCTTGACCCGAACATGCCTTTAAGCATTGTCTCTGAAGGAATGTATCCAACAGTAAGTGCATCTTCAATTTATTTGCTCTTGGTTATAGACTCTGTTGTAGAAAACTTCTTTTAAAAGAAACAAAAAGAGCAAAAGAAAACAACATCAAATTAGAAACTTATCTACAACTGGAAAACCTGCGGCTGAGCTAGGAGCTAGGCTATTATTTTAGGAAGCCTTTTCGAGACAGTCAACAAAACAATCCATGCCTATGTGGTAAGTCTCATGTGATAGACAGGGTAAAGATGGAGAGCACCTGTAGACTGCAGACACTTCAGTCTCTCTTGATTGACACTCTCACCTAGTCTTTGAATTGATGTTGAGAACACAGGCTATACAGATCCCTCAGGGATGCGACAAATGAGGACTCTTTCATGGAGGATCAGGTGTCAACAGTGACAATCATTTCAGTGCAATTGCACTAGCTGTGCCATGTTTTTATAGTGAAACAGAATTTTATCATTAACCGTATCAAATACATAGGAAAATCCAGCTGGGTTAATGTTAATGCAATGCAATACAAATGCCCAGCAATGCAAAAGAGACTACATCCAACAATACCAGGTTATTAATCTTGTGTAGGCTACAGCGTTTTCATCCTTTCAAACAACCATCTCAGTCCACAAAATTCCAAAGAAAAGCATTGTTCTTCTCTATAAAAGAAGGTACTTTGCTCTTATTGAATAGCAAAATTCAGGGGATTACAGATAATTCAAAATTTAATGAACAGTTTTAGTAGCTGGTAAGAGAGATGCATTCATTTTCTTAGTTCAACACCAGGTTAACCTGCTTGTTCCTGCCACAAGTGAGAAGCCATACAGATTCACAGGATTAAATATTTTGAGTAAATCACATTAAAAGCTGTCATTAACCAACAATTGCATCAATTCCACTGACATTCTCTATCATAGCATTTAGAGGAAATGGATTAATCTACAAGCGAAAACTGGGAATTTGACAGGGCAAATTACTTTCTTGGCTGATAATTGTTTATGCTTGCAGAGATAGATAGATAGATAGATAGATAGATAGATAGATAGATAGATAGATATGTATAGGATCGTAATAAAAAAAAAGTAGGAAAACAAGTTGCTCATCACAGATGATAAAACTGGAGCAGGCTACTTACTATGGGAAACAGAAGCAAAAGGTAAAAAAAATCCCCAAAAACCTTCTTGAAAGTACTGTGCTCTAAAAGGCTAGCTCCTCCCTTTGAAACAAAACAAGGGATAGACAATTCCCTCTAACTGTATAAAATCTAGACACTTCTACAGACACTCAAATAATAAGCTGCAGAGTACTCAGGCTCCAGTTACTATCTCCTTAGTATTATATACTGCAGTATAATTTGGTACCTTCTCCCTTAGAGGTATGGGTAATAAAATTTTCCCTAGTATTATCAAATGTTAAAGAATTTTGAACTAACAAATTCATATTAAAATATGGTTGTACTTCGAATAACATATAATCTTACCTGTGTATGTTATCTTGACCAGAAGGGACTACACCCAGGTTTGCCGCTTTTACTACTCTCTCAATTATTACAAGTCTAGCAGCATTCTGTGGAGCAACAGCTATTGTAGCAGATGTCTCATTCATTCCTGTCAGCATTCCTGAAACATTAAGTATTTCATTAGGAATACACTAAGATTTGCCTGCTTATTAAGCATTAAATCAAAATAGCAGACATCTAAACAAAAAAATTGCATTAAAAGTGAAATAATTTATTGAGAAAACAATTTTATAAGAACTCATATAATCACTTTAATGTCTTACTTGCAATGACCTATTATCAGAAACAAATTAGTAATAGCTGAACAATGACATGTGTGACACTAATGCAACTGTGAAATCAAGGTAGTTCTTTTCTCATGAAAAGCTTAATATAAAAGAGAATGCAAATGCAGAAATTAAATATTAAATAAAACTGATTTGGAAAGTAAGTAAGAGCATATACAAAGATCCTTTATATTCTTTCATTCATACATTTATTTATAATTCCATATGCAATTGCTAAAAAAGATCTTTAAATTCAGATAGTAGTAATGGGTTCAATTTAGTTATTTAAGAGAAAGTCTGCACATTAGAAACTGGTAAATTCAGTTAGTACCTAGCTCTCTAAAATATCAACATAAATTATTTGAGTAAAATTATTTGAATATCGCTATAAAATGGAACAGAAATTTAAAGACTATATCCAAACATATGATGAAGAAAAAGTAAAGCAGGATATGCCACTCAGAGACATTTTAACAAAACTCACACCCTTCTATCAATATCCTTTTTTTAGAAGAATGATTTGCAGGTGCTCATGTTGATTAAAACACAACAGTGACTACAACTTAACACTGTGTGTGCCTTTTTACAGTATGTTCAGAAGCTGAAAATGCAGACAAACAAAGGAGCACAGTACTTCAGGCAGAAATATGAAGTATCTGAAGCAAAACTAACAATGAAAACAACAGAAAAGTCTTGAAAGTCCAATGTTTTAGGGCTGCACATACAATTCTAACCCAGAGAAAATAGTACTAGCAAGATGCTTAATATGAGCAATTAGAACAATAAATCCAGCATTTTAATGCCCTGGAATGTGCTGCTGTCACAGAATAAGAAATATGAAAGTAAAAATGGAACAGCTGATGAGCAAATAATAGGATATTTTTGAAGAGAATAAAAATAAGTGTACAACTTTCATAACAATCAGATTTATCTTGAGAGTAGAACATTCTGTTTTTAATTGTTTAACTATTAGGCCAAAGCTTTACAAACTACATACACAGACTAAAACTGCTTTTAAGCAGAGCACGGAGACTGACATAACACTGCTGAGAGATATGTGTACTTATTCAGGATTTAAACCTTCTCCATTAAGCTCTACTGAAGAGCAAATGCTGAATAAATGAATGCAACTATGTTTATGTTAAAAGCCTGTTTCCCGCAGCATGTAATTAAAGGAAATGTACAAAGCCAGTACTTTTGTCAAGCTCCTGTAAATGGAAAGATGGATAGCACTCAGAGAAGTGAATGCATTGCTTCATATTTAACCTTAACACTCTTGTCATTAATGGTTTGTCTAACTTGTTCTATAAAAGACAAGGTACTGCTCCATTGAAGTAAAATTAAAAAAATCAACTAAACCATGTTTTTCAGAACAGAAGATTCATTATCGTCGACTAATGTATTGGCATAAAGCAAAGTAACATCCTATCAAGTAAGGCACACATTCAATCTGCTTTTTCACCCCCCTTTATTTTTAACTCATGCTGTTTTATTGTTATAGGCAATTTGTACCACTCAGCATGACAGTGTAAACTGAATCAAGATTAATTTACATGCAAAAGAACACTTAGGAGAGCAGCGTGGTAAGCAAATGTATTGTCTCGATTGCTGAGGTGGAAAAGAACCTGGAAATAAAAAACGGTACTCTAATTAAGGAGCATCAAATATGATTGCTTGGGGTAGTCAATGGCCAGAAAATAGTAAATGTCCAACCATTTAAAGAATTAGCATCTTGCTTGTTAGGAAAACAAATTTTATGTATATAATTTTAATGAAATTAGGCAAACTATCTATTTACTTAACCAAGATTGAGTTTTTTTGTTGGTTTGGTTTTTTTTTAATGTGATTCAGGTATACACTTGTAAAAAAAGTTGACACAATTATTTAAAAACATGTCCCTTGAGAAAAAAAAATCCTAAAGTAGTTTTAATTACCTATTTTAAAAACACCATCATAAAAATTCTAATTAATACCCAGCTATAACAATCACATGACACATTCAATATTGCTTGAAACACGAGAATCTAAGAAAACTCTAGCCCAAGCACAAAGCAGCAATTAGCCGGGGTTAGCCACCTAACATGATGAAATAAGTGTACATATTTTAAATAATAAAAGAAAATTACATTGGAAAAATTACAGTGATGGATAACAAGGTATGCTAGCCAGCAGACTAGTCCTATTCTGAACTGAGGGAAGGAGACTTTTGCTACTAATTTTTAAAAACAACAGACAAGTTCAAATCTGGATACAGAGCTCCAATAGTAAATATTCCACTCATGCAGTACTCCTGTTATGGCAACTTGACTTTTTTTGGGGATGTGTTATAAAATAGGGTATAAAATTCTGAGGCCTGAAGGATCAGAAAAAAGGTAGAGTGTTTGACAATATAATTTTAATTCACTCAGTCCAAATTGTCAATCACAACAACCACTAATTCAGCTGCTTCTCCGGGGAGCTACTTCACCAGAGGATTCCCAGACTCAGGAGGGAAGGAAAGGGGAGATGGTGCAGCAAAGCTAAGCGTGTCATGCACAGCATGTGGACAAAAACAGCTTTTCAGGTTCTGCCACTTCCACCAGATAACCTTCACAGCCATGAATATTCAATAACCTGTCTGCTCCTCTCTCTTTATGCCATCAGGAAGAAAATGGACATATACAAATGTAACAGACAATACAAAACAGCAGAGTGTAATTGAGTAAAGATGTGTAGCAACGATTCATCTTCTATATAGCAGTATAATACCAGCTATTTTCTCTTTAGCATTCCTATTAAGTTACACATGCAATTTAGATGTAAAAAATCCTTAAAACCCATACATATGTTCATTCTCTCCCAGTGTTACGTTGCATTTCTAATGTTCTCATCGTTCCTTTACTATTTTTTACGTATCTGTTTTGGTCACAAATAAAACCAGGCAACTCCAGATACAGGAGTTGAAACATTTTCAAAACCAATAACAACAACAACAGCAACAACAACAACAACAACAAAAGGGGGGGGAAGAAAAAAGCATGACAAGTGAAAAACAAGTTAAATAAATCAGATTCATTTGGAGAATATAGGCAAATTGAAGTTTAACAAAAAACAGAATAATATATACCAACTTCTAAATTGCCGTGCATTTATTATTATAATCTGGATTTTTCATTTAGCAAGAACGCAAAGTAATTCTTCCCATCCTAGATTTTTGTATTAAATACTAATGCAAAATGTAGAATTGAGACTTGTGTTACCAAGAATAGTCTGATACAGCTGATATCCATAAGAAAAAAGATGCAATAGGAAAGGTTTTTAAACCTGTAGTAAATTTGCCAGCCTGCAAAGTCCTGCATCAAAGAATGAATTCAGGAAGACAGAGCGAGCGATACAGAAATGCCAGGAGACCTTCATGGATTTACAAATACTTCATATAAACAAATTTTCAAATAGCTTTATTCAGAGTAGCCTTTCTGCTCTATTAAACATAGCAAACAGCTGCCAGATTTATTCAGACAAATAATCAACAACCACAGAAGTAAAATGGCAGAAGAAAAAGGAATTTTGGCAACAACTCCACAGAGGACCACAGCTATTCTCCAAGTACCCTTCTTCTATGTGCTCATGGTTCTGTATGGCCAGTCAGGAGGAAAAAAAGCCCTCAGTCACAGTAAAGCATACAAAAACTCTATCAGAATATCACAAAGCAAGCAAACATAAAAACAGGGAGGGAAGAAGCACAGAAACCTGCCTTCTTTACACGACAACCTCAGCTACAATTTTTAGAAGGGAACAGTTGAAAATAAATGTACCACAGCCTCATTCAATCACTCACCTTGGTTTGCTGAGCAGGTATAAAGCAGAGAGGCAGGCTTTAGCCAGCAAAGGGTAAGAACAGCAAATAAGTATCAATTGGTTATGAAAACAAAGCACAATCCTAACTTTTCACTGCAGCCATACGCTTAACTGTGAATGATCTAGACAGTATTTAAACTATTTTCTTAATAATTCAAAAACACAAAAGCAAGAAATGCTCAAAAGCAATAACTAATAATACATAACATTACTCATTGGTGTTCTTGACTGCTTGATGGATATAGTGAGCTTCTGAGCCTTACACAGCAATGAGACAGGATCCCATGGGCATATTCTCATCTCAATATGAAGAGACATACACATGTAAATCCCCATACATTGAGATAGATGAGCAAACACTACTACATTTGAGTGCATCCAAAATGTTACCACTTATATTTAAAAATATCCAAGAATCATATCTGAATTAATGACAGCAGTATTGACTATTCCATTTAACATATGGTCAAACCTAGGCACAATTCTCTCTAATTATTTTGAATAAAATATTCAAGTCACTAAAAGCTCTTATGGGGGCTTGTGCCTGGACTAGTATCAGAGACTTAGATTCTTTGAAAACACAGTATTAGTAGAATGCAGAAGTATAAAAAAACCATGTCACCGTTCTAAAACAGTATTCCAACAAGAGGTCTTTTTATATATGAAGTGTTTGACAGTGAAAAGATTAAAACAATCTTCAAAGTAGCTGAGGAACATGTACATTGTTAGTATTGAAAATTACTGTTGGAATAAAGAATAGTAAAATCCAATGCAATACCCATGTAGAAATGGCTCATTTCCTTGAGCTGGAATCCTAAGTTTCTGTTTTACTGCTAGAAGGAAAGGCATTCACACTTCATGAGGGGAAGCCAAAACTCTTTGAGCAGAAAGACTGTTTTAGGGTTAAGAGTGGGCTTTGACCCTTTAAAGATGGCATCATATCACAGCACATCCTTCTTAAGATATTTTTAAACTACTTATTATTGTCAGAGTGAGTACTAACAGCGGCTAACTCAACCACCTACAACTGGAAGCACTTTCTGTATGCTTGGAAATTGAAAGGCATGCAGCCCTCTTCCTATCCAAGCACATTTGCTAAAGCTGCTGAAGTATTTCTCACCTTGCTCCTTCTTAAAATCTTTCTCTGACATAGTGACAGGCAAGAGCAGTTCTCCAACTGAGGGTTGAATGTTAACATTGAACTGATCATCCTTTGTGCTGGAAAAGAGAAATTACAGAGAATCAACCAAGTGCTTCAACACAGATTAATATACATATATAAGTTCCAAATTTTCTGTGAAATCATTAAAAAGTGTAAGAACTACCTTATGATTTCTACATTATTAATTTGAAAGCTGTCTACCCTCTTACATTAGTAAAGCTGATCCATTTTCTCTTCAGTACAAATGTGGTAAGCATGGTCTCGTGTTTCTGAAAATGTAACTTTTACTCAGATCAAGGTTTAGTCACAACTGCAAAGTATCACATTCAATTTAAATGCTTGCAAAGGACAAATTATTGTGCATTTGACTAATCCTTTGAGAGAACTGCTACACATCCTGTCATCAGCTACAGTTGTCCTAGAAATCATGCTAAATATAGAAAAGATATAATTTCAGACAAAAAGACAATATTGTCTGAAAAAAAAACAACGCAAACAAGCCAAATAATAAATATAGTAGTAAAGAAGAAATATTTTTGATAACTTCAATTTTACAGTATTTGGTATATTTAAACAAAACCACACGGCATACCCATTACTGTAAAAGCACACTGGAAAACTGCAGAATATGAGGCCATTTTCTTAATGGAAGAGTTAAAAAATACTATCACCAGAAACACAATACTATTAAATGCGACACGTTTCTCCTTAAGAAATAAATACCATACAGTGAACTTCCTCTCCTTACCCATTCAATTCTCTAAGTTTCCAACTATTTTGTCTGAGACTTCTTCAAGGCTAAAGAAACTCAAGATACATTCACTCTGCTATGTTTCATTGACTAACTGTATCATAAGGGATTTGCCTAGCAATTCAGGATCAGTCCATCCAGTCAGAATCTTTGTTAATGCTTTAAGGCCTGAGAAATTTTTAGAAAAGAACACTTTCCTTTTTTTTTTTTTTTTTTTTTTTTTTTTTTTTTTTTTTTTTTTAACCATCCATTAATATCCATGTTATTTAAATTAACCTAAAATATGTGCTACTCATTTTTTATAACTGCAACTTCAAAGTTCTGAAACAAGATAGACTGATGGTAAGCAAACAGCACTGTAGTTCAATAGTATAGAAAACATATGTGTCTCCCTCTTAAAGATGCAAAACTAGCCACCAGGAAATAGGAAAGCATTTTACAGTCCACCTACTCAAAATTCTAATACCTAGTGTAATTACACATTTTCAAAAGGAAATGCTTAGCAACTAGTACATTCTTATTTTCTAGCTTCTGATGTGTTACAATTATGCTTATGAGTGCAGTCTCAAGTATGGGCTGTTCAAATAAAACTGGACAATTATGCTAACTGTTTTTGAGAACCGTTATTTAGTAAATATACTGGAGAACAATCCCTTCAAACTTCCTAGTACTTCCTTATAAAAAATCTTCCATTAAGTGCTGCTTTTAAAACCTAACAAATTCAAACTTTTTTTACCCTGTACTACTTTAAATGCCATCCATCTCTAAAGTAATTATTATAATAAAAGTCATTATTATAATAAAAGAGGGATTGTTTGATTGTCTAGCCTGATTAAGTGCACAGTAAAATAAGTAAGAAGTATTTTTTTCTTTAATTTTTCCTTTGAAAAGTGCTTAAGAACTCAATCAGCTTAAGAGTTGATGGAAGGGTCTTTAATCAACTGCCTCATTAATTTTTTGCTGTTCATACCTACTACTTGGACTGTAAGACTAACACTTTCAACAATACCTTCATTGACACTGTTCAACTGATTGTTCAACCAATGTTATGTTTCATATTTAAGCAAGACGTGCTCTATATAACTCAGCATGAAACAGATAAACCATTTGGTGTACAATGATTTACGTCCTACATTGACTGGAGAGATGCCATTTGTACATTAACTTGACTTATAACATCAATTATTAGATTGCTTTAATGCTTATAACAATATTTCCACGATAAGAAGGAATAAAAGCATGAGTACAGCCTGGCTTTTTATGTCTGTAACTGCTCAAGAGGACCACTTGACACTTCTGTTAACAAACATTCCACTTCCATTTCCTCTAGTGAATAAATAGCTAATATATATTCTTTGATAAAATATGAACTCATCATAGCCTTCAAGCAGAAATTCTGATTCCTAGTTGTCCTTCAAAACCACTTTGCTCTTAATTTCACTTTAGTCAGCATCTAGGTTACTTTGCACTACTTTAATTCCAGTGTGCTTCAGTAAATTTCTTTTTCAGCTACAGAAAATCATCCTTCTTTATAGATTCTCTTTATCAGACACTTCACAGATTAAATATACAGCTTTTGTTTATTGATCTGCATCTCTTTTATATCTTCATATTAGAGAGCTCATAATATCTAATTTAACAAAATTTACTACATAATTCCATAGAACCACAATATGATTCAGAAGGGGCATTAGAAATCACCTGGTTCTACCTCTTGCTTAAAGCAAGGGTCACTTTAGCTCACTTTGCTTATGGCCTTGTCTGTTTGAGCTCTGAGAATCTTCAAAGATGGAGATTTCATCAGATATGTAATGGAGAAGTTCCAGAATAAAACTGAGGCTTGGAATACAACTACTTAACTTCCCCCAATACCTAGTCAACTAAATTTCAGTGTATTTAACTTATTCATTCATATTTTCAAGACTGTATTAATATAAATTATGCTTCAACAAAAATTACATTAACTTTTAAAAATCTGCTGGACAATTGGTTCAAGTTGCACTGAAGCATCTCTCAGGTATTGTTGCTTTAACTTTCCTGGAAGAACAAGGTGAAGAATCTTACTGGAAAAAATACCCAAAGTTTTTCAGGCCAACAGAATGTGTTTTTGATTTCAAAAATTAAAGACTGCATTTTCTGGTATTAGCAAGTGCAGTTGGTAAGTTCAAGCCTTAGAGGAACATGAATACTCAATGCTTAGAGGGAATCTCTAAAAGTTGGGGATGTCTGACAACAGTACCTTGCCAACACTAGCTTGCAAAATCTGTTATGTATTTAATTGTGAACTTATGGGCAAATAATATTAGACATCATTACTCTTACTTACTCCTTAAAAACTATTATATTGTACATATTATATTTTTAAAAGACATCACTTTCATGATTCAATTTCAAGTATCATATTAATTTATCTTCTGATGCACACATAAAGATGAACAAATGAGAGACAATAATGCTCCCACAGGAACAAAGGGAGACTTATTAGCTCCACGATAAACAACATTGCAAGCCTAACATTCAACCCTTCAGAACACACACAGTTTAAAGATTTCTGTAGATGTCTGCAGATGGAGTGGGAGCAGCTAGCACCTGACATTTGAAAACCTTGGCTGTTCCCTATCTCTTCTCTGAGTTTGATTGTTGTTTTTTTTAAAAAGAATTGTCTCTGAAGGATTCCTGGTAAAGAAGTTCTCTACCATAACAAAAGACTTGAGAACAGTGATGGCAAAACCTTTAAAACGAAAGTAAATAATAATAACACTTGTGAATGGGTTCTTTTAAAATTCCACAATAGCAGTGGTTAAAGTCTTAACTTCCAAGCCTTTAATAAATTAATATTCTAATCAGACTGGGAATATTATTCTTGCTCTTTATACTACCCTTTTATGTTTCACTCCCAGCAGCATCTTGTCCCAGAACGTAAGAGCAACACTAAGAGAGAATTAAGTTCCTGCAAAACAAAACATGGAATGGAGAAGTACAGGAGACTTGATTCGTAGTCTTGCTGAAGAAAGGAAAGGATTGCAACCTGCTTTTGAAAGACAAAAAGGCCAAAACAATAGAACAAATGAGAGTAGTTGTTCATGTCCAGCCTTGTTTTTTTCCAGGTCAGTTATTTATCTTGGCATAATTGTGTTCTGGAACAGGGCCAACTGACTACTTTAGAGTAATGAAATAAAGAGAAGAGTACCAGATTGCTTGTCTTACATCTATAAGCAACTTGGTGATCTGCTGACAAAGCTCGGGAAGGAAACAGCAAAAAAAAGTGAAAATGCAAGTGACAGTGATGTGAAGACAACCCTACATCTCTAACATTAGCTTTTAATATATTCCATAACATATTCCACTACATAATTTTAATCAGATGCTTTTATGCAAGCATCTACACCTGAACGCATGCTTGCACTCAACAGAAATACCAACTGCTACCCAACTAACCCTCCTCATTTACTCTGCTTTGCAGGTAGAAGTTCTGCGTGGGAAGATTTCTACATCAACACAGAATGAAGTAAGTGAATTTCATGCTGCAAAAAATCTCTTCCTTTGAAAATAAAATTCAGAGCAAAAGCTTCTACAATAAGATGAAACCTGAAGAGAACAGAGTGAACAAAGTTTTTAAATCTTATTCAGAGAATTTGCTTTATTAAATAAATAGCCAGATTCTTTATGCTACATCAAACTCTTCTGGAGTAATCAGCAAAATGTTTTCTTTATATAGTACAGGACAGATGAAATGAACAGAGAGTTTCCCTTTCTATCAACATAACAACTGTAGAAGAGTATGTATTCTCCTCATCTGAAGGAGAGGGTCCTTCTGATGACACTGGGACATTAAGAAATGCCAACGGAAGGTATTTAAAAATCTATTATGTCACACTATTTTCCAACTACCTAACTATTTTGAAAAAAAATGAAAGGCACAGAAAAGCTGTTGCTTTCATTAGATTTCTCTTTCTTCTTGGGAGCTCTGATTGTATTCTTTACACTTAAACCTTGAGAGAACTAGGAAGAGAGATGTGAAACCAAAACTACTGAGAGAGATGCGTGGCATGGACATCTCCCCTACAC
>JANRMJ010000079.1:23090903-23101481 GCA_025584955.1 Alethe diademata | reverse complement strand
TTGCCTCCTGTAGGAATTTATCACTATATTTAAAAAAAAAAAAAAAAAAAAAAAGTTGGATTAGTTTTAAAGGCAGTACTGAATTTTAGTGTAAGGCAAAAAATGACCAAAGGTCTCCTCACAGCAACTTATTAAATTGAGCTTCTGTTTTGCAGTATCCCCACACTTTATTTTCTATTTTATAAATAAGACTTTAATATTGCAATTGCACTTTAGTTTGCTATTTGGGCACTTTTATTTTTAAATACATTTGAATGCTGCGTTACTCTTTAAAACTCCAAGATAACAGAAGAGCAAAATAGTAATATAGCACTGAATCAAGTTAACCAGAGACCTGGTTATTCAGAATACAATTACATTAATATACAAGTTTCTAACTACTTACACATTATAATTATATTCATATAACTCATATAATTATAATTAGTATATCATTTATAGTGTATATATATTTTTGAAGAAAATAAGCTGGAGATTTTGGAGTGTAGATTTTGTGAAGAATGAATGCATTTAATAAACACTAGGTGTATTTTTCAAGCTCAAACATTAATAATTATCACAAATACTTGTAAATGCATTTATAAGTAAAGAATAGAGGCAAAATGATAAAACAGTAGTGTCAAGGCAGATGGTTTTTTTCTTTCAAGCTAACATTTTTAAAAGTATGTAGAAGCAATTTCTGAAAGGACATTATAGCTTACAAACACCTGATGCTACAAGCATTCTCTGTAACCAATTTAAGAACATCCAGCTATACAGCAATTTTACATGAACAAAAAAAAAAGTAAAGTAAGTATGTATGAGTCTTTGTTTCATTTCTTCTTCTAGCTTGGCAATAGTTAGTATCTGCTGATGAGCAGCTACATTCATTTGTAGATTTCCAAGTGCTTTCCCAAGGTGAGTAAGCATCATTATCCTCATTTTTCAAATGGAAAACTAAAAGATTAAGATACTCCCTCCAGATCACACAGCAAGTAGGAAGCCAAAAATAGAACTAATTTTCCATATGTAACACCCAGTTCTGTATCCACTGGACCACACTGCCTTCCCACAAGCATCAGTCACACCTAATCAGCCACATAGCTGAATTTTGAGCAGCACTAAGACAAAGTTATTTTTTAACTCCAAAATTTAAGACTAAGTCTTTTCACTTGCTTCACATGTACAAACTTTCCCAGGCACTCTACTAACATACATTGCAGAACATGGTTTCAATTATGCTTTATGCCAGTTACAAATCTTGTAGGGCACAACAGAGACTGTTCCATATGGAAACCCCCCCCACACCTTCACAAATTAAGCTGAAAACTGCAGAACTGAAAAAAATCTCTGCCTAATGTGCAGTTACAGTCAACAACACAAGCAAAGTTATAAGCATTCACAGGAATAGGATATATGTATACTGTCCTGTGGCACACTTTCTCCTTTCACCTCCCCACAACAAACCTTCCCAATTTCAATCTGCATATAAAAACATGGGCTTCAGAATTATAATGAAAACACTGAATATATAGGAAAAAGTTATGATGAAACAGTAAAGACTCCTTATAGGAAGCCAAAAACAAGAGGGCAAATGGTAAACTATAAAAATAATAAAATGCTACCATATGCTTGTGTTATCTTAACAAAAAACTACAAAAACTTATTATAGAAGAGAAGATGTGGCTAATATTTAAAGCATACTTAAAAACATCCTTTTTTGCCTGAGTAAAAAATTTTACAAGCATTCTTAAGAGCGCATGGATGTACTTATAGAAATGCAAAACTAATTATTTGAAAAACAATGGTAGTTGATCAAAACTTGCCTGAGAACAATCAGCAGAAGACCACTGCTGCCCACAATCTGCTGTTATCATAAGTGGTTGCACTATGTCTCTCTCATGACAATAACAAGTAAATGTTTCTTCTGATGTAGCCATTCCCAAGGTAAGCACTCAGACCAGAGCTTACGTAAATGACAAATGTATAATAGTTAAAGAATAATTGCTGCTAGCAAAGCTCTGGAAAGAAAATCATGAAGTGCATGCCAATAACTGTTTGGAAGAAGTACTATTTATTTCTCTCCTGTAGGACTTGAAAATTCTTCAAACACTTCATGCTAACCTTTCTTGCAAACTGCATACCAGACTAGAGCTGTTACATAACCCATTATTGCAGCCTTTGTGTTCCCAGTATTTCTAAGCAGAGATGCGTCAAACAGGAAAAGAACATATTTCAGAGTCAGTCTTAAGACTTGTTATAGTGCTATTACAAACAGCCTAAATGGTCAAAGCCACCTAAATTATAAGAAAGCCTTCGCCTCTAAAGACTATGAACAACTTAGAAATAAAATACCATTTAAGGTGTTCTCCTAGTCTGAAAATACCTCTAGTTAAATATTGAGGGAGTTCATGTTTGCTGTTTCTCAAGGAATTCTCGAAGTCTCTACTCAATTTAAAATTAAATGTATTTATCACCTGATTTGACAGGTCTGCAGCTTGACCTTGACTTTTGACAAAAGCTATTATTTCTTCTTCATGCATCACCACTCCAAAGAAGCTCTCAAAGTGTAGATTGGTCAAAAGTTCTTTAGAAGATATGAAACAGAAAACAAGATTATTTACTCTTCCCTTCCTAAACAGTTTCTCTGGAAGGCCAAGTAGTAGGGAACAATAAAACATACCACTGCAGCAACAACTATCATGAAAAAACAACATATAGAATAAAACCTTAATAAGTAAAGCTGTATCACTTCTACAATTACACCTTGATTCTATATGTAGAATAATTGACAGCAAGTCTGAACTGCTGCAACAAATATTTTTATAAGCACTTCCCCACTACAACAGGAGTTTTCTTCCCCAGGTGGTACATGCATTTTTTGTGAGATTTTCCTAGCCACCCCTGACCACTTCCCCAAGCAATCCAATTTGAGGCAGGGAAACAATCTTCTCCCATCAAATACTACTCAGACCATATACCCACACACTTATTTCCTCATCCAACTTCTTCTCTCACCAGAGCTCATATAGACCTGTCAGCTCTCCCTTGCACTAATGCTGTCCTGAACTGTAACAGGTTTCTTGCTACCAAAGAAAGATTTCCTTCTCACTAATTTTATTCATAAAAGCATGTGTCATTTTTACCAGTTAATCATCCTATGCAGCATATTCAGGGGTCTCCACATTACCAAGAGTAGTTTTCTTGAACATTTTTACCATCTAAAATCCTAATGAGGAAAGAACAGGCGGTTCAGCTTTTTTTTTTTTTTTCTCATCAGTTGTGGACAAGAAGGAACAGATCACTCTCCTCCTCAGCTTCTCGCTCTTATTATAGCTGTCCTCTCTCTCCTCTCACCATTTCTGCTCAAAATATTAATTATTGTAGCAGATTATAATCCTCCCTGTCCTTAGGTCAGTCACAACTTTTACTTTCCTTTTTCACTTTATAAACCACCCCCCCCACCTTCTGGGGACAACACTCATTTCCAGAGTTTTCCAATAACTTCACACTGACAGCTTGCAGTTCTCTCTTGTCTCCTGTTTTTTATTTCCGCTGCATCTTCACATATTTGTTAAAACTGCAAATTATCCATCTGGAACTCAATCAACACTAACTCAATTTCCTCAAGCACACAGTTTTGCCATCACTTGCCTGCACCCTATAGGAATATCCACAGAAGCCTCCAGTGACCCCAGTTACCTGGTTCACTTAAACCTGATGATGAACCACATGTACCAAGGCAGAAGCAGGCACACAGATTTACCATATTTTGCATTCAGTTGAAATAAGGTTATCCATGGATTACAAGAGAATTTTGTTTTTCCTGAAACAAACTATAATATGCATGCATGCGTTTATGTGAGGTGGAAATGTACTGTATGTAAACATGATGATAAAAACATACGAGCCACCAGACAAAGCATTAGATTGTGCAGTTTCTATTCAAGAATAGTTTGGTTTTGTAGGTTTTTCCATAACTGTAAAACCATTCTTGTATTTATGCTTTCTATAACATTCAGCAGCTATGAATTTGTAAGTTAGAAGTTTTTAAAAAGCTTTATCCAATTACAGTGCTGAATGATTTGAATAATAGACTGCTTGACATATTCCAAGATAAGTGGCTGCTACATTTCTTTGATATTAGGGTCATATACTATACTTACCTATTTTTACCCCATGCTTTCCATTGCCTAGTAATAAATTAATTTCTCACTGTTAGTTTGGCATGTGCCCTACAGTTATATTCACTTTCTCTCCCAACTGAAGGAAGAAGTTTTCAGAAGTAATTTTAGAATTAGCCATCACAGATTAAATTCAAAATACTATTTGAAGAGGCATTCCCACATAGTCTTAAAAGCCAGTTGTATATTTTTATTTTTAGAAAATTACCTGGTGGTGCTGAACAACATGGAATTATAGTTATCTAACTACTAGCATGCACATAAGACTTTATAAACCATACAAATATAATTTGAAGGAATGAGCTTTAACCTAGTATTTAATTACTGTTTTTCCCCGGTGCAGAAAACAGCAAAGGACCTCATGTACATCTGCAACTATCAACAGCAATGAGAACTAAGCTTAGATCAGAAAACTGAATACAGACCAAAACATGTAATCACCATCCAGGCAGAAACAATTAGTTCTTACATGATCCGGGTTCTTTCCAGAGCAGAGAGAATGAGCAAATGTTTCAGTTTCTTTGCTGGGTACCAGACCTCAGTAAGACTAAGGAGGCATTTTGCACAGTCATCATACAGAACAACTTCTACTCTTCAGCCTAGACCTTCTAGCTCTGTTTATCTAATAGCTCTGTATCTTTGTAGCTGTCTTCAGAAGAATGGGGAGAAGCAGTTTAGCAAATGAACAGTGGCAATCATGAGGAAAGGAAGCATGAATATGAGAGTGGAATATATGCTCATGTACTGTAGATAATGAAAGGAATAAAGATATTGGCAAGCAGGGGCCCCTAAGCCCTTGGCATTACAGATTGCCATCTCCAATTTATCCTCAAAGGTGAAAATTTTAAGTAAAACAAAGACACCAGAGTCATTCTTAAGATAACCAGGAGCGAAGTAAATATATGACAGCTTGTGTCTTGAGCTGTCAAAGCCATAAAGGATGGCAAAGAGGCAACCGTGGCATGCAAAGAGTAACACTGCAGCTGCTGTTAAGCACAGACTTGCCACCTAACCCTGTATACTGTTCCACAAAATAACATGGAAGAGAATTTCTCACATCTTCAGACTGTGTGACATATCAGTGACTACACATCAGTTGTAGTGACTGCATGGTCATGGATTGTTACTGACCCACTTGAAATTTACACCACATGCCAATTTTCCTAGATAAGGCTATCCAACACATTATCTGAAAGTTGCCCATTTTAACACCAAATCTTGAAGCCTGTAAAAATGAAATGGAATCTTAAGCAAGTTTTCTATATCTTGAGTCAGGTCACTCATGTAGCTCCATTACTTAACAAATATTTGATGTTGCAAAGTATTTTTTCTTATGGGAGCCCAAAGTAGGTTACCAGCGACCATTACAATTGCAGTATAGTTTCTAGATACCAACCTCATTAGAAACAAGGCTAGGCTAAAAAATGCTTGTTTCTCTGGTATTTTGTCTGGTCACTTCCATCCATTTTCACAAGGATACGTACCCTATGTAATACCACTGCAATTTCTATTTAAATTGCAAATACAAATTGGATACACACAAGATACTAAAAAAAAAAAAAAAAAACCAAGTGAAAGAGAACAAACTATCTTTTCCCACAATAAAGAACACCCTCTACCTCCATGAGTTTGCTAACAATTATACCTATATAATTTTGAGATTCTCAAATGGAAAGTGCTACAAAGCACTAACAGAATGAATCATGACACATACTGATACACCACTGACTGTAAATCTATACCCTTTTTATTTGCACCTAGGGGCTATGTTTCATATATTTATGAAAAATTACTTCCAAGGAGCAAAACATCATGATTGGAGGCATGTATGGTAAACAAACAGACTGAGTATTAGCAAGTATGTGATGTTCTTGTAGCTTATTTTTGATAGTGTAGCAAATCAATTATTTGAAAGACCTCTGCAGTTTGGATACTTAATTTCTGAATTAAAGTTTCCATGAAGCAAAGAAAAAGACAATTTGAAAGAGAAGGTTAAAAATCCTTGAAGGAATCCTTCTCAGACATGCAATATTGACACTCTTCTCCACATTTCAGGATGCAATTACAGATCAAAAAATGCTGCCAGACTTGCATGTAAAATGTAATTTTATATAAGACACTTCTTAGAAAGAACTTTTAAAAAAACACCTCAATGATGGTCTCAAAACATGTGAAATGATTAAACTGACATGCACCCTCCCACTTTTTAAAGGCTACTTACATCAATGACTGATGAACTTGACAGACTTAATCCCTCTAGATCTGCTGCTAAACTCGGGGACAAAACAGCTGCTCTAGGAACTGCCACAGGAGTTGTTACAGGACAAACTAGAAGCAAAAGGGCAAGAGATACTTAAATTGAAAAACAATTTAAGATACTGAGAAAGACAATGATTTTTTTCATTGCATAGAAAGTTTTACATCCTCATCTAAATGTTATATTTTTGTATAAAAGCTTCTAGATATTAGATTATTTTTCCAGACATATAGCCCCAATATTCAGAATAAGCAATGAAAATACAACTCATACACGTACAGACCATGTGATTTACTTAAAAATTGTTTATCCTCCTTTGTCATTTTTTCTCTATTTTATCCTTCAGCTTGATACATACTATGTAGCACTTTTTCATTTACAGGCTACGTGCAAAGTACATGTTAATGCAGTTCTGACATGCAGCACCTACAGAAGTAAACTTTTAAAAGGCTACTGCAAGCATAGCCAAAAACCAGTGCCAGCTTTATCTTACCCTTCCAAGAGTACCATTTCACACTGTTCTTCAGAAATTTAATGCTAATGATTTTTAGCATCTCAATATAATACCGTAATTGGCTCATAGATTGCACAGGTGTTGTACAAGTAACATCCTTTATTACCTAAGAAAATAAGCTCACTTTAATGGAAAACAAGTGCAGGCACATACAAATTCTCAAAGTAAATGTTCTATATGGTGGTACATTCTAAATTTTGAAACAATTTCTCAATCATGAAACAAAATCTTGTAATAACTACGCTTAAAAATGACTTGATAGTCTAAGCATTTATTTTGTCAGGAAACTGGTACAATAAATTAACAGAACCAATGTTTGAGACATTTAAATTCATTGAATTAACTGAACTGAATTTACACCTTGGGAAAAATGAGGCTTCAATCAAGATACTTACAATCATCTAAATCTAAGAGAAACATATCTTGGTGTTTTGGAGTCTTTGCGTCTTGCACTGGTTTTTCTTCTTTCTGTCAAAATAGATGAATATTTCATCTGTCACCATATCAGCAAAGGAAAAGCATTTAGTAATTTTATAAAGCAAGTGCCTATATTTTACTAGTGTCATAAAGCAACATGTATCCATATTCAGGGCTTGCCATCCAGAGAATTCATCTACTGAGAAATATTTGTTTATATAGTTAAACTGAACCTAAATTCCACAAATGAATTTCTGTAGCTTCTGTATTCATTTAATATTAATTATTGTTGCTACACAGAAAACATTTGGTGACAGATCAGATACTTCTGTTGAGATCATTAAAAAAAAAAGCTACTCTTTCTTTAAGACAAAAGATATCAGTAATAACACTTCTGCTTTCATACGAAAAACAGGTCAAAATCTATTCAATACGAAATACAGCTTTATTTGCACTTATCTAGGAGCATGGAATTCTGTCCAGTTATCTATTGTCATTTACTTAACAGAAAGTTGAGTTTTGAGACCAAAAATGTTTCAGTTTTAAGCCTTGAGATGAGTTCTAATACTAAGAGTTGGCTGTACCTTAAGCAAAGACTCGAGAAGTAATAATCCCAGTGCCTTGACAGAGTATTTCAAAAACAAAATTTGTTTCAATACCTAAATAAAAAGTTCTAAAAAATTCTTGTAAGAGTAAATGTTGGCCCTACCTACAGAGTATGTCTAGACAGTGGTGATTCAGAAAAGAATTCAGTGTCTTACAGCTCAGTATAGAGTGCCAAGAGGGCGGTTTAGTAAAAAGCATTGATTTTTAGATGGAGACAGAACCTTCTGTATCAAAGAGTTTTGTCATCATGTTGTTCCTACCCACTCTAGGGCATCTTTCATTTGTCAGCTGAAGAATTTCTTCTACCTTCATCTCCTCTGGCTCACATACCAAGCAGAAGGCTTTGCCATTTTTTTAGAAAATATGTTCACTGTCTTAGACCTTAAACAATTGCTCACTACCCAAATTACTGCAAGTAATTTAAAAGTAGTCTTTCCAGGAGTCACACTTCCTAGTTTACCTGGTGCTTCTTAAACAATATACGACTGCCAAATATATATACAAATATAATTATTTTACCACTTCTAATAAATCAACAGGTCTAAATAAATCAGTAAATCTCTTTATGCCCATCTAGGCCATAATTTCTTGAGCACTTCAGACAGTCAGGATACAAAGCATGGAGTCAACTCAGCAGCTAGAACTACTTCCTTTAACCAGCACCATAGAAAAAAATTACACCTCTTTTCTCAAGGTGCATTCCCTTTCTTCCAGTCTCTCAGCTTCACAGTCAGTTACAAACAAATGATAATAATGAATTTATTTTTTTCAATTTTGCAAGAAATTCTATGGTTCCCTCCAAAGAACATGAAAGAAACTAGCCAGTGTTCTCACTATTTGAAGTCATTGATTTTAGTGACTACGAGGTTTGACCTCAGCCATGATGACATTGCTTAACATGTTCTTCCTATAAACACCATGGCTCAAAGAGACAGTTATCACTTATACGATCCCTACAGATATGCTTCAGGTATTCTGGGAGAAGAATCATCTCATGGACTGAAAAGAGCAGGAGCTACTATTTAAAAAGTTATTTTAACATCATCATACTTTGATGGTCCTTATCTCTATCATACTTGAGTGTTCTACTTACTGCTGATTTATCTGAAACCTAAAACTCCTTTGGACAAAGAAAATATTACACAATAGCTTTAAAATGGCGCTGAAGTTATACCATTTCTTATATGTTTTGTCCAGAGTTAGTGAGGGACTCTTGCAGAACCATCTTTCTTGAACTCCATTCTGCTCACAACTACCAGACTTTTCTCTTGGGATGTGTTCATTAACAAGCCACTAAGCTTGTTTTGGCTACTTTGGTTTTAAATCTGTGAAATAAGGAAAAATAGTGTACTTTATAAGCTACAGGTTCTACTTGAATTACTCATGTCAGGGACAAAATTTTGTGACAATCCTTTTCATTAATTCAAAGCCACTTTATAGCATCATTTGGTGAACATTTAGCCCTGAATTTTAGGTTTAGCTGTTATTTCCAGCACTTTTACTATAAATCATGTATCAAAACTTTTTTCTAAACGAGAAACTTTTCAGAAACCAAAACAGACTAAAGGAGAGCTCAGTTAAACAAATGACAAATATATTAAAAACATCTTCAATTTCTGAACTTTCGCCCTCTGTCCCCACTTATCCATAAGATACAGTTCCACCTTCAACTATGGCTAAAGTTCAAAGCTACAGCTTTATATTTGCTAAGTAGTTCCATAGAGATGGGATGTCTCCATCTCCTTTTATTATGCAGCCAATTAAAAGTCTCTTAAAAGTGGCTCAGCCTACACAAGAGCCACACAAGGATAAGAATTCTAGATGCTTCAGTACAAATTTCTAAAAATATAGGAGTCACTGCCAAAGAATCCTCTTATTGTTTACCGAATTTCTTTACTGAAGACAACTAGGGTGGGCATTCTAAGTCACAAATAATGCCAATAATATGCTTCGGTTTGCTTTTTCTGCCACAAGTACGAAAAGTGCACAAAGCTTGATGAGTTCTTTTATTAGGTGAAATGCATCCCTGCACTGGTATTACTTTGAATCTTCTACTTCAAAAATATTTTTAAATGGGCAAAAAAATCCTTCAAGAGAATATACTTCTTATACTTCAAAACAAAATAAAATGCTCCTAAAATAAGGCACAAATAAAAAAAAAATATTGAACCAATGTATGGCAAGGAAAACTTTTGCTGCACACTTTATCAGAAAACTGCATTTAAGTGGATCAGTTGACTATGAAGAACAAACAAGCAAATA
This sequence comes from Alethe diademata, assembly GCA_025584955.1. Taxonomy (NCBI): domain Eukaryota; kingdom Metazoa; phylum Chordata; class Aves; order Passeriformes; family Muscicapidae; genus Alethe; species Alethe diademata. The sequence continues at coordinate 23,091,262 of JANRMJ010000079.1, read as the reverse complement.
ATTCCACCAAACAGAAAGCAAAAAACACAGAAACCTGACCCTATCATTTGGGAAATGTAAAATCAAGAGCTAATTAAACCAACATAAAGCTAATATTTAAGTGTGATCATGTCTTATTTCCAACTTGAGTGTTCAAGTTCAAGAGAATACTGGGCTACTCATATATGTGTTTGGGTGCTATATATACACAAAACCACAAACATTTTTACCCTTATATGTATTTCTGCATAGGGATATGAACATTAATTGTGTGCAATTCTGTATAAAACACCAACGAAATCTATTTATGTGAGTCCTGCCTATTACAAGCATAATTATTTTTAATTTGTTTTTTCCAAGAAAAGAAGATTGATTGGCTA
>JANRMJ010000079.1:23000543-23023740 GCA_025584955.1 Alethe diademata | reverse complement strand
TAATTCCCATATCATTGCCTGAGAGCCCCTTAATTTCAAAATTATAATAATTTGGCCGGAGGGGTTTTCATTCTCCATTTCAAAGAGAGGCTTCTGCCTTTATTGGGAGACACCTGTCCTTCAAACCAGGACACCTTCCAGGTACAGATTCATAAAGTCATTATCTGGCTGAGTACTACTTCACTAAGGCTCTAAGACCTAGCAATATTAGAACATGCACAGCAAAACTTTGTTAGAAGCCACCATCATCATATGCAACACAACAGTACATCGTTCTATAAGTACTTTTATGATCACCTTCCATTCCAAGTTATATTTTTGTAAAAGGAGTTTTTGTAAAAGGAGTTTACTGGATCTTCTGCAAAACCTTCAGAGGAAAAGCCAAAAGTGTTTAAAAAAGGTCTAATTTCAAAGGTTAAAAATTGTCAGAAAATTTAAAGAGAAAGGAATACTTAAAGCAAAAAAACTCGAGCAAAACTTTTTTTTATGTGATCAAGAAAGTCTTCAATAAGGGGTCAAATAACTGAATTTACAATTCTCCTCCTGCACTGTTCTGATATTTAAGATAAGGAAAGGACCATTTTCAGAGAGCAAATAAAAGAAGAGGTTAAAGAGGTCTGTGATTTGCTCCCATTATGGCACTTAGCACTAGTATGGAACCTACTACTACTAGTGATGGGAAGTAGTCCTTCCTCAAATCTCACTGTAAGCACAGTACAGTTTTCAACTGATAGACCACAGCTACCAATATCTTTAAAATTAACTCTTCAGTGAAATAAGCAAAAGGTCTGACATCTTCAGTGATGAAATTACTTCAACATACCTGGCAATGTTGATTGCATTGGACACAAATGTTTCTGTTCAGACTATGTCTGCAATATTTTCTGTTTGATATCTAAGCTTCCTGCTGTTACGATTAATGGAACTGCTAATAAACAAGCTCTTCTATGGCAGACATTCATCCAAACACCATGACACTAAATACAGCGGAGATTGGAGTACTGAACTTGCATCCAGAACCCTGACTAGAGAACTAACTAAAATACTGAACTATCAAAAAGGCAGAGAAGCTGGGAAAACCAAAAATCAAATGGAGCTTATAGACATATTAGAATAGACTGTTACTACTTCTTTAAAAAGGCTTTTTACTCAAATAGTTGCAGAACATGGAGTAGCTAAATGTAGAGGAGTGTATTAACTGTTGAGTGATTTTTACTTCAAAAATCCATCCCCTTGAGGATTCTGATTCTGACCAACTTAAAAATAAGTACACTGAAATTACTTGTTGCAGTAGGCCAATAGTCAGCCTTGCCACCAATGTATGACCAGCATTGCTGAATTGTCTAGCTACCAGTCAACGAACTTTTCTAAACATCTACAAAGATGGCCTGTTAACTACTATCTACTCCAACTTGCTGGCAAGCCAACTGGGTCTGTCTGTGAACAGGTTAATTTGATAGCCTCTTCACTAGTTTCCAATACTGCTGCTTCTTCCAGTGACCAAGAAAATTAGACCCTCTCCCTTGGTTCCATGGTTAACTAGTACTATGAGATACAGCATTTGCACAAGTAAGTTTTGAAAATGTAAAACTAAAAGTTCACATACTTTTTATAAACAGCTCCCAAATCCTACTACTAAGGAGACAATTTTTAGCTTCAGCTCCACTCAGAAGTAATTATGAAGCTTACTCTAGTCCAGGTAAGGAGCAATTTCCAGCTAGAGCAGCTTGAAATCTTGCATTATGACCTAGGATGCTTACATAAAGTGAGCTTTTGAAGGATGCACTCCCTGAAGCACTCTGAACCATTAAGGAAACCTTCACAGAACATCAGTTTCACTAGTTTTCCTTTGTTACATAAGCTCTATGTCCATTTCATACCACTAGGAATTCATGGAAAGTAGAAAGAAGTAAGGCCGGCTTCTATAGATTCCACTACTGTGTTTTTTATCATGTGCCCTACCTTCTACTATAAAAAGTGTCTTTTTATTGTATTTGCAGGGATGACTTCCATATGTTGTCACTGACATATATACGCACAGAATAACATATGAGCCAGAGATAAAACATGCATGTTACATTCGGAGATGCAATCATATCTGGAGATTACATGACAGATGAAAGGTCATTTTTAAGCATTAGATTTCAGCATTTTCCAGTTTTGCACCAATTGCCAATAAATTCTTTAATCTGCTAGAAAAAAAAACTTTGCTGTCATGAAGAAAAGAAAGGGAGGCATCAATTTCAGTTAGAATTCCATGAAATAGCTCACTGTCCAGATACCACTGAGCCTTGCTGCCACTAACAGACCCTTTTCTCCTGCTGAACTCCTCCAAAGAGCTTTAACCCTATTAGGAAAAAAAACCCAGCAAAAAATGACATTCTATATAGAGAGAATAATTCAGGCCAAAAAGTTTTTGTGTACTGGAACCAGTTGCTAAAAAAAATAAACTACTCAAATAGCAGGAACAGACTTTAAATCCATTCTCTTTCGTTAGGCTACATGATTAAAGAGCATAACATGACAGCACTTAGCTCACTAAAAAAAACGCCATAAAGACCACCAGAAGGAAGGAATGTCTGCCTAGGTTTGTCAGAGAGTTGTTATGGAAAAGCCAACAGCGCCATGGTCTTGAAATGAACACACCATAAGGCAGGATCTCCAGAATACCTTCAAGACTTAGGGATATTACTAGTTACAGGGCTACAACTTGCTAGGAATGCCAGTAAGACAAGACTTACCATGGGATGTTTATGGGAGAAATGAAAGACAGGGAAATGGAAGGATGTAAATGATCTTGGGAGGAACAAGAACAGGAAAACAGAAGGAGAGGTACATAAAATGTAAAATGCTTTGCTGCTCAGTACACTTACCTATCCATGCAGTGAACCTGATAACTAGAGGCCGTCTCTATAGTGTGTGCATGTGTGATAGAGGAGCCAAACCATGTGATACACAGGCCTGTACAACTGCAGCACCATCAACCAGAGCAAGAATGCATGTCACTGTATGAACTGCCTGAGAATATCAAACCAGACTAGGTGTCTTGGGAAGCCAAGTACTCAACTGGGATCATAGATCTAGGCTGGACACCTGTGTGTGTGTGTGTCTGAGTGCAGTAACTGGAAATTTTGTCTACCAGACAGCCCAGAGTATTCACACGAATTACTGGAGAAACTGTAAGGTCTGGAAGTTCATTGAGATACCCATTTGAGTGTCTCAACCTATGCTTCCCTCTGCACTTCCTCTCCACCTAACTCAAGACAAGTGGAGATAAGAAGGTATAGGGGCCCCTTACAGCACAATCTTAGTACCTAAATCCTGTGGAATACTGTGGAATTCATTACTGTTCAAGTGAAAGAGTTGGGCATGTGTGCATCTGACTGAGGGAATCTGTAGTAGGAAGTGGAGAGGGGTTGCAAACATTGTGCATTTGTGTGTGCCACTGACTGGGAGACTGAGGATCAAAAGCCTGTTTCTGGAAACACTGAGCGTTTAGGATTATTATTAGGGATCCATACTGCACACATTCAGGCATGCTTATGTGTCTGTATACTGATCAGTCAGAGTGCAACTGAGTAAGGCTGCTGGTGCTGGTATTGTAAGCATGACTGCTCCTGTCTGACTCTGGTGATCTGCACAGATGGTTGCGTGTATGTGTGCTGTATAATGTATCTGTGTGTATGTGCCCATTAGGAACACATGCTCAGCATGGTGACTGAGTGGTTGAAAGGGCATGGAAATGCAGCAGCCCCAGGTTACCTGACTCAGAACCTCTAACGTCTCTCAACCTCCACTTTTTGGCATAGATGAAATAGAAGCAGAATAAATGCCTGGAGACGTTTAGCAAGGAACAGGTTCTGTTGACTCCACTTCTGCAAACCACTATCCATATCTTTATAAAAACTCTTACACAGCAAGAATTTCTGAAGTAGGAAGAGAAAGATCTGAAAGATTTGGACTTGCACAGATAAAATTTCTAGAAGTTAGCATTCTTCTGTCACATGTGCTGCAAACTACCTTCAGGCAAGTGCCTCAGGATGAAAGCTGGAGGCTTGAAACAGTGAATTCATAGATTCTGAGAATACCCATCAAAACTGTTGTTATATAGATGAAAATACCTAGTATATTAAAAAAACAAAAGATAGTGTAGTTTCTTTTTGTATCTCCTTATAGCTACTCGGTTAAGTCTAGCAATCAAGAGAATTGCTTGAATTACAACCAAACCTGCTGAGTGACAGAATATCTACACGTACCCCAAACTTTTAAAGAAATGGATCTGAGACATGCCAAAGTCACAGCAGCCTTTATAAACACTGCCCACAACTACCACAACATTGTTTCTCAGTAATTGCCAGAATCACTTACCTGTACAGTTTTTGGATTGCATGGGCTGCATTCTTTCTCACATAAGGAGATAAATCAGAAGAGGCTTCCTTAATAGCAAGCATCATAATAGGAACAATAATTGGGACACGTATACTGGATAAAACTCTTAAAGCACTTGCACGGATTAACTGATTAGGATCCTAAAGAACAGAAGTGAAGGGAGAAATAAAATCAGATAGTGCAGAAACAAATAATTAAATTCACTGCTATGTTTACACTAATTAGTGACGACACTTTAAAACATGCAAATCTATCCAAGTCAGACTTGCAAGTGAAGACCATGCTAATAAGAAAATGTGCCACACTTCACATAAAAAAATTTCCAAAACCAAAAAAATGTAAAACAAATTAAGAGAACATTAAACATTATGAAAATATGAGAATTTTACAAAGGAAAACATGAACATAATGCAATTTTCCAAACAAGACATGTTAATTATGGATAAAAAAGGACTAATATTTTATTTAATAATCTGATACATTTGCTGTAATCCAAGTATTTTGAGAGACATGCTAACCCAATTTTATTACTTATACTTATGAAATGTCAAATAAAAATGTTGTTCTCAGTTGTGACATTCCCATTCAAGTTCTTGACAAAATATCCATTGTACGCTTCACTACAAGATATAAACTGAAGCCAGTAACAATAACAATTTTAAAGAACATGTCAAAATATTAAGCTAAATGTTGTGAGGCTTTTTCTATTTCTTATCCTCTCTTCCTTTGTACCAGTTCTTAGTCAATTTTACGATACTAGGGTTAGCTTGGAGATCCAACACATCTGTATTTGGATGAACTGTTATGTAAAGTTTATCCATTAATCATGGGCTTGGAACACAAGGGAAAAATGTTGCTTAATCAAGTACTAAATCCCCCGAAATCTAGCAAAGTGAAACTGCAGCATCATTAATTCATTATAGTGTAAATGTCTTGCCAGAAGGTAACCTCCCAAAGAACATTTCTCCCAAGGACTGAGAGCTGGCAACACATATTTTCATACTGGTTCTTGCCTAATTATCAATTCATCTAAGATCTCAAAACTCCTACATCTTAGAAGCTTCTAAGTAGTAAGTATCTGGATAGTGAAAGCTCTTTATTTGACTGTTTTTGGAAAAATACCTTGTTCCCACCGGAGTTTGCAAAGCCCATCTGCAGCTACTTCACTTTAAAATAAAAAGTTCCTTTGAAAGAGGGAGGTAAAAAAAAAAATCTCCATACATAAAGCCTAATTATAATCATTACAAAAAGGAACCAGAACATTACAAAAAATGAACAGAGACCAATGTTTCATAGCAAGCTTAGTAATTTCTTTAATTGCTGACAATCTGCACTAGTTTGGTGTCCACCCCCTTGCCACACCACCAATTTTTTTTGCTACTCAGCCACAGCATTATCCCTCCTCCCCCTCCTCTCACTACCCACAGCTTTTAGAAGAGTTATGCCATGAGGAGTGTTCCCTATATACATATATCACAAAGGACACCAGAAACAAAGTCATTTAAATTCTAGCTTTTTATGGTAGTCAGAGATAGTGAAGGCAGTATACATGACATCGGGATGAAAGTTCAAGGGAAGGGGGTAGAAAACTCTGTTGTTTTCTCTCTGTGGGATCCTCCTACAGCTGCACAACTGGTGCTCTGATTGCAACATTTTCCAACAAGGTGCAAGGTATGGGTTAAGTGACTTAACAGAAATGAGCCTAGAGTACAAGAAGGGTACACAAAAAACCCAATCTCCTCTTATAATAAAAACTAGCCAAATTTTAGAACAGAGACTTAATAAATCTTTCTTCTCTCCACAGTAACAGTTCAAATACAATCCTAAACTTTGCTGTCTAATCCCATTTCTCACTGTTATCTCATTTGAAACAAAAAAGTACAAAAAGCTATTTTTTCAGTGCTTTTAATGAGAAAGTACTATGTGCAAGACACTGAGTATTTTAATTCAGGCACTACTGTCTTCCTTATGTTTCAATTCTCTGTTGTACACAGAGCTCTTTCTTTTACATAAACTAAAAGGAACATAGGTGGTTCAGGCTAATAATGGGGTCTTCTTTCTATATACACAAGTTACGTTGGAATGAGAAAAGTGATTACAGAAATTAGATGTCTGGCATGTGGATTTGAAAGCACCATTCTGCTGTTTTTATGAAGTGAAGTAATTTTACTTCTTTCAGGCTAACTTAGCTGCTTGATAAGGTTTGAGGTAGCAGAGAAAAATTTGGTAAATCACATAACTTAAAACTACTTTATCAGATGTAGATATTTACCTGCTTTAGTTTACCATACTACAGTTACACAGGTATCTTTATTTTTGTGCTATCAGCTCAGAATTCCCTATAAAATGTTGTTTAGTAGTCACTCACTTTTAAAGCACGCTGGAAAGTACTGATGGACAACAATGCTAGATCTTGCTGCTCCTCTGCGTAGCGCATTAGATAAACATACACAAGCTTTTTTATCTGAAAAGAAAAAATGCAGTGAATATCACTATGAGAAAGTTTTAGAATTCTATAATACTAGCTTCTAGGTTTCATATTTTTATCAACATTTTCTCCTTTGAAGAAAAACCAAATGGATCCCTGGAGCACTCACATGCTTCTCCAATGTCTTATCAAACGCCTGCGGTGCTGCACTGCTACCTAATTAATGAAACAGTCAGATGAAGGCTACTAACACAAAGTTCTGCTTTGTATTATTAACTAGTAAATTAAGACTATAATAATCTAAGATGACATGGGGAAACTGATCACTTGAGCACACTTTTTTCTTTCTTACAAAAACAGGTTAAAGTGCAATAGCCAAGAATTTCAACAAGTCGATTTTATTTTACCCAGAAACTCAAAGTAAATTAATCTAACAGATCTGAAAGTGAATGAAACTTAAATCTTAAGTGTGGTAACTTACCCATCTCAAATCTGATTAAAAGAGCACTTTCCTTGGATGAAAACAAAGGATATTGTTTCACCTTTGCATGACTACAAGCATTCAAAAGATACAGTATAAGCATACTACAAAGGATGAAATGTCCAAAGATTAAGAAAACCTCAGTATGATATTGGGGAGGAGGGTATTCAATTTAGTTCACTCTACCCCTCATACCCAGGAAGCAGTGAAAACATTTTTTTTAAATTTGAGTAAGTAGTAAGCTGACTGTTAGAGTTAATAATGGAAAATTCTGGAAGACCGTCAACTACAGCTGTGCTAATAATTACTGTCACTATCAGAAGACCTACCTTTGTGCCAATTCTGGAAAAAAAAAACCCCAGTATTAAATCACAGAAGGTTACACCATACTAAATTATTTTTTGTTCAGCTATAGAGAAGTAGCAATCAACATTGACCACAAGAGGCCTGTGCACTGAATGACTGCAGGTGTGCAAAGAAAGCCTCCTTTCCTTGAAACCACTCTGTGACTAGAAATGGAAGCACTCAGAGCTTCGTGACTACACTATTCTTTTACCATTTACCTTCACTCAATGTTAAAATGCTCTGTTCTATAAAGCTAATCATAACAGGGGCACATTAGGCTTGAGGGACACAGGCAGATTTGTTTAATTAATTTATCAATATAAGCACATCAAAATCCATGAATTATTGATGAAGACTTATTTTTGTTCTATACCAGCAATTGTTTATTAGGTCACTTTTTGTATCCTTACCATCCATGACGCGATGCACATAACCAAGCCGAGGTCAGCATGCACTTAGAACAAAAAAATCATAAGGCACTTCTGTAAACAATAAAATGCCCTTTGCTTCTCTTCAAATAAATTAACATGTTATATCACTTCTTCATCTTCGTTTTCCTTCATCAGAGCACTAAGCTCTGATTTTAAAAAAATACAGCAGCTATTTCTGGGCAGGAAATTCACATGGATACAAAGTCACAGAATTGCAGAATGCTCTGAGTTGGAAGGGACCACAAGGCTCATTGAGTCCAACTCTTCAATGAATCGTCCATACAGGGATGGAACTCAGAACTTTGGTATTATTAACACCATGCTCGAACCAACTGAGCTACTCTCAGGGTTACTCAGATAATCAATGTATTTTATGCAATTGCATTGCAGACAGTTTATACAGACAGTTTTGGGTAAGAATTTTTAGGAACAGTGCAAAATTTGGCAAAACACTTCAGGAAATAGGATCAATGTACTAAGAATCTGACTTAATCTAGTAATTTCTCAAAATTTCAAAAGCATCCTAAACAATGGACCTTGATTAATGTTCCTGAGACAGAAAAGGTCTAACTAGATGGCTGTAAGTACACCTACACTATGATCTAAACTTGTCATCTAACTCTTATTGACAAATAAATTTGTCAAATGGCTTCACTGAATGTCCTGATCTCTTTCAGTTCAACAGTCTCTTCCTGCACAAATATGTTAGCTTTAAGTGGTGGAAAAATGAGTAAGTAGGGAAGTTTAACTACAGCATAGAAGATGACATGTGAATTCACGTAACTGTTCTATTTGTTTTAAAATAGGAGAAATGGTCCATAAAATATAAACACTGAAAGGCTTCTGCTAATAATGTTTGGTTATCATCTTCACATCCATAAAGCATCCTCCCAACATGGGGGATGGAGAGATGTGTGCAGCCAACACCCTGCTCCAGCTTCTCCTAAGCCCATAATAGGAACCATCAGTTCAGTGATGCAGAGAGAAACACAGTAATAGGAGAGAAACCAAATTTAGGACTCTGAGAAATGATACCCTGCCACACTCCTCCCAGAACACCTCAGGAGTGCTCAGCTCCTATGCCCAGATGTTAAAAACACCAAGAGTCAACAAAGACCAGAGCACCTTTCAGACTGAATATGTTTTACATGCACAGAAATGGGATATGGATGAAAAGAATTTTAGACAAGACATGGGCTGTCTTGTGAAGGAGAAGCAAGGGAAATCTACATCATCTTGAAAGGATAAAGTCAGGGAAAAACAGATGGATAAGATGGCTGAACAGTTTGATAGTTGGTACATCCATCCTTCTGTTCCCTGCATGTGAATAGCATAATCTTGCTATTCTCATTGCATTGACTCATTAAATTTCATTTTGAACTGTTTTTCTTGGTGAGGTACTCTTTATTCAGTGAAGATGCACTCATGTGCCTGCAACTACAGTGAGGCACAGGCTAGAGGGCTGCTGTGTCCATGCACACCAGCAACTAGAGAGATCAGAGTGAGGGGACTGAAGTAGCACTCCAGCAACTTCAATGTGACATCAAGCCATAGGGATCTCAGTCCAGGGTGGCCAGCATCTGGGACAAGAGAGGGTCTGGCTGCCAAAACCTAGGCTGGGACCACAGGAATGGTTCATGAGCGTGCATGTAATTAAGAGACCAGAATATGTGAAACCAAGCACAAGCCAACGTGTCTGTGGTGCCAGTGACTAGCATGGGTGCAGGTGTATGAGTGCATCAAGCTGCACCAGCTGACAAGCGGCCTGGGAAGGAAGTAGGTGTGGGTGCGAGTACCTAAGGGCAAGACCTCAGGAGGTGCTGCCTATGGCATAGACCAGTGAAATCCCATCCACCTGCAAGGAAAGCCCATGCCCTGGGGTCTCTAGGGGCAGGAACCATGTCTTTTTGTCCATCTCTTCAAGGGCATAACCACAGCGGGTTAGATAGTAGAGGAGCAAGGAGCCAGGTCCAGCTGTATGTGCACACATGCGCACACACACTGGTATGTCCAAGGGTGAGCCCATGAGGGAAGAGAGTCCTAGTTTAGAGGCATTCATATGTGTAAAGATGTTTGTACCAGCAAATGAAAAAGGGCTACAGCGTTAGGGGCTCGTATGTCCACTCTATTAAATGGGTGACTGGGATCCATGGGCCAGACATCGGGCAGACTCCATGTGGATGTGCACTCTATGAATACACACATTCCTACTCACAAACCTCTTGGACTGCCAAGCTGCTGTGTTCACCTGTGTGACAAGTTAAGTGGCTGCCTCTACAAACACATATTTGTTCTGTATATATACAGATAAAACATTTATGTGTATGTGCACACCTACCAGAGATAGTCTCAGCTTCACTTCTGGTTGGGCTTAAAGCCCAGAATTTGGACAGTCCTGCCTCTATCAGACTAGAGGTTCCAGCCCTAACAGTCAAAAGCACTCCAGATAATTAACATTGTTTAAGGCACTCCTCTTTGCATAAGGTCTCCCTGTTTAAAACTGGACTTAAGACTCATAACTTATAAACTCATAACTTACAAACACAAATTACAGTGGAATAGAATATTTAGCTAGTCTGATTTCTTATCCCATATCCTTTTAATGCCTATTACTAAAAGTACAATTACAACTCCTAAAATTATTTTAATACAGTAAGTTCCTGAAAGACTCTGAATTAGCATCTTTGCACTTACACCTCCTTGACTTACCAGTGCTCAGTATTTGGCCTTGGCCAAATAAATCCACTCTCTCTCAAAGAACAAAAAACCCCAAAGTTTTCAAAGTAGTAACTAAAAAAGAATAACTTCTTTAAAGCTAAAATTAAACTCAAACTTGACTATTACTATCCATCCATGCAAATATGGAAGAAAACTGATGTTTTATCCATTATATCACAGCATGTTAGAGTGAGAAAGGAGTGCGCTGAAGCCATTACTATAAGAAATATAATCTTCAGGGTCATAAGCTAGGGAAAAATAATTTCTTGTTCCCATTAATAATAAAGGCTGAAATACACATTTTCTGAAGAGGACAGAAGAACGGAAGCATGCATTCAAATGACTTGCCTCCTCAAAATCCAGTACTTCCAACAACTGTTGCCACATTTTTCAAAAATTACAATCCTGAGCAGTAGGAAGTAACTAAAGTCATTGCATGTTCACTCTACTTTCATCAAACTGATGCTTGTTAGGCACCATGAGGTCTCAAAGTATAAACTTACAGATGCTATTTTTATCAAAATCTTATTTGTCAAGTTGATTATAACTCTGACACTTCTGCAGGGAAGCTGTCAGTGTATGCACACTAATGCTAGTGAGCATAAGAGTTACATTTTCTATACACACCCTGTGGTTATACAACAGTAACCCTGTGGATTTAAACACATCATCTTTTAACACAACTTCAATTTTCTAGCATTCTGGAAATCTGAATTTTCCTTAGTCCAAGATGGATTTTTTCCCCTTCCTTTCTTATGAGAAACAACAACAACAACAACAAAAAATTACCCAGAAGAAAACTACTTTTTGTGTCTAATAACACCCAATACAGATGCAAGAATACACTTTTTTTTTTTTTTGGCCCAGCCATCACCTTTAAGTTGAAGTCCAATACAATTACATAAAATTTTCATAAACAGATTTTCCGTAACAGTATGTTTAACAGTTTAGAGGAATACCTCAATATTTTTACTGGCAACATTCTTCACAACAGCAGGAAACAGCTCAGAAGCATTTTTTCCCTTAGCAATCATCTAAAAAAAAAAAAAAAAAAAAAAAAGAAGAGGCAAGTCTTAGTAATGTAACAATATAATTATTAGAATATGGTTTGGGCTTTGTTGCTTAATCACAGATCTGTATTTCAAATCTCATTTCTGCGACACTGAGGATAAAGATGTGAGTTTTTGTTAATTATTAGACTTTACAGAATACAATCCATACAACAAAAACTCTTGGGTGGTCGTGGGTTATGAGTTTGCTGGAGTGGAATCCATGAACTAGACTTTAACATGTAAGACAGCAAGTAATTTTCAATGCTTTCAAAATTACTAAAAACAAAAACATTGCTATTCTGAATAGCCCTGCAGAATTACCTGGCAGCTGGAGAGGAAAAAAGGCACACAACAACCCTACAAAATCCAAGAAGTTATACAAGTTAAGGGAAAAGCTCCTTTTTCCTGGAACAACTGTGATTTGCAATAGACCAAGGAGAAAAATAAAAATAAACATCACACTTTAAAAATAAAACAAGGGTTTTTTCCATAGCAAGTTAAATACAGAAGGCCACAAAGTTTTTATACAGAACAAAGAACATACAAAAGCCAAACAGTAAAAGCAAGATCAATCAGCCCACCAATTTTTTTTTTTTTTAAAGGAAGTTTTCATGTTTGATCATGAACAAGGCACATCAAAAACAATAAAATGCACAATAAAGATCATAAACATCAAAACCCTGGTTTAGCTTCAGTTCTTGTACAAACAGTTTAAGAAGGAAGTTATTTGTTGGAAACCAGCTACATAAGAAGGAATAAAATATTTTCATATACACCATAGCTGCACAACATTCTGTTCAGATGTAATTCCAGCAGAATGTCTGGCAATACTTTATGTCTAAACTGCAAACCCTGGAATTTCAGGATTATGTTAAATCAAGCCACGTCAAGTTCAGTGCTGCTGAATACAGACCCAAAGCACTCCTATCTCTAAGAATCTGTGTGTCTTGCTCAAGGTCAAGATTCAGCCAGCCAAACACCAAGCTAATCAGAAAATACAAAATCCCACTAAGTAATCATAGAAGAGTGACCTTTAGAAGTCATTCAGTGCTGCAGCAAGCAGGAACATCTTCAAGATGTTCACAGATCAGGTTGCTCAAAGCCCCGTCACTGAATGTTTCCAAGGATGGGGTATTCACCCTCTCTCTGGGCAAACTCTCCCAGTGTTTCACCACCATCAATGCAAAATTTTCTTCCTTATACAGAATCTAAATCAACTGTCTTTCAGTTTAAAACCACACCCCCCGTCCCCCATCCAGTCGTCAGGCCCTACTGGAAAGTCCCTCTCCAGCTTTCTTGTAGACCCCTTCAGGTACTGGAAGGTGCTACAAAGTCTCCCCAGAGCCTTCTCTTCTCCAGGCTGAACGAACCCAACTCTCCCAGCCTGTCCTCGCAGAAGAGGTGCTCCAGCCCTCAGATCCTTTCTGCGGCCTGCTCTGAACCTGCTCTAATGCGTCTGTTTTTCCTGTCCTGGGGACTGCAGAACTGTATGCAGTTCTTCAGTTAGGACTCTGGTCCGATAGTGGAGTAGAGGAGCATAATCATCTTTCTCAACCTGTTGACCACACTTTCTGGGCTACTAGTAAACACTGTCAGCTCATAACCACCATTTCATCCACCAGCATACCGAGGTCCTTCTCATCAGAGCTGCTCTTGATCCCTTCATCCACCAGCCTGTGCTGATACTGGGGGCTGCTCTGACCCAAGAGCCGGACTTTGTACTTGGCCTTGTTGAATCCCATGATATTGCCATCGGTCTACATCACAAGTTTGTCCAGATCCCTCTGGATGGCATTCTGTCCCTCGTGTATGTCAACTGCATCATGCGGTTTTGTGTTGCCTGCAGACATGGTGAAGGTGCACTCAATCTCACCATCTATGTCATTAATGAAGATATCAAACAGTACTGGTCTCAGTGCAGACCCCTGAGAGACACCTCTTGTCACCAATGTCCATTGGGGTCCAATACGCATAAGCAACAACAAATAACCAGGGATCCAATAAAGAAACAAGAGTTCTGCAGCTACAGTTACTCTTACCCATAACCATTACTTTCCAACCATTACTCAACATTTTACAGCTGATTAAACTTCATATTCTCAACTCATAGATCTGTTTATGTGTTTCATTGATAAAACACATTGAAAGCATGAAGAGTTAGGATCTCGTGCATTGAAAGCAAGAACACACAAAGCCAGGCAATGCATATTCTGAGAACCTTAGAAGAAGAATGTTGGGAAGAAGAAAGAAGGAAGTTGTAGTTCAAGGTATTACTCAGTCTTTCAAAAGGGTGTAAGAGCAGCTGTCCAGCATGACATTTTGATCTAAACAATTCAGTATCTTAAACTGTTTATTGCACCTGTTTAAAACACAGGAAGTGACACAAGCATTGTGAAAAAGCAAGCACATTTAATTAATTTCAAGGGGTTTTTAACTAAGAATCTAAAATCAATTTACTACTTTCAGGACTCGGGGGGTCTCTACAATAAATGCCAAATTCAGAATGACAAGGTAGTACTTAGCAACAAGATGCATTGCAGAGAAGGAAGACAGAATGAAAAATTATCATCTTTTCTTGGTGCAACAGAAGTTACAATACACAAAAGCAGGGATGATTCTCAGACCTCCCTGATAGACTGTAATGGTATGACTCTATGGATTACTGGGATTATTTAATAGATCTACTGCAATAGCTCCAGCGTACCATGTAAATATGTATTTAGGGTCTTTTAGAAGAGTGTATTTTGATTCATTATTGCATAATGATTCATGGAGATCCTCCTTAGCTAATGGATCATTAACCTGAAAGAACATAATGGTTCTTTCCAAGACTGAAGTCTATCAGGTCATTTTTGTTGCTGTGCCTAGACATTCTCCATTTGTGTTGTCTTATGCACCTGGAGTTTCTGCACAAAAACTTTCATTCTAGCATAAGTGCTGTGTAATGTCGAGATGTACTAACTTTTTTTTTTCCACGTGAGACACACAGACATGGATGACACTCTCTGAGGGAAATCAGGCACATGACTGTTTCCTAAACATATGCTCTGGAATCTTCAGGAGTGAAATTCCACTGATTTTTCCCCAGATATTCAATCAGGTTTCAAGATCTGGCACTCGTTGTTATGATATCAGTGAATGTTTTAAAAGAAATATGAGCTTTATGTTTTCATGCATATAGTAGAATATGGATACACAAAAATGTATTTCTAAACCAGCAGTGTTGTTCATATTCTTCCAAATATTGCAATTATTTTATTGCATGCATATAAGGAAGAAACATACAAAATAACACTCTGATTAAAAAAAAAAAAAGTCATTGACCACAAAAGTCGTAGCTTAGGTACCTTCATGCATAAGGGAGAAGTGAAAAGATAAAAACTGGACTACTCCTGTGCTTGAAATTATATTGTTTTACGTCACTCTCTGGAAGACAGACTTGGCTTTATTTGCATGGAATCTCCTTCTCCCTAGGATAAAGTTCACAAACTAACTTAAAGGAGGAAGAAGCCACAAAAAGTACCATAACCAGCATTCTCCTGCTTCTTCTCCATCACACCTATATGAACAAATGAAATTTTAGCCTCCTAACATCGACTAAAATATTAAGCTAACTCTCAGTATCATAGAATTATAGTCATAAGAACTGTTTAGGTTGGCAGGGACCTTAAAGACTAACCCCTCTCCTGTGGCTAGGGACACCTTACTGAGAATGCCCCTGTGAGGACAGGCTGAGAGAGCTGGGATTTTTCAGCCTAGAGAAGAGAAGGCTCTGGGGAGACCTTATAGCACCTTCCAGTATGTAAAGGGGACTAAAAGACAGCTGGAGAGGGACATCTATAAGGGCATGTAATGACAGCATAAGGGATAACAGCTTTAAGCTGACAGTGGGTAGGTTTACACCAGGTGTTAGGAAAAAATCGTTGTGAGGGTGGTGAGATAGTAGAACAGCTTGGCCATAGAAATTGTGGATTCTGCATGCATAGTTTTTTCAACTACTTGAAAATAAGCATTCCATTGAGACATATTAAACAATACTCTGAAAACAGAGTTCCTTTCTCCTCTAATAATAGGGCTAGAGGAAGCCCTACATTTCTGAAAAATCTGAGAGATTCTCTCTCTGTATATAAGCACAGAAGCACCTTTGTGCTCCACAAGAACATTATCACCGTTACAAGGTCTCATGCTCATATTGTGTAATGTCCCAGCCCTGACCTGAAAAGCTCATTGTTTCAGTTTGCTATGTTAAAGAGGTTGGTGCCAGGTATCTGATGTGAAACACACTTTAAACATAGCACAGGAAACAGCAAATACCTTGAAGATATGAAAGAAACTGAAAACAGAGGATCAAGTAAATCAAGTAACTCACTTGTGGTTAAGTTATGGTCAGCCTTACAAGCTTTACAAAGCTTACAAGCTGCTTTAAGCAACAGCAGCTGAGCAATGGAAAAATATTCAAAAATCAGAAAGTGCCCGCTGCCATTTGTGGAAGTAGCACTCTTCCTGAAGTGCACAGTCCTTAGAACAGAAACAGAAACCAAGGACCATGAACTTTACAAAGGACAGAAATCTGGTACTGGAAACTGGAGAGAAATGACAGAATTGGAAAATGGGGGAGCAGAAGAGAGGATGTGTCCAATTAGCCCTTCTCTTCAATTAGCCTTCCCTTGCTGAAGACCATTGAGCCTGACCACTTCAGCCTAAGTCCATCAAGGACCACAGTTACCACTGCTAACTACACATCTCCAGCTTCATGGTATCACATGCTTCCAGAAAATCAAAGAAGCCATTAAGGACTCTTTTGAATGTTCAGCAGCAGCAGCAGGTATTTAAAATCAGTGAGTTTGCTCATTGCACACTCATTTGTAATGTGTGCATTTTTGTATGAATAAAGGAAAATTTTTTTAAAAAAAAACAAACCAGTAAAGCCTTAGTTTAAAATTTAAAGCTTATTCAATTTAATGTTTTCTAATTCCCCTTATATACATATGTACACACCTACATTCAATTTCAACAGTTTCCAAATACAGATAAAGATTTGGCCAGCTTTTTAAAAAAGAAAACCAAGGGAGCAAGAGTCAACTTGCCACAATTCTCCTGCCCACAGTAATAACCAGGAAAAAAAGATTTCTTTTCTGAGGGAAGCAGAAGAATTTAAGTTTACCATGCTACTTATAAAAGCCACGTTTTTTTTGCAATAGCACATCTGTATGCCACACTGGTCAAACCCTTGAGCAATCCCACATCATGTTGGAGAACATGGATTAAAAAAACCTTTCCCAAACCCAAGAAAGACATTATGAAGTAACAGCTGATAGGTTACCCAGATCTCATTGGTAACTGGTGTCTCTGGCAGGACTAAGGGATTACAAGCAAAAAGACACCCATCCTGAGTAAAATTCTCATCACTGGATGATAATGAAGGGAGAAGAAGCCAGCTCTGGAGTCAGAGGAAAGAACACAATCACATGACACCACTCGTACCTACTCACTTCGGGACATACTTGGACAGGATTAAGTATGCAAAAACCAAGCAAAACAAAAAAGTAAATCCAGCGTAGACTGAAGAAGCAATAACAGAAAACAAATCCAAAAGCCCCAAAACAAAGAGATCAAATGGACACTGAACAATCCTCCATAGCACCTCCTTCCCATATTTTTAAGAAATAAAGGGATATTATCAACATAATTTTTTTCATAGGGTTTAAACATACAATGGTATTAAACATTATTTAATCATCTCTATGGGTGCACATTCACCTGAAACACGTTATCAAATATTCAGGCATCATGCTCAATCAAAAAAGAAAAACCTTATACAATTTAGTAAAATAAAAATAATAAATGCAACTCGTCATTTTATTCCTGCAAATTTCTGTTGTTTCCAGTCTGACGAATGAGAAGCTTCTCTTCAGGAGCTATTTCTTATTCAAGGTCTCACTGAAAATAGTTATTTACAGGCATATTGGCACTTTTACATGAATATTTTAAAAGCACATGACTGCATATATCCAGATATACCAATTTCTACACAAAATTCCAGGTTAAGGATTTTACCGTTTCACCTCCATAACTTCTAAAGATCATTTAGAGACTTAAGTGCTAATCAGGTACAGGATCTGTAAAAAGAAAGCATTATTCCTATCCAAGACAATAATAATAATAATAATAATAACAACAACAACAACAACAACAACAACAACCATGATAATAAGCTCCCATACCCCTTAACAAATAAGAACAATAACAATAAAATCACATACCCCAACAATCCTTTTCATAGCATCCAGCTTTGCAGAATCTTTACTGCTTTCCAACATTTGTTTTAGGTCTTCATTTCTACGGTAGAAATACAATAAAGCACCAATTAGAAAAACTAAAAAATCAAACCAGAATACCATTTTTATACTCTTGCATCAGTTCAGCAATTTATGGTGGAGTACTGCTCCCTCTTGCCCACTTTTAAATTGTATTTACTAACACTGTATAATGAAGCATTCAGCAAAACAAAGTTTCAGATTCTAACAGAAATGTAAGACCTTGCAACTTCAATCTGCTGTTAGCTGAACCTGTCTTGAAGGCAGAAGCACAAGAAGCACAAGAAGAGCTTCGTTAAAACTAACAACTCATTGACTTCTCTCTTGTCCCCTAGGGAGAGTCAGATGCAATAACTAGAAGTTAGCATGTTTGTATTAAAATACAATATCAGCTTATGTAAGTCACTGAAAAGCCCAGACTTCAGTATGCTCTGAACTTGACTAAGAATCAGGGATGTAATATATATGTGCTCCTGCCTGCCTTTTAGGACTGTAAATTGCTATCCCCTATCCTCAGGATTAAAACTTTCAGATCTTACATGTTCTACAACCTGTAAGACTAAGACAACCTGATGATTAGACATATACAGTGTACAAGCACTTTTTATGGCTAAAATAAAATTCTCTCACAAAAACACCAAGTTAATAAGAATATTCTCCTGTAGATTCTGCTTTTCATTAACTGTCACTAATAAGAAACCTCCTCCTGCTTGGCATTTTAGATGCATACAGATCACAGTCTAACTGCACTTACAGACTATGGAAGTTTATAAACAAGATTTTTTTAAGAAACAGCTTTTTTGTAACATCTGGATTGCCTGATTTACTGAAAGATACAAGCAAATACAAACTTGAGACACCTGCAATATTCCAAAGAACTCTGAAGACTTTCCAAGTTTACAAACCCTGTGAACTTCCACACGAGCGGCAACATGGTGGGTAGACCACAGCTGGACACCAGATGCCCACAAAGCCGTTCTTTCACTCCCTTCCTGAAGCAAGATGGGGGTGAGAAAACAGGATGGAAAAAACCTCATATGTCAAGATAAAGACAGCTTAATAAAGCAAAAGCAAAGGCTGCATGGAGAAGCAAAAGAAAACAAAGTATCTATTCTCTACCTCACATCAGCAAGCCATGTCCAAACACTTTCCCAGGAAGCAGGGTTTTAGTACACATAACAGTTGTTCTGGAAGACCAACATCATAAGAAAGAATGCCCACCCCTTCTCCTTGTTCTTCACTTTTACTGATGACCAGTCATCATATGGCATGGAATATTCCCTTGTTCTGCCTGGGCCAGGAGTCCTGGCTACATGTCCTTCAAGGACGTGCCCACCCCCAGGCTGCTAGTGAAGGGGGATACTGGAGAGACAGTCCTGACTCCTGTGTGAGCACTGCTCAGCAATAGCTACAACACCAGTGTGTTACCAACACCTTTCTCACTACTAAAGCACAGCATGATGAAGACTTCTGTGAGGGAAAAAAGTTCTATCTCAGCCAGACCAAATACACCCAGACAAGATTTCAAAAGTGAATGCAGAACCTGGGTACGTTCTGATTTATCACAGCCTTCAGAACTTCATGTGCAAAGGAGAAGAGCGTAAGCTAAAGCTGAAATTAGTTACGAGACAAAATGTTGTCATTCATTTGGTTATAAACCTTTAAACTGAATTTTTCCTACTTGCAAGGCAGAGAATCACTCTCACAGAGATTTCTTCGTATTTTCAGAACCAGTACTGCATCTGCTTTGTGCCTCTCCACAAGAAATCCACATTGCCCACATTTCAGTATACATGCACATAAGAACTGCAACTAGATGGAAAAGAAAACCTAACAAAACAATCAAGACATTTCCTACCAAGCTAAAGCATGTAAAATTCAGGATACTTACATGCAACTTACAACTTAAGTCTAAGTCCTTTTTCAAAACCAAGTGTTTAATTAAATAATTGGAGCAACCTATTACAGATTCCCTATATTGTCAATATTTGCTTCACTTGACAGCTTAGTATTTAATTATTAGCTTAAAAAAAAAAAAGAAAAAAATAAAGAAAAAAGGAAGTATTCAATCTCCTTGTCTGCTTTAGTACCACTTCCCAAATATCACCGGTAACTCCCTATTTTTTCTGCATGAGACTCAAAGGTTTTTATCGTCTTTAGTTACTCCTGGACATGTTCAAAGATCTATAAGGTCAGTCTTCTATTGTTACATTTGTTTGGTTGTGTACTTTGGTTGTTTAAATTACATGTCCCATTCAATTTTGTCCTGGAGTTCTGCATACTGCTAAGATAAGCTCAGTAAGTCTATGGCTGGACACCTTCTTCATGGCAAGTAGTAACATCCAACATACCGTCATTCTGTAACACCACTCAAGGCTGACAGATCTGTTAAAAATAACTAATGCTGTGATGTCACACGTTTTCCTATTGTCTGCATTTCTGTTCCAGGATACATTAAACTCTACATTTTTCTGATTTTACTCAAAGATGCCATATTCACCTCTACGTCATCACACTTCTCCCAGTCACTTTGTATTTTCCCCTCAGATCTATATCTTGATTTTTTTGTATCAAAAATAAAGTATTTGTTGGTTCGGGGTTGTACATAAAATCTAGTTCATTTGGGCTTTTTAATTTACAATCCCTCTGTATAGTTCCATTTGCAATAAACTTTTTAGGAAGCATAGCTTTGATATAATTTTTGGCAGCTCTCTTTATTCCCATCACTCTTGGCCACAGGAACAGCTTATTTTGCTAACCATTCCTACCCACCTATTCCTCATAGGATACCAAGTAAGTCTCAGTTCTTTTTTTGATCAGCTTCAAGTACCTTGCCCAAGACTTTGCTCTTGCTGGATACAGAAATTCAGACACCTCTAATTCCTTCTGCTTAAGTCATAATTCTTACCTGTTCAAGAATCTGTATGACATGGTAAGAAAAGTTACACAGCAAAAGATGGGGCTTGATTTAGAAAGTTGCTTTTAGTCCTACGTTCCTGCTTCCAGTTTCCTACTGTTGTTGGCAAAATGTGAAATAAATAAAAATTTTCTTAAGAAAGGGTGTTCTTTGATGCTTCATCTTTGTATACTTTCAAGCCTAATCAACAACAAATGAGATTTAATCTACGAAATGGACGGCAGCTAAAAAGCAAGTTCAAAGTGAGGTCTGTGTGTTAGAAAGACAAATTACTCGTCTATAGTATTACCTTGTTAAGGTTTGGGGCTTGACATGTTTCAATGATCTCAAACCCCAGGTGAGATTAGCAAAGCTTGGGAAGAAGGATGCAGCCCTGAAGGCGGATAAAGAATGCAGAATTTATGGACCACAAAGGTTCTGCAGAACCCTCACGACAAAAAGGAAGCTAATAAAGACAACTCAACAACAGTGTGGAATCAGCTCCAACTGGGTAAAAGGCAATTCTGGCAGGGGGACACTGTGACCACAGCCCACCGACTTAAAAAACCACTGACCCAGAGTAAGAGAAAGGCTGAGCATGCGGACCAGTTATTATGAGCAGTGAGAGATTCATTAACCAACAGAAGGCAGAATACTAATTAACAACCAAACACACACACACAAAAAAAAGTCAACAAAACGGAAAATGTAGAAATAATAATTTGAACTTGAGGATCAAGTAGCAAAAATAGAGGATGTTACACAGAACAAGATCCAAGTACATGCTGAAGACTGTCTCCCAGAATGTAACAAATAACAAGAAAAAAAAAGTGAATTTAAGATATGAAGACAGAAGAAATGTTTAATGATGAACTGTACTTCTAAATGCTTATAGAAAATATTCTATCACACGCTTCAAATTAAAGCATTTTGAACTGTTAGCTGGGAAGATATAAACCACAGAAATTAATATATGAAGACCCATTTTCAGCCAGCCTTGTTTCCATAAGAGAAAAGAAACAGGGGAAAAAATAAAGAAAGAAAAATAGGAATTAAACAACAAGTTCTTGATGAATCCATTTGGAAATTAAATGTTACTTGAATTGATGGGGTTTCTTTGGGTTTTGAAAAATCTTTTCTAACCAATTAGAATCCAGGATTAGCAAATATTAGATACTTACAGAGTAAAACATTGCTCCATACATCCACACAGATCACCAGCAGCAGCAAGCCTTTTTTCTTCTACGGTTAGATACGGTTTCAGTGTAACGTCAAAGTTTTTCCCTTTAAAAGCAGACTTAATAGTGCAAGACACCTCAAGTATTTTGCCCAGCATTGTGGAGTTTTGTTCCATTCTTTTAAGCGAAGTATGTAAAAAAACCAATAAAAAAATTACTGCACTCTACCAAGCTTGCCTGCCAAGAGTGAGGTCTACTCTAAAAAAATAAAATCTTACAAAGTAACAGGATACCCACTCCCTTGCTGTTTTAACTTCCAGAAACAAATACCACACGCAGATTTCAAAGGTCATTTCCCTCCAAAAACAACTCTTATCAGCAGCCTCAGTGAACAATGGCAAGGGCAAATACATTTCAGTCTTTAGTAATAGAGTTTATTGTACAGTAAAAATAGTTTCATCTTTTGATCATTAAGAAGTTTCAAGGAAATTTCAATCCTTAAATTAAATCCCTCAAAATAGAAAGCATAAATGTAAGCTTTGCAGTCATCCTGGAGTTCATGTTTCTATACTCATTAGTTATGCTGAGGTGACAGTTCCTCAATACACAGTCCTAGACAAATACTTTCTTTATCACTTATCCCCACTTGTCAGGGACTCAGGAAAATGCAAGCAACCCCCAGCTGCATCAATACCTCTGCCTCACACTGCTAAAACTTTCAGAAAGATGCTACCCTTACAGAGTTAAGTACATATTACGGATGATTGAAATATAAACTTTATTACTACAGGAGCAACACCAGGTTTAAAGAAGCCTGATCTGATAATTGATAAATGATGTGGAGCTATGCAAAGCATAAAAGTAATGGTCCCAATAACAGCAGATGTGAAAACCAACAAATTTTGCCAGAGAATAAATATATAGCCTCAGTCATTTTCCCTAACAGTAAGAAGAGGTAAAAT
>JANRMJ010000079.1:22967158-22985268 GCA_025584955.1 Alethe diademata | reverse complement strand
GCTGTGCTGGTGCCTGGGGTTGTTCCTCCCCAGGTGCAGGACCCTGCTCTTGCCTGTCATTAGAGCTAGTGTCAAAAGACTTGCTGAAGTCGAGGTAGACAATGTGCGCTACTTTCCCCTCGTCCACCCGTCTACTTGCCTCATTGTAGAAGGTGATCAGGCTGAGCATGTGTGATTTCTCCACGTTGAGGACTCCTGATCACCTTCTTGTCATCCATGTGTATAGAGATGGTCTCTAGAATGAGGTGCTCCATCACTTTCCCAGGGATTGAGATGAGGCTGGCTGGCTGGTAGTTTCCTAGATCCTCCTTCTTGCCCCTTTTGAAGACCAGAGTGACATTTACTTTCTTCCAGTCCCCAGCACCTCTCCTGATCTGCATGACCTTTCAAAGATGATTCACAGTGGTGTCCACCAGCTCTTTCAGCAGTCATGGATACATCCCATCAGGGTCTATGGACTTGTGGATGTTAAATTTGACTAAATGGTCTCTTAGCCAATCCTTCTCAACCAAAGGAAAGTCTTTCTTTTTCCACACCTTCTCTCCGATCTTCTGGGTTAGAATTCCTGAGGGGTGGCCTTGGAAGTGAAGATTGAAGCAAAGAAGATATTCAGTAATTCAACTTTATGTGCAACCTCTGTCACTGGGGTCCGTGTTCCTTTCAGTAGCAGGCTCACATCATGCCCAACATTCATTTTGTTACTGATTAATTGATGTACTGGTGTATTTAAAAACAAAATATAAAGTGGAATATGGATTTACATAAGAGAAAAGAGGAAAATTAGTTTTAGAAACTGGAATGAGTCAAAAGGAGAAAGGAAGTTTCAAAAAACTATGGTGGCTCTTTCAGGTGGTGATCACAGAACATACAATTATTAACAAGAATGTAATAGGATTTGTGTGAGGAACATAGGATAGTCATGAAACATTGGAGGAGAAACAAAAGGAGAAATTAAAGGCGTAATGCCAAAAAATGGTTATTCTTCACATTTTCCTAGGTGTGAAACGCTTCAATTATTTATCCTAACAGATTTTTTTAAAATATATGATGATTTATAAATAGTTTCTGGAAAGAACATAATGAACTGGATGAGAATAAGGTCTGTAAGCAATTGCTACACTCAAATGCACTTGTATATTAAGGAGGTGAAAAGGTCAGTTAATTATTTTCCTGGCAGACTAGGAATGAGAAAGTTGAAATAACATCTTGAAAATAACACTAAACTCAAAGAAGATAATTTCAGGAAGGGGAAAAAAAGCCAAACAAACCAGCATTTTTTTGCCAGACACTTCCCTTTCAGTCACATCTGAATAGCAGCCATTCCTAACCTGGCACTCGCAAGGCCATAGAAATGTGTGTTCTGTTGAACAATATCTCTGGTTTGTTTTGGAATGAGATAAGGGTTTCTCAGGACCCTACAACTGAGATTCAAAAACTAAATCATGTATTTAGTTAACTAAATCTTAAGGTTTTTTCCTGTGATTAAGAGTTATTGCTCAGACAAGACGTTCTGTTTCTCAAAAAAAATGTAGGAAATTCAAATTAAACAGAATTTGTAGTCACTTATATGAAAATTTCCATTTAAAAAATATTATTTTAATAAACTTTCTGATCATTATTTTTAAGTTAATAATTATATTTCTTCTAATTGCATTTACTATTAAAATGGAATTGTATATATAGAGATGTTCATATAATCATAAGAAAGTTTAAATTATTAATATATAAATTAAGAAAAAATAGTTTAAATGAAATTTTAAAATAACAATATCTGACTATGTCTCTGATACTTATTCTTTTTACTCTCACTGACTCATGTAAATACATATTTTTCCATACTTTTAAAAAGGAAGTTGCTTAGAAGAATATGAGAAAAGGAGATTTCTTTCATTTATTATTTTAAAGACTAAACTAAAGGAAGTATAATGCACATTTATAAGCTTTTACTGTTGAAGCTTTTTTCAGTGTGTATTCACAAGCCTTTTTTAGAGCATAGGCTTCATTTAAATAAACAGATTCGTAGTTAGTCCTGTTCAGTGTATCTGAGGACGTATTTAACATCCTTGAAATGATACAGAGAGATCAAGATAAAGAATGGCTTATATATGAGAGGAAATAACCTGAATAGACTTTAACTCTGTGGCCTAGAAAATAGACATTTGATAGAGATCATTCTGGTTTATGATCTATATCTATAAAGGCATGAATTGCACAGAGAATGTGACTCACTATCCCATCTGCCAGGAGTTATCATATAAAACCTGTAGACTGTAGGTCCAAAATAAAGAGCTACTTGTCCTACAGCACAACTAAATATGTACTTTGATAGTTGCCATGAAGTACTGTTGATGCAGAAGTTTCCATGAGTTCAAAGAACATGAAGAGACAATGTAATGAAAGAAAAGATTACTGAACACAAAGGTTATTGAAACATCACTGGCTCAGAAGTTCTTGAATCACAAGTTTATTACAGAGAAATATCATTATATAGTCTCCTTGTTCTAATATTCTTCCATAAGAATCTGATTCTGGTAATACTTATTTGAGGCTAGATAGACCTTTGGTTGTGCATCTGTTCTTACGTATTTCATTTCACTATTCCTATTGTAGCTAGATAAATGTGTCAATATTTTTTTTATAACAGAGTTCAGCAGCTTAAAAATGAGAATTGTGTGGAGCATGGAAGAAATTAGTACATATATTATCTAATGGAATGGTTCAACTTTTGCCAAAGATTTGTAGTCTGGTAGAATAGGAACTAAAGTCATGCTGCCTTTCTATTTCTGGTTTCTCTTCTAAGGGACACATCAGTCTCCTTTATCTGTATTTGAAGAATGCCACATATGATGCAAGTCAGCCTACACATCCCCTTCTGATCACTAAAGCTGACATTTTATTCAGGCTTCCTGTTTTATTTGAGAGAAAAACAGAAGCATCCTCTGTTTTCAGTAATATTTTTCTCTCCAGGTCTTGTTTGATATTTCTTTTGAAACTCTAAAAAAATGTGTGTTTTCTCCTGCCAAACCATAGTGATGAGTCTTTAAAAAATATTAAGATGTTTATAAGACTATCATGGCTATCTCTACTATGTACTTAAGATACAGCAAAGATGACCTACTCTATCTATTCTACTCTTGGGGATACCAAGTCCCATCTTGCTGGTTGTCTAATCCTTCATTTATAATGCTTTGGTGCTGCATGGTTATTAGATACAGTGCTTCACAAAGTGGTTCACCCCATCTAATCACTTGAGTCAAAATAGCAAATATCACCCAAAAATTCCTTTTTCTTTGAAGCAGTGAACTGCAATCCAGGGTTTTGTTTCTAGATTCCAAGCTACTTCAGTCATTTATTTTCCTTAGAAAGAAAAACTAAGTAAGATGACACTGAGGAGGCAAAATCCCATTTGATCTTGTATACCTGTTTCTTCCATAACTGAACTTAAATGAGGAAAGCTTTTCTACAAAAGTTCATTGGAGATGAAATAGTATCTTAGGAGATAGGTGTATTATTCAAATATCAGACAAGCAACTAGCATCTAAGAGTAGCAGAGATCTTAGACATACTTCATTTCAAATTTTAATAAAGCATTTAAAGATTTCCCAATGTGTTCTGCAAACCTTTTGACACCATTCTCATCAGAAAGTTCTGCTTCTGTGGCCTTTGATGTCTGCATTCTTCCTTCTTTTTATCATTAGTGACTGAGTAGATGAAAGAGTAGCTAAGCATTGGAATGGACTGCCCAGGGAAGTAGGAGTTCATCATGGATGACTGCATGTGACACTTAGTACTATGGTTATTTTGCATGGTGATGATTGGTAAAAGGTTGGATTTGATGATCTTGGAAGTCTTTTCCAAGCTTAATGATTCTATGATACTTGTATACTTGCTTTTCAGAAAAAATGAGGACTTAAGTATTTTTCAGGAACGATTAATTTAAACAGAGATAGTAATTGGAGAAGCAGGTGACTTTTACCCAAGTCCTTGCAAATGCATTGAAGTGTGTCTGAATTCAGGCACTCTTATTTTAAGGAGTAGACAGTTACAAACACCAGAACAGAATATACCGGCAACTCTTCTAAGAGGAGATGAACTTTTAGGCTTCCTGAAACAACAATAGGTATAAGTTTAAAGCTGTGTAGGAAGTCAATAGTTTGGCTACCTTAGTGCATCCCTTCTCCACTACTTTGGACTTACATCAATACTGCTCTTCCTTTCTGTACATTGTTTCCCCCTTTTTAGTTTCTCTGAGTGGTGGTCAACTTCCCATACATTAGAAATTTGATACCAAACATAAAGGAAGGCTGAGGGAAATCTCAAATCTCTTCCCTTTGAAGGCAGAAGACAAAAAGATGACCTCTTGTTCTGGCCCACTCTGGCCTTTCTGATGTTCTTTTAATTGAGACTGTGACATGGAAGTAGTACAGAAAGCCTCTTCTAAAGTAATAAGGGCAAAAAAAGTATGAATATTTAATGGAATAGAAAATGGTAAATCAGAAATAAGTTACCTATGAAATGAAGTTTTAGAAGAAGGGTTGCAGGAATACAGAATAGAAAACCTTGCCAACATCTCCACAACACCAGGTTAAAGACACCAAATCTGGTTCTCTAAAGATTTTGGTACCATTTGCTAATTTCTACCCACATTAAATAAATCAGAATTCTATGCCTCCTAGCAGCAAAAGAATAATTCATATTAATCAGGTACTTTTTGCGCTTGAAGTTACTCTAAGATTTTTGAAGTAAGCTTAGCTTTGGCATCTAATTTAACTTAGTTGCATCAGAAATCGGTGCTTTTGAAACTTTTTCTACATGATAATTTCCTGGCATGGCCTTCTTCCATAGGAGTCTGTGTCCTGCATTGAGCCTTATGGATTTTTAAGTCCACAGAGAGAAAAGGACTGTGCAAAGGTCCACATTATCCTTACACTGTGAAGAGCTATATTATTAATATGAATCAGCATTGAAGGGAAAAATTATTATTGTTGTTGTTGTTGTTGTTGTTTTCTTCTGTATTGGTTAATGAAAATTGTCTGTGGCAGTTCCAACTTTGGGCACAAGAGGTAGATGTTTTCACATGAAACTTCCATCAAATACTTAACATTACTAATCAGCTTTTTTACTTCAGGATAAGGGGCAGTCAACTGTTGCTAATTTCCTCTTCTATGTTTTATGTAGTAATACATTTACAAAAAGTGAGATTAATTGTAAAGATGTAATGTGGAGATGGGAGTAGACAAACATTTGTTTATAATGAGTTATTTATTTTGCCCAGAGGATCTTGAGGCTTCACAAGGAATGAAGTGTCTTGTCAATATTTTGTTCTCTTGACAAAATATTTTATATGCACTTATATGCCCTTTTGAGATAAGAGTGCACACAGTGAAACTGATTTCGTGAGGGATTGCGAGTATATGTCACTGGCATTCGCCTGACCTGCGCTGAATATATTCTGTGTGGGCTGGGACTGTTTTGTTAGTTATTTCTTGCTCTCTTCAGCCTAAGCCGATTAAAGATTGAAAAGCCAACCTGATTAAAAGCCAAGCGTATCTGTACCCTTAAACACTGCTACATTTTTAACATATTAAATTTACATTGTATGGTTTAGTGTTTTTTTAATTAGAAGTCATAGGGAAGAATTACTTGAATGCATTAACATATTTAAATTTTTAACATTGTGAAAACTTTACCATTCCTAAATATCATGGAGAAAAAGCAACACACTACCTTTACTTAATTTCCATAGGGACAACAAGCACATTACCTGGTTAACAGCTGCACAGAAGGATTATCAGTGATGTGTTTATGGAAAATTTTTGTATTAATGCAAATATGAGTATTGCTTTGCATATAGATCTAAATCAACCATAATGTTCAAAATGTTATCTATATATTAATCTTCTTACAGCTACATAAATATGGTACTACATTTTTTAAAAGGCATCAGTTTAAGCTTTAAATATACTTTTTTTGCAGACCTATGTGTTACACAGACTCACAGACTTCAATATAAAAAGTAATCTTTTTCATTTTAAGTGTCTTTTATGATGTGGGATGACCAGTATAGTGAGATCTAGTTTGTGTGTTTGTTCATTAGAAGACACATTTACTTTATTGTAGTTACTTATATGAGTGAGGATTTCTTGCATGAATAAGAGTTTCAGAAAGGGAACTTACTTCATCTTATGTTGTGACCTGTAAAGCCTTTTCAAGAAATGCAATCAATGACAGGCTTCTTGTTTTTGCTAATCACTATTTCTACTTATTATCTGAAGATTTTATTTGTTTTGTCAATTATAAAATCGTTGTATGGAGAATTACAGTTACTTCAAAGGAGCCTGAAATTTTAAATAATTACCTGCCATTAATTTTCTGAGATCCTATAGATAAACTGTTCTGTTTCATTTATGTGACAGTTCTAACTTTTCTGTAATGGTGCATTCCAATGGATCATCAATTCATACTGTTTTTTTTGTGATAATCCATTTTCATAATGAAAACTGCCCTATTCAGATTCCTGTACCAAATGTGTCCACTTTCTTCATATGTCATTGTGCTGAATTATATCAGGTAAATTTTGCTCAGAGGTTTGATCCTGTGAGTACATAATCCTTGCTATAGCAGATGATTTATAATTGCTGCCTCACACACTGCAAAATACCAATCATACAAAAAAGTTATTCTTCTGTTGGTCCTTGTAGCATTCATTGGCTTGTCAGCCATTCAGTGTATTCCACCATGCTGTTGAAGTTGAAAGTGAAGAATAATTGAAGTTGTATATTTAACAATACTCATAGAAATCTCTGCAATACTATTCCACATCAGTGAGAGCATGAGCATTATAACACTAGCTTATGTTAATTTAATAACTTTCTTCACATACATGCAGCGTTTTCCACATAAAAGAAAACCAGTTGTGGAACAATGACTGAAGAAAACTCCAGCTAATGCAGTTTCATGTTTCCAAATTAAGAAATACTCAAGATGAACAATCCAAGTAAGTTTTGTTAATGCAGTGCTAATACTTCAGGAATTTAAGCAGCAAAAGCCAGAATGAGACAGGCTTACACAATAAAATGCTATCCTTTTACCTTGGGGTTTTTACAGAAACCTCCTTCAGCACAAACTAGTTAAGAGTCCATTCTGGGAAAACCAGTCCTGCCTACGGGAGCTGAGCATGACTTTAAATGGACCACTTTTCTTATCAGTCAGACTTGGCAGGCTGTTTCATGTAGAGAGACCACAGACACACTGTCCTGTCCCCCAGGCAGTGAGAAGCCAAAAGGAGCAAATCTGCAGTGCTACAACAATGTGTGTTTCAGGTCACAGACTGCTTCTGTGAGCACAGATCTGGCACCGCAGAACAGTTTTGCAGTGGTTCTTTTTTTGGCTTCACATCCTGACTGACCCATTTGACAACATTTTAGTAACAAGGTTTGGAGTTCAGCTGGTATCCTGATTCTCTACTACATAAAGCAAGAGCAGCCTAGTAGAAGGCAGAGTCATATGCTATAATAGAGTACTATGTAGAACAGTACCTATACTACAGCTACCTAAATTAGCTTTTGAATAGGAATGTGCCTATGATATGTGATTATTGTTTGTGAAGTACCAAAGATGCACCAGACAAGAAGGTAGATGGAACTTGTAGAACCAATGAAAAATAATGGGATAGTGAATTGGGACCACTATTTCAAATTCAACCGTTCCTACCTTAAAATTAGGTGTGTAAAGTTTAACACTATGCAGTTTACAGCTTTTGATGTTTTAGTGTAACAATGTATAAAAAAAAGCTAAACATAACAGAACTTAGTTGAGGTCCTGAAAAATCTTCTGGTTTGTGCTTATCAAATCCAACTGGGAAAACTTTTTATATAGAACTGGAGAGATTTACTCTTAACTGCAGCTTTCATTTGAGAGAAAGTAGTGGATGCAGGAAAATTACCAATAGAATAATTTAGGCCATTCATCAAAGGGAGAAGAAAACATGTTGAGAAGTTGCCAAAATGTGGCTTGTTAAGATTTTTCACAGCAGCCTAACTGCTAATAGTGATAGTTATTCAGCTCAGAGGTGAAGTTTTTAAAAATGTCTTATTGTTTATTGGACATCTCTTTTTGATACTAAAATGGTAACTAAATTGAGGTTAAAGCTAATGAACTTGCAGTGAAAAAAACCCCGCCTCTTCTTTCACTTAGTAGCACAAATTTAAATTATCCCAGAAACATGATTACAGAGGGATGGATTAAGTTAGCTAAACTATTTTAGCCACTTTATCTGGGACAGTAAAAATCACCCAGAAGTTTTGGGTATTAATTTTAATACACAGCTTCCAAACATGTGACTGAAATGAACATTGCTCTCTTTGCTGTCAGGAGGCATTGAATTCAAGGAGCTGATTCTGTTTTGCAAGAACTTAAATGGTCCCATGTGTTACGTATTTAAATTTACCTGTCTCTTCCATCCGGCTGTTTGACTTGCACTAATCTAAAATCTTCAGATGTGTTTCTTGGAGGATGAAGCTCATTGCTTCTCTTCCAGGACTACCTTTCTGTAATGCACTACTTCTAGATTATTCTTAAGCATGACCTTGATCTACTTGCAAAAAGACAGAATTTCAATCTTATGGTTCCAAGCTTTTCTAATTAACTATGCAAAATTCAGTAAGTGGCAGGATGCCATTTAGGCTGTTGCCTAAAAGGAGAAATAGAAGGTATTTTTCTCTACTTTCTTAATTGTTAATATTTATGTTGCACAGATTACCTAGCAAATTGTTGCTTTGTTTCTTACTTTTGTTTATCTTAAAATTACCAGAGATACTATAGTAATTTGCTTCATATAAATGCATGTAACTAATCTGTTCATGATTCACGATATGTTCATGATGAAGCTAGCTTTGGAGAAATATATTTCCAATGAGGAGAATAACAGTACTTTTACCAACTTAACTTAGAATCTCCCTGTTGCAAATCTTAAAAAACTGTAGCCACTATATATTTCAGGAAAAAAAAATGCATTACTTTATTCATTTATTAAACTATATGAACATAATTTTCATATTTGTATTTAAATTGCAAGGAACTAACAAGCAGATATTCTCTATTCGGCCTGGCAAAACTTTTGAAAATGTACTGCTTAATTTAAAATCCAGAAATTGCTCAGTGCACACAGAAGTGTATGCCAAATGATGATGGCAATGCTTTTGGAAACAATTTTGCAGCAAAACAAACAACTATAAAACTCAAAAATATTAAAAATATAAAGAAATTAATAAGAAAGCTGTTCCTGAGAGAGCTGTAATTTTGGTTTCATTGATTTTGGAACAGGCCTTAGTGCTAGCAAAGGGACATGAAAATTGAAGAGAGATACTATTTTTAAAATTAAGGTATATTTGCAGATTCCCTTTGCTATAACTGACCATCTGTCTGAAGACTTGTTGGAATATGCTGCCATGATGCACTTCAGAACCCTTGGAAGCAAGAGGAAGAAAGGCAGATAAATATACTGGTTCTAGTCCCAGGACAAAAGGCAAACAGAAAATAGACAAGTCAAATAATTTGTTACACAACTGGTATGAAATCTGTCATTTCTGTGGAGTCCTAGGCTGCATTTCTGCATTAATTCATTCTATTAAATGCAGTCTAGGCTGCATTTAACTACAAAAGTCGTTAGAAGAAGTAGTAGTAACTACAGGACTAAAATATTCAGTTCTGCTGTCAATAAAAGAAGAAAAGGTGATTTAAAAAATTTAATTGATTAAAGCATTAGCAATAGCTTAGCACTGCCAGCAGGTTGAGGGAGCATCTCTCTTATGAGGAAGGCAGGGGGAGCTGGGGCTATTCAGCCTTGAGGAGATGGAACTGAGAGGGCACCTCATCAATGTCTATCAGTACTTGAAGGGAAAGTGCCAAGAAGATGGACCAGGCTCTTCTCAGTGTGGCTGAGCAATAGGACAAGAGAAAATAGGACAGAAGCTGATGCACTGGAAGTTCCACCAGATCATGATGAATAACCTATTTGCTGTGGAGGTGACCATGCACTGGAATATATTGATCAGAGAGGAGTCTCCTTTTCCAGAGATATTCAAAAACTATCAGCATTTTGAGCACCATTTGTCTAGTGGACCATGCTTGAGCAGAGAGGTTGGGCTAGGTGAGCCCAGTGGCCCCATCCACTTAACTAATCTGTGTGTTTCAGTGAGCAAGGAAGGCTGTGAAAGGGACTAAACAAAACTTTTCAGCAACTCTAAAAAAAAGATAAAACTTTAGAGAAACTTAGAATTGTGTCAGTTCAGTTTGGGCAACCAAAAGAAAAGGAAAGGAAAGATGGCTTTATTAGGATGTACTTGTATCTCATCAGGACAAAATAAATGCCAACAAAGAATGAAGTTACCCAAGGTAAGCACAATAGTAATGAATTGAAATTAAAGCCATAGAATACAAAATAAGCCATTTCTCCATCAAAATTGAAGTGGTTAGTCACTGGAACAAAAAAAAAAAATTGGAAGGCATATTCAAATGGAAACTAAATGTTTATTTTCTTCTCCACTTTTTTGGTCTAAACTCCATGTGTTTGGCTTAAAACTGGATTAACCATATAAGACTTTGTGGTCCATGGTACATGAGAAATCTAAAACATTGAATTCATGGTTTTACCTTACCCTTTAAAACTGTGATTCTGTGGATTTCAGGTTTTAGAAAACATTTACTGTAAGTAACATGGAAGAATTTGAAGAAAGCATGATACACCTTTTGTCCTATTCTCCCTGTTCTCTGTCCCAAAACAAACATTGCAAAATGAAATTAACCTGAATCTAACAAATGTGAAACGGAATAGGAAGCTTGTATGCAATGTGAGTAAAGCAGCTGTAGACACAAGACACCATTATAATAACCTAGCATTTTATTACTGTATCACTCAGGTACATGCCTTTGTCCTTCATGACCCTAAAAATCACCCATCCTCAGATTTTTGAGTACTTGCTACTATCCTCTTTCTCCTTCTCAGTACCATCAGTATGTAAAGGAGTCAAACCTAATCCTGGAAAGGAGTTACTGCATGGCCTACCACTGTACGTGGCTAATACATAATAATGAAGATACCAAAAGATGATTTACTGAGCTGATGAATGTGATGGACAGCTACTTAATTGCAGAGGAGAAAGTTAATTCACTGCTGAAATGTCATTATTTAAGTAATGCTTCTCTGTTCAACAGGCATCTACTTAACAGAGATGTTATTAAAGCTAAATTACAGGAAAGTGGTGAGACATCTCAATCTAAATAAGACAGACAAGTCAAAATGAGTGATGAGGTACTAATTTTACAAATTTTCAGTTAAGCCATTTATTATAATTACCATATGCTGTATCTTTCATTGCTTCATTTGTCACTTCCTGTGTGGAGCCTTTGATTTGTATTTTTGTTATTCTAAGTACAAAATTAATAAAGGCTTTTTTTTAACTTAGCAAGTTTTTTGTTGAAGATATAATATGAAAGCAGAGAGAGATATGAAGGAACAGAAATTTGGATTTAGTAGGAAAAAAATTAATGTCAACTGTTAGATGAAGATAGGCACATGAGAATATCTACCTTAAATATGTGTCTATCATACTACAAGAGAGCAGCTTTAAAATATAATAAAATGGCTACCTCCAACATACAAAAGCTAGAATACATATTAAAATTAGGCTTCTGTTATTACTTGAAGATGATAGTGTTTTAGGGCAAGCTTCTGGTCAGAAGGAGAAAAAATAACATTATAAAGAGTAGATCACAGTGATGCCAATCTTAAAAAGAAAACATGTATCAAGACCTAATACCTAATTCACCAAAAACCTTCCAAAGAGTGACAGGAGAAATCTCTGAGAAACACAATTGCTTTGCAACAATAATAGATTTAAACAGTTAATGCAGAATTCCTAGGTTTTTCTTCCAGCTCCCTTGAAGGAGCAAAATGTTCATCTCAAAAGCCTGTGGGATTCCTCTAGGAGATTAACAGTAACAGAATTCCTTTTTCACACCAATGACCTTCCCATTTGTTTTCATACTTATGTCCCAGATATGGCAAAACCCAGCGGGTTTGGTTGCTTTCCTGCCTGACGTTAAGCAAAGGCAAATCTTGCTTCCTTCCCAGGCGGCGTGTTACACCGACAGCAGCAAAGGGAGGGGACAGCTGTAACAAGGCCCACTGCAAAGCAGATACTTTGTAGGATCCAAATCCTGCCTGGCTCCATCAGACAGGGGCAAGCTTGTGTCAGTGTCCCAGAAGCAGCCTGGGAATTCCCCGCTGCTTTGCCACCTTCCATGCTCCCCAGCCCCTGCTCCCAAAGCCTTGCCAGGCAATGCTATTTCCTGGGCCAGCTACAAGGGCGAGTTTGATGTTTCTTTGGTGCAGATGCCAAAGCTGTGAGAAGTGAGAGGGTAATGTTCACACCTGCTTTGCTTCAGCTAAGGAGGTTGGTGGAGGCCCAGAGTGGGAGGCTGGTCCTTTCAAGAGAAACTGAAACTGAACTACTGCTTTCTTTGTAGTGCATATGGCTATTCATCTTACAAAAGTCCTTGAAGGTGGCCAAGTCCATCTGTCCACCAAAATACAACAAAGCTCTTGTGGAGGGTGAGAGAAAGGACTAAAACACACAGCTTTTTTCCCTCCAAGCATAATGAGACAAGGCCAAGTCATTTAGACCCAATTCCTTGAATTAAACAAATCCTCCCTATCCAGTCCCAGCCGAGATTTTCAGGAATCAAAGGATGAAACCCCACCTTTATTCCACTGGCAGTAATGGGAACACACCTTTTTAAGTCCCGCCAGCTGGGCAAGGGGCTGGGCCTGCAGGAGGACACACGTGCCCAGATTCCTCTCTCGGGGCAAATGCTGTGTTTGTAACACCAAACAAATGTAACAAACATTGCTTGAGGGATTTCATACAGACAAAAGACAAAATGGAACAATCTTTGGTTTAATGAACAAGACAGCTTTTATCTTACCAAAGACAAAATGACAAAAGATGGAACATAACAAACAAAAACAAACCTTTGGCTTTTACAGATAAATCTAATACTACTGTTCAAATTTTAATAGTACTATGGAATCCTAGCTAATCAATTGAGAAATGCATATCTAGTAAACTAAACAGAAGAATAAAGAAGCCTAAAAACTTCAGAAACCATCTTATTTCTATCTAGTCCTCTTGACTGCTAACTCTTGCTAGGCCTGGAGAGCTGCAGGGCTAATTTGTTTTTTTCTTCTTAGCGAGAGGCTCTGCTTCCTTCCGTGGGCGATGTCTTCTCCTGTGTGTATTCCTTTCCTTCATGGTTGCAAACACCCTGGAAGATAGGAAACAAACCATCCATTGTTCATTCAATACACACCATAAAACCGAGCTCCCAGATTTCCGTTTCTCTATGAATTTCTGTCTTTCCAGGCTGTGACACCTTTGTGAATTTTTCAGCACCGTGAATCTTTCTTGTTTCAGTTCCTTCCAATTTCTTCCTCTTTTCACCTCATCCTCTTTTGAATTCCAGCAGCAGCATCAAAGCAAGCTTTGGTGTGCCTATTCCTACTTGTATGAGTTGTGCCTTGTTGGGGCATGGCAAGGTTTCAGTCTGAATGCCGGGGTTTAACTGAGCTGTTTGTGTTTAAAGTGGGCTGTAACCACGTTGAGCACAGCTGCGAGGGGCCATCCTCCAAGTGCCCTGGGCTTCCCCTGTGGTGCCTTTGGAAAGGGCCAGCCTGTTTTAGTGCAAAGGCCCGGGCTGTAAGCAGCAAGAGGAAGAAGTTGCGCACCGTTGGCACTGCCCGCAGGGGAAGGGGCCTCCTGCCGAACGGGGCGGCTGGGCCGGCTGGCAGCAGGGACACTCCGCGTTGCGGGCCCTCTTGCGGCTTCTCTTGCCTGTCTCCCCATTCTCCTTTCTGGGAGGGCTTTTGCTCCTCTTTGCTTCGCCCACCGTCTGGAAATCAAAGAATCCTCATCAATTTTTCCTTCCTCCTACAAAGCTGGAAATCAGAGCATCCAGCACAAAAATCTCTTGGCCTAAGCAAATTCCTCCAAACCCTGAAGAGCTGAGAAAATGCCTGGATTTGGCAGTGGGCTGCGACGGGGTGTCAACACAGCACCTTGGAGGAAGAAACATCTCCTTTCTACTGCCCACAGGCCTGGGATAAATATGTGGGTGTCTTTAGTTCTACATTTCTTATTTGTACCTCTCTGCCTAACATCTCTCTATCACTATTTTTCCTCTACAAAAGTCTAGGGAGTGGGTTTTCAATTCAGTCCAAATAGTGTAGACCCATGGTTACCCAGTTTCTATTCCCCCAAAAGATCTCTCTCTGTCTGTGAACCAAATTCCGGTTTGCCGGTAGAGAAGGTTGGAGCGGAGCCACAGCACCGGCAGGTCATTTTTTGGGGAGTCCGCTGGGATGCTATAAAAGATCCCTGAAAATCTGCAGCACCTCCATGAAGGCAGCCAGGACTCGTGATGTTAGCAAGCAGTGGGGAATGACGGATGTGATTGCACTCAGTGAGGGTGCCAGCCCTTGAGAAACGAGTCTACAGAGAGTCAAAGCCCATTCTGCTGATGGTGCTGCTTTGTTGGGTCAAAGGGATGCTCCAGAATTCCCTATTTCAGAGCAGCAGCACAATGAAGATCTGGGCAGCATCTGCTGTGCCTTTCCC
Source organism: Alethe diademata (assembly GCA_025584955.1). Lineage (NCBI taxonomy): Eukaryota > Metazoa > Chordata > Aves > Passeriformes > Muscicapidae > Alethe > Alethe diademata. The sequence continues at coordinate 22,970,593 of JANRMJ010000079.1, read as the reverse complement.
AGGGCATGGGACGCTGTGATCCTGGCAGAGCGGCGTTTTGCACGGCTCGCCAGCAGGTTTTGTCCCCTTCTCCCAGTTTCTTGACCCTCCTGGCTTGTCTTGATTTTCTTCCCACTCACCTGAGCAAGAGTGCGGGCAAGTTTATGTTCTTTTTTCCAGGAGTAGTAGTACTCCACACACTGTGCCACGGTCTTACTCTGAATCTGTTGTGAAGAGAAAAAGAAGGAATCTCAAATGGCCATCGTGTAGGGTGCATTGGAGAAGTAGTAGAGCATGGGGTAAACGAGGAAGTAAAATCATGGGGTCAAATGTGTAGGGCATAGAATGAAATAAATAGGGAGTAAAAGAGGCATTATGCCACATGGAAAGCTGTGTATTATGCTGTGTAATGTATAACACATGAGATGCACAGATCAACAACAAATCCATCCAGCAGAGTTTTTCTTTCCCTTCCAGTCGTCCCAGCACAAGGTGTGGAGGAAGCAGCAGCACATGCATGAGACAAATGTGACAGAATAAACCTGTGGCATCCAGAAGAGCTTGGAGGAAAAGGCTGGAGAGGCAGAATCACCGCTTTCACACAGAATTTTCATCCATAGGGAAGGGATGTCCCATTTCTTTATTATTTTAATATTTTTAATATAGGAGAAGAGAGAGACTGAATTGCAGTATTTGGTACCAGAAATAATGAACATTTCTTTCTGATGATCTGCCAGGGTAAAGAATGTCCTATGGCTTTACCTGCTTCTGGATGAGATGAAAATCCTTGCCATAGGTGTGAAAAGCCTTTTGGAAGGACTCCTCCTCCTCAGGTGTCCATCTATCAGAGTCTGGCAAGAAAAAGCAGCAGGTAAATTGATCTCTCTTGCCACTTGAGGTAGATGCCACTGGCCGCCAAAACGAAATCGGCACAATCCATCATTCACCTGTGCACATGTCTGCTCCCTCAGAAAGTAATGAAGGCAAGAGCAGGCATTGCCCAGGGAAAAAAGCACGGGAAACAAGTCAGGCTGAAGGACTAGATGCTGCTGCTTTCCCCGCACCCAGAGAGGACGAGACCTTATGCTGGTGTTAGTTGTTTAAGCGAAAACGCCTGACGTGGCAGTTAAGGGGACAGCAGCATCTGTGAGTGAAGGAACAAGCTCTGCTTTGGTTACCTGCGTAATGGTAATCAGCCAAGGGATGGCCTTGAGGTGTCGGAGGCCCCCCTGAGAGCAACATCTCCAGAGCCTCCTGCAAGTTCAAAGGGAAAAAGGCTTTAGCTCGCTCGCCACATGAAAAAGTGCCAAGAAACGAAACGCTGCCATTAATCTGCTTAGCCTCTTCCAGAATTCATTACACTGGATCTCATATGGGTCAAACCTTGTGATTTGCTGCCAATCCCTCATTTTTGCTGCCCAACCCTTTGGTCGTGCTCCCCGAGACTGGCGTGTGGCTCACCAACTCCATCATTTTGCCCCTCCTGCACCCAGAATTGCCTCAGCTTGCTGAGGCTTCTGGGAATTTCCCCTCAGTCCACCCCAAAATGTCTTAGAGAAGCAAGATCTCCAGGAGGTTTGCAAGGCAGCAGGCTGCGGGACCCTCTGCCAGTGCCTCCAGGAGAGATATTGTCCCTGCTGGAGCCATTTGGGCTCAGCCCTGACACAGGTGGAGGAGACACAGCAGGCAGCAAGTGCTGCGCTTCTTGTTAACTCTGTTCTTCAAAGAGCAGCCAGGAAAGGCTGTCCCAGTGGCCAGGCCTTAGTAATTCTTCCCTGTCCCCTCTTCCCTGTGCCCAAACAGCCGCTTCTTACCGGAACGCTGCCGTGTGCCTGGTGCAGGCAGTGCAGGGCAAGCTCCAGGTTAGCTGCTGCCCTGGGAAAGCCACGGGAGCTGGCCATGTCCAACAGTTCTCTTACTGCAAGCACAACAAAATCCCACTGGAAGTCAGGCTTGAGCCAAGGAAGGGGAAAGGATGAGACACAAGGGAGAAGGAAAGCACAGGAGCTGAAGACAGCAGTTTGGAGAGCATGAAAAGGATAGCAAAGAAAGGGCAGCTGAAGCAAGGGACCATGTAGGGCTGGCTCTCCATTCAAAGCAGCTTTGGTAAAAGGAGGCATGGGCCAATCTCTCTTCTTCAGGTGGAAAATGGCCCCGACCAAGTTGGAGAGCAGGAAAGTTGTTCTTTTTCCTGCTCTGCTGCACAAACAGGGCTTTCTCCTTGCCTCTAACACACCCATGCAGGAAGATGGGTGAGACAAGGAGAAAAGCAGAGTGTGCAAAAAGCTGCCTTTTGACCAGAAAAGGAGCGTTTTACACACCCAGATATCTCAGGGGTGGAAGAAAAGCTGGACAGCTACCTCTGTCAGGTTTGTCCATGTCAGAGTCATCTTCCCCCAAGGGCTTCCAGACCAGGGATGCAGGCTCTTCATCGTCACTTGGCAGTCTGCTCTGCAGCTCGGGGAGCTCGGCCTGAAAGTCACTGCCAACATTGATTTGTCTAAAAGCAAGAAGGAAGAGGAGGTAAGAAAGGCAAGTGCTCAAGAGACACATCCCGTGGACCCTCGGGCTTGAACCAATCCCAGCCGACTCCAAAAGAGCAGTTCTGCTCCTGGCCATTCCTGAAGTTTGCCATTCTTTAATCCCTGTGCCAAAACTCACGGCTGAATGTGGGCTCTTGCTTTCCTTTTCATTGTGCCTCTCCTTTCCACCTGAAAGAGATGAAAAGAATGCTCCAGATAAAAATCATTCTGCCGCCACGTGTCGGTAGCCTTCCTTCTTATGCTCAGCATTACAAACCACAAACTGCTCTGTCCCAACACCCCTCAGTTTGGTGTAATTGCTGTGTTTCACTTGGAACTTCTGAGGCAGGACCCTCCAGCAGGCTGCAGTGTCCTCAAGAGGGGAAGAAGGAGGGCATGCACTACTGCCTCCAGCCTTGGGGCCAGTGAGAAGACCCAAAGGAATGGCATGGAAGTTGTGCCAGGGGAGCCTTAGGTGGAATATGAGGAAAAGGTTCTTCAGCCACAGGGTGATTGGGCACTGGAACAGGCTCCCCAGGGAAGGGGTGACAGTGCCAAGCCTGCCAGAGCTGAAGAATTGTTTGGATATTGCTCTTGGGCACAGGGTGTGGTTCTTGAGGCTGTCCTGTGCCCGCCCAGGAGCCGGACTCAAGGATTTTTGTGGATCTCTTCCAACCCAGAAAATTTGGTGATACTGTGATTGTGTTCTTGAGAAGAACCACACAAGATGGTATTGCATGGCCACCTCTGACCGAGAGGCAGAACCACCTCTACAGGCACTGAAAAACATCGACAAATGTATACCAATAACTCTAGAGGAAAGACATCCAATGCTGGTGGCAAAGGAAAAGTCTATATAGATATGAAAACCTAATGTATTTGTGAGGAAAGTATGTAAGTGTATAAGAATGGCTGAAACCAGACCATTTTTTGT
>JANRMJ010000079.1:22871469-22889955 GCA_025584955.1 Alethe diademata | reverse complement strand
ATCCACCTCGGCCAGGCCAGAGCTCCGGTTCAGGGCAGGTGGTGCAATCTCAGGTGATGGTTGTGAGGCAGATCAGAGAAAACTTCGGACCAACTCTTACAATCAGGCCCTAATCACTTGCTTTCAAAAAGATGCCTTTATGAGATTTTGATTATTAGATTACTATGTATCTCCTGATTACAACAGCCTATTAAGTGTCAGGCATTCTTTACTTAAATGGTGGAAAAAGCACCTCCTTTCTCCTAAAACACCAAAGCAAAACCATACAACTCACTGGGAACATCAATAACAATAGAGCAGACTGCATCACTGTGCAAAAAATATTTCAGAAGCCAGTTTATTAATGTTTTCCTATAGGAGAAGACTTTTTGTATTTGTGCACCAAGAATTTTTCCCCTTTCAAAGGCCTGCAGCTGCAGCAAAGTATTGCTCCTTCTAGTTTTTATACACTGGAGCAGTTCTGCCAGGTCAATACTGTGGAAAACCAGCAGACCAGCCTTTCATCGTGGGCATTTTTATGTCACATTTTGAACTGGGGTCAGATCTTAGGAAAACCTTTCTTCTTCCCTGGAAGCAATCCTTGAGAGAGGAGGTGGGGGAGACGCTTGTTTAGCCAAATGAAGGCATGCTATTTAGCTCTGACAGTCTCCTGCACAGCTGATGTTGTGCCATATTAAACAAGAGCATATACTAACAAAGCCACTTTTCATTGCAAAGCCTGAAACTATCTACTCATTTCCTAGCAAAATATAAAAAAAAGCTTTTAAATACTGTTGAAGAAACAGGAAATTAAGCAGCTGTGATCAATGAGGCAGCATTGCAACAGGCTTCTATGGAATAGCCCAACTGAGCAGCAACATTTTAAGAGAGAGAAAGAAAAAGGGTAAAAAAATAAAAGCAGGGAGAAACTAGCTTTGCAGTGCAGTGCAGGTGGGCTGCATCCCCAGTGGCACTGATCCTGATTGTTTTCATCTTCTGCAAAACCACAGAAGATTTAAAATCAGTCCGGGGGCACTTCACCAGCCAGGCACCCTGCCTTTATTGCTCACATTTCCACACATGTGAATATGCTACCTGAACCATATCACACATGTGAATATGCTACCTGAACCATTTCACGTGTTAAATTTCTGTGCAAATGTACTAGTGTAGCTTAAACCACGGAGGCCTTCCCATATGCAAATTTCTCCTGACAAGCCCAGCAGGGATGCTACCATGTTACCACTCGTGCACTTTTGATCACTTTGCCCCCTGATAGACAGGTGAAGGGACAGCCTCCTACTCGGCAGCTGCACAACAGACACCTTCAGCCTGTGAAGTGATTCAGTAGCACCATTTCCATCAGATGAGACAGGCCTGCTGACGGGGTGCTTCCAGCCCTCCACACTGGCTATAGAAAAGCGTGGGATGCTGAATGGAGCACTGCTTACAGCACCCACTGCACGGGGCCCCAGACCTGCCTGTGCAGCTGCTCTCCAGCCCCCTGGATGGCTGCCAGACCCACCAATGCAGCTGACCAGAGCCAAGCAGGTCTTTGTCCAGAAAGAAAATGGAAACTTTGCAGGCCCTGGTGCCTTGGAAATGGCCTCTGGCCCACTCGTTAATGCTGTACGAGAAACAGAAGAAAAATTCACAGCATTATGAAGATCAATGCTTTAAAAAGCCTACTGGACACCACAGGTGGTGCAAGCTAACACAAGCAGATGTGTTTTGAGTAAGTGAGAACATGGCTGTTGAGGCAGGGAGGGTTGCCAGCAGGCAGTGCACCGAGGCAAGTGCACACCTTCCTACCTTCAATCACTGCAGATGACTGCTCACATACACAGATTTCAGTATACCTGGGACACCCAAAGCTGAGGCAGGAGAATTAGTAGTTCAATACTACAAACAGGTGATGGCTCAAAACCCGCATGGATTTTTTCTTCCCTTTAAAACTGTCTCAGAGCAGTATAAGGGCATACACTTAGCAGATGAAAAAATATTTCTCTAACCACTGCCTTCACCAAGCTGAGGAAGAGGATAAAGTCCCTACTCTCATGTTTCTTTTCCCATGTATTATGCAAATCGGATATTTATTCATAGCCAAACCTATGTAAACATTTGATGACGTTAGTCCTGCTGCAGTCTGGAAACAGAGATAGAAATACAGTGCAGGGGACTGCTGGTGGGATGCTCAACCATTACGTTTTACTACCCCTCAAAAAAAGCCACAAAATAACAAAGTTCATTAGCTCAATGTGAGGAATTTGTGGGTTGTTTATTATATTGGTATGATCTTACTGCTTAGACTTCCCTGAACTGTGAGCCTGCAGACTGCTGTTTTTAAGAGAGGAGACTGTAAATTCACCGTTAGTTTTTAATAACTTTTACTTATGTGGTGAGAGCGCCCATTAGTTGGGAGGGAAGAAAATGTGTAGGCTCGAAGTAAAATCAGTCCCAAGCCCTGAAATGACACTGCTGTCTGTTTGCTGGGTGTCAGCCATATAAAGTCACCATGCTCTGGGGGCTCCCATGTCAATGGCTGTCAACCCAGAAATTAAGTCAAGATAAAGTGACTTACAGGGGAAAAGCCAAATGTTTACTAGTTTTCAGCAGTACAGAGGTAAACAAACACTCTCCACTCACTGGGCCACTGCTCAGGCACAGCCACCTCCCACATTTTACCTTAAAACTCAATAAAGTGAATGTTTTTGATCTAGGATGACCCAGTAACAGGCTCAGTCAATGCTCCTTAATGAGAAATTCAGCTGTGGGTGGTAAATTCAGGAGGTTCCTGAATCAGAAAAAGAAAGGCCATGTCAAATATTCTGTTCAGTCTTTTTCCTACCATTCACCATAACCTTTTCCACTGCTGTTCCACCAGTGAGTGCTACTGCCTCCAAACCATCGATTGCTCATGCTGGACTAGCAGAAAGGAAATGAAAAATGACTATAGCTCAGTAAGGGAGGCCAAGACAGCCACCTCCCTTAGCTTAAACAGAAGTAAAAGGGCTGAAGGTCACCTTTTTCATGGCCTTACATTTCCTCAATACTGATCCCGTAGTAGAAACAAAATCTCAGTTTGGGGGTGGGGGAGAGGAGCTGCAGAGGAACTAGGATTCAGCCTAAAGGAAAAGGCAAATGGAGATGCAGGAAGGGGAGAATTTCCTGTGGCTTCATGAGCTATGCAGCAGCAGAGTGCAGGGCATCTGTACTGGGTAACAAAGCACAGCTCAAATCCACTTATATCCTCACTACCACATCAGGAACACCACAGACAGGAGCTAAGCAAAAGTTAGCCCCCTTTCTTGAAAGAGCTCCTTTCACATTTTTTTTTTCCATGTGTTTGAGAGAGAACACAGCATATGCTAAGTTTAAATATTTTCCTTGTGTCTGCATTCTATATACAAATAGCAGCATCTATCTTGGCTCTGAGGCCTAGAACCAAAAATGTGACAGAGTCCCTGTGCCCTCCTCATATTCCCCATGGCCTCTTGGGGTCACCACCACTCTTTCCCACATCACCAGGGCAGGGGTGTAAAGAAGTGCTCAGCATTTCACTTATGGTGGTAGAATAAGAGACCTGGTAACAGACCTGGTAAGAGACCTCAGTGTGCACATGTGCCACAGTAAAATGTTTCTCAGTGGCGAGCATGGGAGTCTCTCTCATACTCAGCACTGATTGCTGGAAGAGATTTATGCTTGCTGAGATAATCAACTGCCAAACTTGATCACTGAAAACCCAAAATTTTTGTTTATTTTTCTATTTGTTTCAATCTGCTGTGTGTCTGCTGGTTTCCAAGTGCCCACCTTGATAGTGCAGGAGATGAGTCAACCACCAAATCTAACAAAACACTGAAATCTTAATTTTATTTCTTTGAAGTTACTAATGGTCTCCCCTCAGCCTCAATACCAATTTAGCACTTGAGGTCAGTTTTCCTTCCCTGGCATATTCCAAGACAACAGTCCCCCTTGCTTGAACTTTCAGCAGCCAAGTGTGTATTAGATATCATGCTGGCATTGGGCCATATAGGTTACAGGAAGCACTATACCGCAGACAGCAAAAGCAGTTCAGACTGTCAGGATTTCCATCAGAAATCCCTCTCCCCTCCCTTTTTTCTTTCTTCCCACCCCAAGAATTCAGAATTCTGGCATCAGAAAAGAAAAACTCTGAGCTGAATCCAAAGAGGAAATGTGCTTTTTGAAAAATGCATGCTCTGCGTTTCAGAAAGACAAACAAGAAGCTTCCTTGTCTTCAAGGGCAAAACCACTCCAGCTCTGCTCTCCTACTGCTTGGGCTCCCTGGCTATGCAAGAGCTTCTGTTGCCTGCAGGCAACATCAGCTCACAAGGAGCTTTCTTCCTTATTCGCCAGTTTGTCTCTTTCTCAGATAAAATAATGCCTTTGTACAGCGTGATGCCACCCATAAACAAACATCCTAAATACACTGCAACTACGTAACCTTTTCTGTTATGGTCTGAATATGAAAGAGCTCTACAACCCTCATGACTCTTCTACCACAGCTCGTGTCTCCTGCTTTTTCTCCCCTCTATGATGAAAGGCCTGGCTGACCTCCCACTTCCTCCCCAGCTTCCTCCTCCACAACTCCCACCGGCCTCCTTAACTTCCAGCAGCCAGGAGTCTGCAGTCGCATGGCTGCACACACCATGAGCCCACCCTGAGTGGCTGGATCCTACTTCACCCACCCCCACAAGCAGCTCCAGATCTTCATCCCCTTCAGATGGTTCCTATCACACTCTGCTCAGGCCACCTTCCTAATCACCCAGCCTCCCAAAATGAAAACTATGCCAAGTCAGTATAACAGCCCAAACCATTTCTCAGCTCAAGAGATGTTAAACAAACTATTTCAGCAGCAAAGACACACAGCTGGTTTGAAACAGAATTTCACCTCCTCATTTTAGAAAGCTGCAGAGAAGTTTCCTTGCATTTGAGGGTAAAGTTGTACTCCTGGAACTGAACTATTGCCAAGGTACTGCAGCAGCTCCTGATGGAGGAACCCTCCAATATACCAAGAAGGGAAAAGGAGAAGATATGGACAGTCATAGAGAGAAATGATGAAAAGTCAGAAGGAAGAATGCAGAAGAGCTCTTGAGATACCTGAGAAGAGAAAGTACTGTGGAAAAGCTATCATTGCTTGGGACTGAGCAGGGCAGCTGTTGGAGGAAAAAAACTAAGCCTCTCAGATCTTGGAAAAGAAGAAGCTGAGTCATTCCCCAGCAATGCTGGAGCAGAAACTGCTGGGGTGACAGAGAGAGGCCCAAAGCTGCAGCATCTGGGCCCAAGCAGACAGACTTCACTTAGGCATCCAAAGGAACTCAATGCTTTCTGGCCTGCCTGCAGCAGCCATTGAAAACACAAGCCTCTGCTTTGGCTGACTGGACCTGATCTGCCTGTTAAAGATGCAACTGCCAGTGGCACAGCCAGCTAAGACACACGACAGCAAAATGAAGCCATGCATTCACCTGAACAAACCAGAGACAGTCCTTGGTGTGCTGAGACACAGCTGGTCTTCTGACTGATGCAACCCAATTTTCACATGCTTTTTTTATGCATGCTTCTGTCAAGCCCCGTTAGAGCTAGGAGACAGTGGACTGTGAATAGAGGAAGAGATGAGAAAGGGTGACCCACAAGAGGCCTCCCAGATGAATCCATCAGCACCCTGGAAAGATTTTAGAGAAGAGGAACTATTTTTATCCTCTTTTGGTAAATGTTCCTGGCAGGGCAGCCCTGCTCCAGCACAGCAAAACAGCAACAAAAGAAACTGAGCTCCCAAACCCATTAGCCTTCCTGATCTGTCAGGTCCATTTCCTCACTGCTCTCCCCAAAGACTTTGCAGGCACATGATGTAGAGCTCCCCACAAAACAACCACAGGGGCTTGCTCAAGTTCTGTGATTGATATAATATTGGTGCAGCTAATTTAGCTTCCTCCCCCTGGTGTGCAGTCGGGGGCTGCTGGTGCATTGTGGCTCAGCTGCAAGTCAGGCAGACACTGGCTGTGGAGAAGGGGTTGTGTCTTCCCAGCCATGGCAGAGGCCAAAAAAGGAAGCCAAGTTGCTGATTATGAACTTCATAGAGGAAACTATCAGAGATGAAAGCCAAACTTGGTTTAGGCTCTGTCCTAAGCTTTCCCCACCCTCCTTTGAGGCTAAGTTATGTTTATATTATATTACTTAGCAGCAAAATGAAGTAGACAAGCCCAAATAAGACTTGTAAAAACATATGCAACTACACTATAGACATACCAAGGTATGTCAGTATGGGATCACCAATTATTTACTTCCTATAGCTACATGATTACTGTGAAAATTTACTTTGAATTGATTCCTGTCAGTTAGCATGTAATAACATCCTTCCTCCTCCAGCCTCTGCATTTCAAGTGATTCACAGACTAAAAGTAGAATACTTTCCTAAAAGTAGAATACTTTCCCTAAAAAGACATACAAATGAAACTCCGCCTGGTCTTCTTGCTGCTGGATAGTAATTATCTATTCATTTACATGTCTCCATTCTCTGCCCTCTCTAATGTAGAGAAAAAGTGTACTTATCCAGATGAAACAATCCTCAAACATCTCCAAAAGCAGGGCTATTGATTACTGTTTCTACAGCTGCAGAATGAAAGGCACTGAAGTCTGAAAGTAAAGTCGTAGAAGTTCTTGCTCTGTAACAAAGGAACCTACAGGAGTTTAAACAACAGCCATATTTTCTTCCTTTATGGCCTTGTATTTCTCATTTTCTGTCGCAGAAATAATAATGAAAAAATCCCTATGGTCCAGATACCTGTATGGCTTCTTCCTGTTGATCTAAATGACAATTTACACATTTTTCCGAGGGCTGTAACAGAAGAGATGTTGCTTTCTGTTCTGTAATTTCACCGTAGGCATCATCCGCAACCAAATTTGCTAGACTGGAAAGATATATCTGGTGTCTGTTATTGTTTTGTTATGATGAATTCCAGGAATAAATTAGGTTGTTTTAAATTATATTAAATATCTACTGAAAAGATATAGAGATTTTAAATGAGATTAAGTCTGCAAGATCCTGAGTTCCTGTAGACAACTCTACCACGTGTGCATCTCATGTTTGAAAAGGACATGTTTGACATGCTTGCAAATATTTCAAAACTCAGGAACTGAGAAATTTTAAATTAGCAGCTATCATTAGTCATAAGGAAAATAATTGTAACTAAGTAAGCAGATGCTGTAATACCATTGTATTACAAAAGTAACAGTGGACCAAATAAAACTAATCTTGAGAAAATGGGCTGTGAGCCGTAAGATGCCTGGCTGTAAATACTACTTCCCATAACCCATGTTTCAGTGGGGTCACCCTTCTCTTACCTAGTTTCATGCTGTGTCATTTATCTGAATAGTAAGAAGGGAAGTGCTTCTATGCTCAGTACAGTTCAAGAAGGACTGATCTATGCCCTAATACGTAAGAAATGCCTTGTAAACTGTACTGTTCAATGTTTTAGGCTGCAAGTCCTATTATGGGTGCAGCTGGATTGATAATAAAACATGAAACTGTATTAGCAGGCATTTTCTCAGAAATGCATGGTCTCCAGAACGCTATTGTAAGATACAAGTACCTTCTACCTGCTAATCCTAGGAGACACACTAGGTATTTTGAGATGGTATCTGAGTGGAAAGTAAAGTTATCTTTTCAAAAGACCCAAATCTACCATGCTAAAGATTTATTTATGCTGCTGAGCAATCTCTCCCGTACAAATACCCCTCCAAAAGCAAACAAGTAGTAATTGCATCTCCTGGAAAAAATACTCATGGATTATTTCTGAAATACAGAGTAAGAAGGCAAGAAACTAATAACTTCCTGTGGTTTAATCTGCACTGCTTCCTTGTTACACTGCTTCTGGCAAATTCTGTACACTAGGAGTGACTACAGCAAAACCTGTCATGCTCATCTAAAGGACCTGATTAGTTAATTGTATGCCATCATATGTACATCATATGTACAGAAGCATCTTTAGCCAATCTAGGGATATAATTCTGCTCCAGAAGCACAAACCTTACATTGTGGGCGACATAAAATAAGTGCTATGCTTCTATACTGAAGATGAATGATGTAGCCAATGGCAAGAGCCACTGTGGTAGTGCTTCAGGAGCCAGCATCAGCCATGTAACACTGGATCTGGAGGGTTGCAGCAGACAGTAAAGACAGTTTGCACCTACTTCCCCATGTGTGTTTAGAGTAAGACTGCATTAGGTCTCAAGTAAGCAAATGAAACCATTCAGCTTCAGCTAAAGGGCTGAATGTCTATCATTACATCTCCTGTTTCAGTATAACCATCACAGACATGTTTGGACACCTCAGTGGAAGTGAGAAGGGGGAAAGCTGGATTCACATTTTGAGCAAAACAAGTTAAAATCTAATTTTTGTTGTGATTAAATAATTTTGTGAACCGAAAACATCTGCTTAAAAGCCCCACTGAGACAGAAAGAGGAGGTGGCCCTGCTCATTCCCTCCCTCTTCACAGGTCTCTGAGGGCTGCCAGAGGGAGGGCAGAAGACCCCTTTCCTCCTCCAGATGACCACACACACACAGAGCACAAAAGATAAAAACCAGGCTATGAGACAGGTTTTCTTCATGGCTTAGTGGCAAGTACAGAAAAATGAATACTTCTCTAACTAAGGCTGTCCAGGGTTGGTTTACTAACAGTCCTTTAATCTCTGTAAAATCTTTGGGTTTCAGCAGAAACACCAAATCTCCAGAACAAATTCATCTTTTCAGGCAAAGCACAGCTGATCCTGGAACAGTGGAAAGAGAAGCTCACTGGGCTGTGTAACTGCAGCTGAACAATGAGCTCGCTAAAGGAAAGGTTTATCTCAAGATATCACTTGTCAACCTCACAGCTTTGAAGGAGACTGCTTAGCATGAAATGTTGGAGGAGCTGAGTGTGCAACTACAACCAGTTCTTAGCCCTGGGGTGGTATTTACTCTCACCACAGTCATGAAACCTTTGAGACATTGAGGGAACTGCCTCTGATCCATGGAAAAATTACTAAAGTAGTGAGAGGGAGATAGACAGCCTTAATACGAATATTAACTTTGTTCTCTGCTGGTAGCAGAGGAGAGAAGTTTTTGTAACTGAAAGAAATTCAAACAGAGGAAAAAAAATGAACAGCAAACAAAAGCAACACTGGTCAGTTCATTCTGGCACTTATCAGGCTGCAATTCTGCTGCCAACGTCAATGTGTTACATGCTGTGTAGCTGTAAATTTCAGTTATGTTTGAATAAACACCAGCGTATAGAATCACTTTGGGTTTGCCTAATGCAGGCAGGCCAGAACTCCTATGTTTCTTCATCTGAATTACCCCAAAATTAAATGTTTAGTTGCTCTCAAAGTGCACATACCTGCAATCCCTTGTAGCAGCCCACAGACATTAAAAATGCTTTTCTTCATAATACTCTGCACACACATAGTGAAGACAGACACGAAAGCCACGGTGCAGAGAATCATGATTCCCATGGCGAGGAAAATAGCGGTCGCCTGCCAGAACCCACTGGCAATCTCACTGAAGTTTTCAGCGTAAGGACCGCAAAGCGTGTCTCGCCGGGAGAACTGCATGTGGGAGATCCTGGTGCAGCGCCCGTAGATGCCCAGCGTTGGACGGTAGGGCTCCTGCGATCCCCCCGCTCTGCTGTCCACCTCCTCGGAGCTCGAAGGCTTGGCTTTGCCAATCAGCCAGTCTGCACTCATGAAGGCAATGAGCTCTGCAAAAGCCACCACGATACTCAGGAGAGTCCACAGCATCGACCGACACGTTACAATGACATGACACATATTGATCTCCAGTGCTTGTGATCAGTGCAGCACGCTTAAAATCCAGACACGAGGGAGAAAAAATTAAATTAAAAAAAGAAAAAAGGACCCTAAGAAAATCACTGTGGCTGTTCTGCCTACTTTCTCAACTCTCTCATGAAGGCCAAGATGAAGCTTCAGGAGAAAAGGTGAACAGCCTCAAGTTTTGCAGGGAGTGTGGTCATTTGCTCTCTCTGTTTAGTTCTTCCTTTTTTCTTTCTGGGATGCTGAGCTCTGAAGTATGCTTTTCTTTCTTAATATTCATACTGGCACATGTCACTGCAGGCTGGTGGGTGGGGGCTACAAGGACTGCCCACTGTTTGACATCACACACCTACAAGAAAAGAAAAAACACATCAGCAGCGAGAAAAAAGTTACTTCCACCCCCACAACAAACCAAGATCTGGCGCAGATTCACATCAACAATACAAAGCTCTAACAAGGGCTGGTCAAACAGAGCCTGCTGGAAAACCTCCCTGATTTGTTGCAGGGGAGTAATTAATCTCCCCCCTCCCCACTTCTGGGAATACTTACAGTATCTGCTGTGCACTATCCCTTGGTGGGTGTTTGTCAAACACTTTGCAAGCAAAGGTCTCAGTAACACCCATCAGTCCCACCCACTCCTACCACCACACCCCCATCATCTTCTTCTGGTCCAAACTACCAAGGGTGCTGGCAGTCACCCAGCAAAATGTTTGGACACGCTTGAGCAGTTTCACAGATGTGCAGCTCCCTCCTTCGCTCCGGGGAGGCAGCACAGCCCGCCGTCGGGACAAAGGCTGAACACACCTCCACATGCCATGGGCACCTCGGTGCAAGGGGCAATGAAGGACATGAAGGAATCTTGTTCCGACCTTCTGGGTTTCTGCTGACTGCAGTTCAACCCCGCCTCAAGAGAGGTGAACAAGACTACAGTTGCAGACGGCTCACCCTGTAATGTGGTGACCCCTTTGAAGCCTGGATTTTGCAAGGAGTGGTGCCTCCCTGGGTTTGGGATCGAGGTTTGTACCAGTGTTTCAGGAAAACAATCTGCCTGCAGGTATGTCACACACCTCATCTTGAACTGCTGCCAGCATTGGCAGCCTTTAGTGACTTAACGCCATTGTAAACAGGAAGATGTGGAAAAGCACCCCAGTCACTGCCCCCATCAGAGGAGCTGCCAGTCAGCCTTGAGCTTCCTAACTCCCCTCAATTCCCCTCCTCCACAGCCCTGCATGTGCTGTGACTGTAGCAAAAAGTTCCCCAGGGCTTTCCCCAAGCCATTATACTGCCTTCCAACAGCGGCTGATGACATTCCCAGAGTTACACTTATCTTAGCACAAGAGGCAAAGATCACTATACTTCCAACTCCTATCCAAATATCAGCCTCAAAATAACAAACAGGTCATCGCACACGCCTCTGCTCTTGAACTGAAACAGTTTTGCCTGAAAGCAAGGGTGGGAGCAGGAAATGCCCTCACGTTACCCCCTCCAGGATGAGAATGTAGCACTCCCAAGTTTTCCTCACCAAACCCCAAATACTGACATTGAACTGGAGGCAGGAGAAAAGAATCAGATCTGGACCTCCTTGCTGTGCTGCTGCAGTCATCAGATGCCAGAAAAACAGCCATCACCAGTATTTTTTTTAGGTTTGTCATGGTGTTGGTATTCAATTTCTTAGGAGTTCTGAGTCAAGTGGATGAGTATTACTCCCACTGAATGCAAAACAAAACATACACACGCAACTTCAGACATTCAAAACTTCATCCAGAAATTTCTACTCCCTCCTATATCACACACAGAGAATCGTGCAAGATTTCATCCGCAATTTCTACTCCCCCGCTACTAGTTGTAGTGAATTATCTAGATCTGCAGATTCCTTTGACATAAGTGGCTTCAAACTGATGTGCCAACAACAGAAATTGTCTACTGTAGTTCAGTGTTATGTCATTGCCTTTTAAGAGGGCTTTCAGACATAGTGAGAAAACAGTTCCGCTAATTTTCCATTTTGGCAGGGGGAGAGCATTAAGTTTTCAAGCAACCTGACACACTAATGACTTGAATACACCCTTTGTAATAACAGAGAGCTGAAGTGTCAGCCTGCCAAAGAAAGTTAATTTGCTCAGTATTTCCACTTCAAATAATAATTGGAATGTAGGAAATGTCCACTACAAACCTATATTCTTCTGATGTCATCTGCATAACTAAAGAGAACTTAATCAAAAATGCCTTTATTTTTTTAAAAGATTCTCCAAAAAAGCTCTAAAATCTGTATTTTTCTGCAAAAACTGCACCTATATGAACTCCTCATCTTTGTAATTCCAGGATTTTCCCTGAGGTGGAAGGGACAGAACAGCTGAACACCCATAATGGCTGTTACTGTTGACTTTGTACTGCTGGATATAAAACACCATTTATTGAACACAGATGAAAACGAAGTTCATATTTACTTAGGTATAGGCGGAAATTCTAGATGCACACTGACAGCCATAAAAATATGTCACTGATAACAAATATGGGATGCTGCACTAGAAGAAAAGACCAAATCATGGGGGTCTTCGCCAACTGAAATGTAAGCACAATAAATTGCAGCAAAATTTTAAGACAGTATCTCCAGAAAAGTCACTGCAAGAACAAAACAGCCTGTCTAAAGCTGACATGGAGATCATGTCAAATCTCAGGAGTTCACTTCTCTGTTGTGCAACTAAAGGAAACTTTGCAGCAGCTAAAAGTGAACTAGTAGATGTCATTGAGAGCTACAATACAATTGAAAATACTTTGGTTTTGAATAAAACCTGTACAATCTGGCTTTTCCTAGTAATGAGTACTTTATTCTGGTGCAAAACATACCAAGAGCCAATACACATAGCAATGTACCCTTATCCGTGGGCAAACAGATGCATAAGCTTTTTCTTGCACTAGAGACACGCTGGAAGGAGAGCACCACTCACCTGCAAGTCCTTTTTGTCAGACAGACAAAAACATACAAAGCAGGATGGTGAGCACAGAGGAGGGGCAGAGGCATTTCTTTCTGAGACTTAGTAAGGAAAGACTATAGATGAAGTACTGAGGACAAGTTCCAGCTCAGTCACATTTACGCAGTTCACCTTTTCCTCCCAACAACCTCTTTCCCCTTCTTCTTCCAACAACCTCCTACCCCCTTTGGCTTTCCCAGTGAACTTAACCATCTCTCATGTGGCTCTAACAATATGTTTGTGCTATACCTGGAAGCCTCTCCACCTACAGGCTGTGCTTCATGAAGCTTCACTCTGCTCACCCTTGCTTTTTTTCCCCCTCCATTTTTGCCCAGCAGAAACTCAAACCAGGCCCTTACAAGGCTGAAAACTAGCTGTTTATTCTTCCTCTCAGTTTCCCATCCCTCAACAAGTTTTTTCCATGACAGAACTGTATGTTCTTCACAGCACGCCACTCAGCCTCCACTTCTGACCGACTGTCAAAATATTTGCTTTGACAACCCAAATTCAAAACACACAATGGTTCTTTAACCCTTTTGGCATTAACTCATTTAAAGTAATTCCTGTGGAGAAGCGGATTACAGGAAGTAGCCTCACCCCTTAGTCATTTGGGCCTCCCCCTATTTGATCACACTGGTGTAGAAGGGGGCTATCCATGCTGGGAAACAGCCCTGCACAGCACTGCCCACTTGAGCCACACACCACAGCAGCACAAGGGTCTTGGCAGTGCCATTCTGGCCCACCATATAACCCACATTCCTTGTCTGGACAGCACAGCTCCTGGATGGGTCAGAACTAAACCTTCAGCCTCATTTACCTTGGCTACCTGAATCATGTTCACACTCAGCATTAAGTGAAGTCTAACACAGTGAAAAGATGTCAACAAAAACCTCAGATCCTCAAAGCATCCAAACAGAATAAAACAGAGCTCAGAAATGTAAAATTCTTTTGGTTGTTTTAATCTAACAAATCAAGCCAACTTAAACCATTGCTAAAACTTTCTTTCTCCTCAGATTCAATTTTGACAACCAGATACACTGCCTCCAGTCATACTTTCACATCTTTAGCTAGGCCTATTCAACTGTTGCTTTTTACTATACAATATGTCTTTGTTTGAAGCATATAAACAACATCTCTTTTTCTGAACTAGATAAAGAAACAAAATTGCCTTCATTTTACTTACACTGACAAAAACAGAAAGTGAGAAGCTCACCCAAATTACAAGATTAAGGCTTTGATTTTGAAGGTGTTTGAGCTGCCAGGTTTTGCTTTGGCATACCAGGCAGATAGGAACAGCTGCAAAATTCAGATCTCAGTCAATCACACGCCATGGCTGTTTATTTTAAAAAGGTGTCCAACAAGCAGTGTACAGGAAAATGAAAAGTACCGTGCAGAACAATGTTATGGCCAATCCTTTATGATCATCTGATGATCTGACTGAAGTCAGAGCCTTAGACTATGAAGCAGCTTTCACCCTTTCCGTCCGGTTTTGTCAGCTCAAGAGTGAGAATAAATCATCTTTAGATAAGTGGCTTTTGGCTTGGCTTAAGCAAACAGTTAAATGGAAGGCCACACAGACTGCTGAAGCCACCCTGGTTTATAAAATAAATCCAAGAACAGTTAGACATTTTCTTCTAAAGTTTGTTGGGGTCCAAAGTACAACTATATAGAGGAGTTTCTAAATCTTGTTTACCATACACAAGCTTGAGCATCTCATAACCCAAAATGTGCAAATCTTGGAAGCCTGGGTTCTGCTTTCTCTGGAATATTGTTCATTAGCGGTTATAAATTCTCTGAATATGCTCTGAACTATAAGCGTGGAAGTGGCTCCTATTTGTGTTGCTGTTGACTCACTATTTAAAACAGAAAGAGGCTCACACACTACTACTCAATTACCTCATGCTGACCCCCACCCAGGTTGACATGAGCTCCCACTTTAAAAAGCTTCCATCCTTAAGTGTTACTGGACAAGCACACTCTTTAATTGTGAGCTCACCCTGCCTGGCAGAGTGAGACAGACATCAAACCACTGAGGTAAGAGGGACTGCACTTAAGACAATGTGGTATGAGCACTAGAGATTGTTCATTTTATGGGTAAGTGATAAATGTTGGTAAATAAACTTCTCCTCCCACTCGATCCTCTCAGCATTCTTACAGGAACTGCTGCTCAGAAGGGGATGGCAGGTTTCTGCCAGCTTCCCTGCAGTCTTCAAAGTAGCAGAGCAGGCACCAAGCAGGATTTGTCAGGAAATAGAAAGGTGCACCTCTGCATTTCTACCCCACACACTTAGAGGTGACTTGCAAATGTAAGAAGTCCATTCATCACACTCCCCTGTCACAAGAGAACAGCGACAAGAAGTACTTCAGGAAAGACCAGTTGTCCCAAATGATTTGGTGTAGGCTCTCTCTGCAGACCACAAGAAGCTCCGCTGGCACTGGTTGCTGTTAAGCACTGCATACTCACCACAGGAAGCACCTGGACCAAGAAGAGCGAACGACACTTCACTGTGTCTTTGTTTTGTTTTCTAAATGTAACACATTTCAAAGTGATCAAAAATATTCAGTGCCAGATAACAAAATGGAGAAGGTGCTTTAAAGCTGAAGTGGTTGCAGAGCTTCAGACAAACAGCTGAGAATAAGCAAAGGATTCTCCGCTCACCTATGCAGTTTCATCAAATTACTGCCAACCTAAACAACATTCCAGGAGAGTTTTTTACTTGAAGAACAAAGAGCAAAGTTTTGATTAGTCTTCAGTTGTGAATTAAAGAGAGTGAGCATTTGCACATCTTATGAATATTTAACCATTATAAACCTGCAGGCATATTAATGAGTGCTTTATTGCGACAGGTGGTTGAAAACACATCAGACTAAACAGATTAATTTCACTGGTAATGGAAAGAATGTAGACTTATGATGCATCATGTCTTGTTCCTGCTGGCACAATGTAAGATATGAAATGGAAAACAAAAATATTTTTCAAAATAGTCAAAACTCACTGAAGTATCCTAATCTAAACCCTATTTCCTTGTCTTTCCTTTGAATTATCCCACTTACTTCAGCCTCTCCCTACCAAAGGAATGTAGATGTAAAATTTAAATTAGAGCTATCCCTCATGTGCCCAAATACTATGTACACCAAGTGAAAAATAAATATATAAAACAGAAGAAAATAATTATGACAGTGACTGTTGATCTCCTGAAGCTCGACATGATGTTCATTCCATTCCATCTTGCAAATGCTGTGGAATATGCCATTTAATTACAGGTGGATTTGTTTCTAGAATACATCACTGTAAAAGAAACAAATATAAAGCTTCTTTCCAACTTAAAAAAAAAAAGCAGTTGAAATGCACTATTCTTTTTCTGACCTCATTAAAAGCTATAGCAAAACTCCCACTGACTTTAATGGGGCCAATACATCACTGAAAAATCACTACAAGAATGAAAGTTCCAAATTTTCAGATCAACTGCAGGGGAGGTTTAAACAAAGAATTCATTTCACTCTTCCCTCATCCAGACAAAACTTTGCTTATTGCCACCCGACTAAGAGGAGATCAAGCTAACTCAGATTTCCTCTGAAGCACAAACTCTCAAGCTGGAGATTTGTTCCATTGTTCCGTATTTATTGACTTACAAAATTCCTTAAATCTGCAGCCATTATGTTGTGTTTTGAAAATTTACTTGGGATCTTTTGTAATTCCAAAATTTATTAAACCTACAAGGTTAAGAAAAGCTAATGTGTGGTATTTCTATTGTTGCTTCTCAGGAGAAAATTACACATCACATCAAAAATCATCACTAAAGAAGCAATCTTGGCTACAGTTACTGATAGTCTAACTGCTCAGGAATTTACCAATTGGGAGCAGAATCATGACTTTCCTACTTTGATTCCTCAGTAGGTCACTGAAGTCTCAATCTTCAAAAGTCTCATTTGAGGCCCCCTTTCACTGAATACCTACATTATCATATATGCAAGCAGACTCAAATATTCATTGTGTTGTAATTACTTCTTATCAGAAAAAAAAAAGGGACATTAGGAGAAAAATGGGAAGTCAGAAGGAAGGAACTACTAATATTTGGTAGTAGCAAATCCTTGCTGTTTTTACACTTAGGATTTTTACTTTAAAAGGAAGCCAGACTATGGCTATTTAAATAGTTAATAATGTGTGCATAAACTAGAGCATCAGACCAAAACCACATGGAATCTGTGCTTATTGTAAAAAACAATTCACTTCCATGAGTTCATTGTGACAGATTTGGGACTACTCTTAATAATTTATTAATATTGTACTAAGATATTTATTATACTAATACACTGGTTATTGTTTAATATGAGACTAGTGAGGAAAACAAGCAAGAAAGGAAAGAATGACTCAGTTGTGACACTTCTCAGCAAACTCTAGGGAATGGCTTACTAAAAAGACAGTACTAGCTCAGGAAAAGGCTCACAAACACAGTAGATCAAAGACGTGAAGATTGTTCAGGAAGGAACAGTCTTTCACACTGGCAGGAAAAGAAGCTGTTTTTGGCAAACAAGGTTAAGAGAAAGGTACCTTTGGGATGTGCCTACTGAAGTTAGGCAAACATGGAATACCATATTCATGGGCTCCTCATCTGCCCTTAGACAAAGCAGACAGCCCTGCAAACAGCCTTGGTTCCTTGAATGGAGGAAACACCACTTCAGTTAATCCCCAAAGGAAACCACTGCAGTATCTCCTTTCACATTTGTAGTTCTGTTAGCAGAGCAGCCACAAAGGTTATGGCTCTCCAGCCTGCCTGAACAGTTGGGGTGGGTCATTCTTCTGCTGAGAAGAGATCTCAGGCTGTAGACACAAGGACTGACCTTTGCAAGAAGGAAGGACCCAGAGGTGTTTGCACTGTTACTCACAGCAAACAATCTTCTACGTCAGTCCTTCCAGATTGCCGCCAGCTGGAAGGACACCTCTCAGGTATCGACTACTCCCCAGGTGCATGACGTGTAATACTCCCACAGTAAGGAAAGGACACACTTTTGGCACAACAGGATCTTTGCACTTTGGAGTCAAGACACACAGCTCAAGCAAACTACCTGCTATGATAGCAACGACTGATGAGGTGGAGAACTTATCTTGTCACAAAACCAGTGTAATCATTCTTGTTCCTCTTAATTCAAGCCGAAAGTGAAATATTCTACAAAAACAATCAACACAGACAAGCAGGTCAGCACAGTAATGTGCAAAATGTGTGTACATTACAGGAACACCTTTACTGTGACTTTTCATTGTACTTGAACTGAGAAGAACCAGTAGTGGCTCAAGTAAGTGAAAAGGGCTGTGATGGATCAGAGCTGCCACGCTTCTGTACTGACAAGGATGTCTGAAGTATCTGGGCAACACATGTAACAGCTGACTTGAAAAGATTGCACTAAAAACCTTTCATCCAGGAAAAGGCAAAGTACTGAGACACTGGCATATCTCTGTGCACATCAACTAAACGTGAGCTATAGTTGTTATTAATGGTTAACCTCTTGACTGTGGCCAAAGAGAAGAATTGAAAGGAGATATTTTCAATACTGCATATTTCATTCATCAATAATTACAGGAATGCTGTGTTGGGAACTCTAAAATGGAAGCTCACTGCAAAGAGCTTGGAAAAACCTAAACTAATAGCTGAAAATCTGGAAACCTCATTTCAGAGCGAGAAGCAAAAATAAACAGATTATTGAAGATGAAGGA
>JANRMJ010000079.1:22841251-22853316 GCA_025584955.1 Alethe diademata | reverse complement strand
TGTATTAGTGGAAGAGAAACCCATACTCTTCCATCCCTGGATTAAAGCATCACCACCAAGTTACACAAGAGGTCATGGCAAACTGGAAACAGATGCTAAGCCACTTGTATCTCTGTTGTTTCATAATACCCACTAGTAACTCAGAAGGATCATATCTTACATCTGCTTCACTTCTACATCAAAGTCTTAATAGATAGCTTGTAAGAGAAGTTGTCATTGAAGCTAGGTCCTGAGGAGAGGCATAGACAGTCTTGCTGCAGCTGCAGCAAATGTTCCTCTGTATGTTTACTAATAGCTGCCTGCTGAGTTTTAACATATTTGGAGTCAGGATTTCCAGATGTCTCCTCCAAAATTATATACAATCAACCAGGAAATTTACAGAAGTAAGATGATCTAAAAATCCTCTTTTCTCACAATTTTATTTCTGATTTCTGCAGAGAAACTATACACCACAAAACAGATTTGCTGGCCTAACATAACTATGCACAACAACAGCCTATCAAATAAAAGTGCTGTAGAAGATCCCAGATCATAAATCATCACTTTTATGTACCAGAGACAGTCATTGATGCTCAGCAGCACTGGTCAAGCCACTGCACTGCCTCCTCCAAGTGCTGCTCACATGTTATCAGCACACCAAAATAGGAGCTAAGGGCTTGGCCTGACATTAATGCCCAACACCTTTGAGGAAACATTATCCATGAAGTCTGACAATATAAATAAGATACAGACTCAACACACTAAAATCTAATGAAAATTCACACCAGCATAAACTTTAACATTTTTTGTCCATCCTATCCTACATTGTCCTCAAGCAAACTCATCTAGTTTGTTTTCCAAAAGAAGTTATTTAAACAAAAAAGAGAAACTAAGATATTATTCAGACCCCCAAACTTTCAAGCCATGTTTTTTTATAAAATGAAACCCTGCCAAGTCCCTTTATAAAATTTATCAAATATTTTCCCACTCCTACTGAAGAATTAATGTGCAGCCACTCTTTCTTAAAAAAAATAATTAAAAAAAAACCAAACAGACTGTACTGAGGAATCCAGCTTCACTTTATGCTACATCTTATTCAAGGACTCAAACTGTTTCCAGCCAGCAACCCACAACTGCCTCTGATTATGATACAACAGGCACTTATATTCCAGTGAAAATTTTGCAAAGATGTACACACACAAAACAGGTGTGTGTATTTGCAGACTTTCTTACCTCCTGCCAGAATTTTTTCTTTAAACAAAGAACTCCTGCTTTTCCCAACAGAATGAACATTTCTAAAGCCCTGAATATCTAGCTGCAATTAGACAATATAAATCAAACCACAGTAATGAAATACACAGATGACCCAGTTTTTTAACCAACATAGCAAGAAGGATTTTTTTTAGGTATTTCTAGTGATTTTTAGCATTACTATACAATGTATTTTTGTCTATGTATTACTATGCAATATATTTTTGTTAGACAATTATTGTCCCTTCCTGGATTTTTTTATTTTTTTGTTCTGTGTTGGGGAAAAAAATGCCCCCAAACCAAAACCCAAGAACAAAGTATGTAAAACAAAGCAAAACAAACAAAGAAACACTTATGCACTACAGCTTAATGACAGTTCTATATGGGGAAGAGACATCATTCAAACTCTCCTCCATCACAAGAGTTAATTACATCAAATACAGGTAAGACTTTCAAAATCTTTACCTAGTATGAGTGAACAAGAACACAACTCAGGACTTATGTATGAAATGTGTCCAGCTTTGTTCGCTGTTACAGAGCAAACTGATCTGTCTTGTTTGTGCCAATAATTCCATTCTTGTCAAACTCTGTAATACAGACCTAGGAAAAATACTGACTTCATGAAGTTTCTGGTTTTAAGAAAGTTTACAGGAAAATCTTCATCAGCTTGTTATCAGGCACCATCAGCTGACAAATGGTGAGTTGAAACAATTGCAAACTATTCTGGAGAACACTAAGTTAGAAAGAGATTTGATAAAAACACATTTCAAAACAGTCTTGGCCCAATATCCTTTTCCAAATAAGCACAGTGTACTTGTTATTGACCAACATTCAAACTGTTGCTACAGCAGCTTATCTATCAGCCTTCCATCTACTCTGGACCTCTCTATTTTCTTTGTCTTTCTGAGCTAAAAGTAATTTTGAAAATGTGAGGAGAATAGCAATAAGACTTCGAACCTGAGAACAACAGACTGCAGAGAACTAGTGTTTTCTTATTAACCTTGGGATAAGAAAAAACAGCAAACCCATCACTCACTTTCAGGAAGAGCATCTTATAACTTATAGATCAAACTTCACTGTCCCCACTTCAGTCGTACATCACCACAATCAAAATAGTTGCTCTTGCTGAAGGTACAGTAGCACCCTCTTTTTAGGTAACGAATTACAAGTTGTCTCTCAGACCTAAAATTATTGTTTGAATACTAATTGCTTTTTAAAACAAGTAAATGTCAGATTAGAACAACAAAGAACTGCATGAAGTAACTCTGCATTTCAAAGGTGGCAGCTACAGGCAAACAAAATACTGTGCTAGAATACTGCAGTGACAGAAGCTACATAATTTATAGTTTCTACAACATTGCAAACTCTACAATGGCTGAAAACAAGCAGAAGTTAAGCAGTATAGAATGCTTCTCTCTGAATATAGCTGTAGGAAGGCTTTCCACTCAGCAAAGGAAGGACTGGAATCTGTTCTTGATTCACTAATATTAAATATAATGCATACAATTTACCAAATGTCTGTGTGATTTAGCATCTCAAGTTTTTCTTTTTTCCTTCTGCAAAACTATAGCCCCCCTTAGCCTTTTCTACTCTAAAAGGACAAGTCACCTACCAAGAATTGCTCTGTACCAAAAGCTGAGCTCTGCCTTGAAACGAAGGAGCACAGTTCAATTTACCTTTCAAAAGCAGCAAGCAATTCTATTCAGATATAACTAACAGATATAACTACTATCCAGTAGTAAGCAACACTAATGCTAACATTTAAGAACTAAAGGTAGCAATAACCATGTGGGACAGTGACTCTTATTTTATGAAAATTATAAAGCCAGTATGTTACTCAGTATAGCTGCTGTCAACCCTTATTGTGTTAGCTATCATGCACAAGTCAGCAAAATGCTTTAGCAACTGGAAAACTCTGTCTAGATCTTTATCAAGAGTTGATCAGAATAATAAATCACAAGGACTTGTGCATCCATTTAATTAAAAAATATGTTCCTTACTGCAGCATGTACCTCACCACACTTCAGCAAACCAACTACATTTCACCACTGTTTAAATAACTTTTCCATGGCAAAACCATCTATACTGTTATAATAAATTTAGATAAAATTATAAATGTTTTACTCAACAGACTTTGTTCTAGACTGTGTCATAGAAATATCAGACTGTTAAAGCTTTGAGAGACAGAGTTCAGTCTGACTAGGTCTTTTTCTTGATCCTCAAATCAAAGAATTTAAACAAATTAGGCTGTGAGTTGCAAACTGTTTATAAATTAAAATGTAGGAGAATATGAGCCAATCACAAAAGATTAAACAGATTTTTCCATCTTAATACACTCATGTTCCAAAGAAAAACATCGCTTTTATTCCAAAAATAATTAGCGTAATGACAAAAGGTCTAGCTTTTATCTACTGTTCTGTATCTCTTGCTCTCCTCTTCCCAAAGACTTCTGAAACATCCATGACTATTATCTGCAACATTTCACTCTGAGCCTCTTCTAACACCACGATTTACAGACTTCAGAAGTGAAAAAAAAAGTCTCAAATATAATGAGGTGGAAGAAATAAAGCTAGTTAATGGTGTTCTAGGAACAACCTTTCACAGGATTTTTCAAATAACATGCCAAATTCTATGAGGCTCTAGAAGACTGTTTTAGCACAAGGTGTGTTTCAACATATACTCCACTGTTAAAGGTGTAGTAGTTCCCACTGAAGCCAAGTGGAGTCTTGCACCTACCTTCACAGAACACTAGACAGATGTATATCTGTGTTACTACAGATATGGAGATACCTTTCCTTGTTCAAATGCAATTGTATGCACACAAACAGTATAAGAATAGCTCTTGAAAAAGCCACAGCTGTTTCTTACTTCAAGGATTAAGTCCAGGTGGATCATGTAACAACTCTTACAGTTGTGCTGATTATTCCAAGTTTGAACATCGCCAACATTTTTAAAATGTCTAAAAAAATAGGGTGGATTAGGCCACCCTGGTTGGAAAATCTGACAAAATATGTAACTTCATATTACTCTCACTGATTTAGGCACACTGCAAATTGCTGGACCTATACAATAGACACTGCATCATTGCACTCTTTGCCAGTTAGGAAATGGGACTAACATACACAAACAGCTGAAAATATGGAACTGATCTATAGATTAAACTCAAGTGGAAAACAGTATCATTTTCCCTTCACCCAAGAGTCTGATATTCTGACTCCTGTTTCTGTTGGAAAAGATGGTAAATATTCATAGGAATATCCAAAGTCCAGATTTATGGACCTACTTTAGAAAGTGATCCTATTATTAAGTGCATTATGTTTTACAATACATTAGCTTCCAATGAATCAAACTGTAACGTTCTGTGTCACATTATTTAATACATTATGTTTTGCAAATATGAAGGCAAACTTACATAGTCCCTTTGTGAAGCACAGGTATAATTACTTAAATCGATACTTATTATTTCATCAGCTGGCACAGAAAACAAAGTTCCATCCTCAAAATACCACTGCATAGTTCCCAGTGTTATTAATTTCCTTTTTATTAGCATGGATAATACCACAAAAATATGCTGCTAGCTGAACCTACAAGCATGATCCTGTAAAGAAATGTGCAACTATAGCCGATACCTATCGAAATCAAGTGAGCTCAAATGATTTCCAGCTCTTGTGATTTTATCATGAGTCATATCTAGAGTTTTCCTTGAGTCACACATTTAGGAGCCTCAACCATGGTGCCCATAATTACACTTTACAATTTCATTACTGTGGTGAGACAGAGAGGAATCTGTCAGTTTACATATATGCATCAAGATACAAAGCATGCAGGCAACACCCTTGGTCACACGCCAGACTATTCTGTATCAAATTTTGGTGAAACAAAACCAAGACATAGTTACAAAAGTGCTTTTCATCTGCTAATAGTAATTTCTGAATTAATTTGCAACAAGATCCACACACATTCATTCCAATGTGTCTTCTTTGCTGTATAAAAATTTCACAAATGAAAGAGCTCTCATTTTTTCCCCACAGAGAAAAACGAGTATCTATTTATTGGACAGCTTTTGATAGCAATGGTATGCCATTCCACCCACATATAAGATGGAACAAGCCGAAAACTGCAGGGACATAGATGAAGTTAAATCTTATGAATGGGTTATTTTTTCCTCTACCACCCAAATTGCATTAATGAGTAGTATCAGTAAGTAGACAACACTGATTAGGCCTTGGTTGTTAAAAGCTCTTATTCTGTTCTGTGATTTCAAAACCATTCAAATGCTATTCAAGGTGCAAGTGGGCAAGTAAAATTCAACACTATAAGTCAGAAGGTGAGAGAGAAAATATACAAGTGAAGACATGTATTTTAGAATTCAGCTCATCCGAATACCCTCAAAACTCATACAAAGTTTTTGAAAAGCCATAAACAAAATGACTCTCAATATCTGCATGAACATCTGTAAACCTGAACCACAGTTGAGAGCAGATCCTGCTACTGCAGCACTGATCAAAACAATTTAAGTCAGTAGAGGAACAAGAAAAAAAAACTTCTACCCTCATTTCCAACACCAAAAGTACTAAAATTTTCTCTCAGGCTGCACCCAGCAGGAAGCAGTTCTGAATCAGCAACAGATTAAGTAGATGAACTAACAGATCTCTGTCACATCAAATTGTTATAATATTTCATATTTTAACTAACTTGCCATTTAATATGGAAAACCAAGAAGACCCCAAAATAAACTCTCTCCACAAGACACGTTTAAGCAAACATGAACAGAGCTTAATGAGTATGGGAAACTTGCAACAAAACCAAGGATGAGCTTCTACAATATGCTGTCATTTGGTAAAAAAAGTAAGAACGTGCTCTGGCTGCTATTCTTACAAACATCCCCACCTGGCCTCAGCAAACAGGGGAAAAGTGATGCAACTTTCATGGCACCCACAGCCTCAAACCCAGACACTCATCACCTAGGTGTTAGCAAGCTCTTACACCAGGCTTCTTAAATTACTGCTTCCCACCAAGACCTGAAACTGGCTCCCCTTTAACATCTGTTAATCTAATTGGTTCCTATGAGCCTGTAACAATTAAACCTGTTGTTGCAAGGAGCAACAGGGAAAGGAGATTTTATATACCCACAGCTGGGTTGTTAGCAGAACAAATGGACTGCATCTTACTCAAGGGCTCTTACCAAAACTCAGTTACTGAACTGTGAGAACAAGAACAAGCCTCAGATGAAACTGACGGCCTCAGCAAGTGGGCTGAGCTCTATGTACTGATCAGCTGCTCTGTCACAACAGCAGTCACATAGAGGGACAAAGACTGCTCCACTTCTCTTGTCATCAAATATAACAGTCAGTGAAAGGGATAACAAGCCATGGCAAAGATGGCTTGAAGAACTCATTCAAAGAGTAAACAGAATTTTTGCATTATCTATTATGAAGCTGACAATTTCTGATTAGCCTGTATTAAGAAGGGAAAAAATGGAATCAAAGTCTTTGTTTAGATTCAAAATAAATTCAGCTAAAGAAACTGAGCTCTTTACTTAAGCAAAACACTTTACTGTATTTCAAGTAGAAACAACTTTTTTTTTTTTTTTTTCCCCTAATAAGAAGTGAAAATGGAACAAAGTAATAACCAGCTCAATATCAGTCCTGGTCCCTTTTCCAAACACTTAAGAACATCTCAGTGCACTCACAACAGATTGTCACCCTAAAAAGGAATTTTCATACATCTAAGCAATGTGAATAAAGGCTTGCAGAGCAGGAGCTGTAACATACTCATTATCATTAGCCTACAGAAGAAAAGGAACCAAATCTTTGTCTTAAGTTTTGCAGATATTTAAGCAGAATCATCATACACTCTGAGAAAGCAAGTGAGCCTGAGCCCTGCAGTTTTCTTGCAGTGCACCAGATTAATAAAGCTTATTTCTTGCCTTCCTACAGTCTAGTTTAAACATGACTTAATAAAACTCTTCTCAAAAGTGGTTTTGCTCTGTGCTCTCTGCTATACTTTCTACCCTAGTATTAAGCCCAAAGCAGCTGGACACAATGCTGAATTGAGGTGACACCATCACAACTCTTAGAAGTTCCTCAGAAGCTCCTGCAACAGTCCAACACTTTATGTGCTTCACACTTGGACACCTGAAAGTTTACCAACTCCCATCTATAGTGTGTGGGAAGAACAACTGTTATTTACTTTGTGAGAGACAGAGAATTAGGCTTTCAACCTCTGTTTCTTTGCTCTCTAGCCACTGGCTTTTATTTTTTTAACTACTTTGCTTTCTATTAATCCCTTTCTTAATTTGTTCCTTTAATTTTCATCAACCTTTGTGAAACTCCACAAAGTCAACTTTTAAAAACAGAAATGTTTTTAATGGAGAAGATGAGACTTGGTACTCCGAAGTGAATGCAGAAACTTTTTGCTCTTCCAGAGTATTACTGAAGATCTATGTATCTGAAAACCATTTTTCCCCCCCTTTCTGTATGTTTCCTTAGACCATCAAAACTACAGACAACTACTACATTCCACAACCTCAGCCAAGAAATAATTTCTTTTCTCTGATGACTGCAATACCCTTCAAACATATAGTAATTTAGTCATTCTGATTTGAACTCAGGCAACATTAGAAGGTTGCTCATGATATGTAGAGCTATTTGACACTTTAACAGGTAAAATTATTAAAAGTGTGCCAATGTAACCAGATTATTTCTAAGGATACTCAAATATCTGGAAACACACAAACTTTCTGACAGGCTTTCCACAGGTTTAATGTTTTGAGCTGTACCTCCAGACATATTTGCAAAAAAGAACAAGTAGTCTTTCAGACTGTGACAAAACATCCTAAAAAACCATGATTGTCCACAGCTAATCCTAATTCCTATTTTATCACTGTTAGTTGAGCACTGTTCTAAAATGGAAGTGATTAATTTTTGAAATAATTTGCTGAAATGTACCACAAATTAGTGGGCTATTACTGCTCATAGATTTCCTTTAATAAGAAGGTACTATACACATAGATGGGTGATTTAAAGAAGTAAAAACAAATGAGACAAAGACTCCACAAGTGAGAGTCACGGCATCTGGTTCATTTTCTTTTAATTCACTCTAGATTATTTCATAGACAGACAAAGGAGCATCCCCTCTACATTATATAGCCTTGATATCCTAGTAGTAACTCAGAGGCAGAGTCCCTCCAGCTGCCAGGAAAACAGTCATTTAAAAAAATATACAGTAAAAAATACAAAGAACTTGATAACCATCCATGAGAATGCTGGGAAAGCAGACCTAGAAAATGCTTTAGTTGCATTAAACATAATGTTGTCTTTACATATGCCCATGCAGGAGTAATTCCATTCTAATGGATTTGACAGTTTCAGGAAGAACGATGAATAATAGTAGCCAATTTTTAGAGAGAAATATGCTCAACACAATCTGGAAAACCAGTTGGATTTCAAGGGATGTTTTCAATCTCTCTAGTATAAAATTTCTTTTTGCTCTTCTCAGATTCAACTTTTCCAATACAAGAAAAAAAATTATCTGCAGGGAAAGATTTTTCCCTCATTTAATAAAATCCATAAATCTTTAGAAATTATAATTTTTTTTTCACTGTCTACTGCATTAAATTTTACCCCCAAAAGAATCTTTATGAAAATATTTATCTTTCTGAAGGATTTCTGTAAAAAGTGGATTAAAAAACCATCTGGTAAAGGACAACGGCAACCTTCTACAAGTAGAATAAACTATTTTGCTTTAGGGAAAAAACTGATTTAAAGAGACATAAAAAGTGCAAAATCAAAGAAAACAATCAGCCTACACTGATATAGCAATTTTTTTCAATTTCAGCAACATAGAATTTTATCAGGCTTTTTAACTATATTTCACCAGAATAACATTTAATATCGAGAAACAATAACATACTTATTTTAGAGGTATTTTTCATGGACATTTTGAAGTATTCTAGGAGGCATATGCAGCACAAGACTGATCCACCTTTGGGTCAGGTATGTTACCTCACCTCCTCTCATCCATTCCACGCATCATTCCATGGCACTGAAAGTTGGTAATACTCTCTGACTGCTGCATAATCCTTGTCTCAAGGCCTTCTGCACTACCTAGCAGGGATCTGTGACTACTGTTCTGAGGGAAGCACTGCCCCTACGCAGAACTGCAGCAGCACGATCAGACCACAGCACTCAACTGTCAGGGATGCCTTACTGCATACATTAGTAGATGTCCTTGATTAGGTCACATCTCGATTATCTCACGCTGATTTAAAAATTAGTGAAGGAAATCTGATGGTTCCCTGGTATTCATAACAAATTCAGCCAGTAACCTTTGCTCATCAGGCTGGCCAGTTCTCAGTTTGTAACTATCATTGAACGTTTCTTGCATGGTCTGCCTGTATAAATTACTGGGGGAAAATACATTGCATTCTTACATTTCAATTCCACAATTTCAGATGCACAAATTTGAACAGCCATCAATGGGTTATTTTCCAGGTCGCTTAGAGGCTACAACACCTTCCCCCATTTAGTAGCTTTGGGAAGTAATCTAACATCTCCAATAGTTTAGGCTAGAAAGGGCCACAAGGATGTAAGAGAATTCCTCTATGGGACATTGAAGAAAAATGGTAAGACAGCCTCAAGAAATGCAAAAGGAATTCTTTATTTCAAGCAGCTCAGTTCTAGTTAGTAATAAAGTACTTGGCTCCACCATTGAGCTCTGTGCACTTACTTTCTTCATAAAGTAAGTCTAGTCGGCCAGGGTTGAAAGCAGGTTTCAATGATAATGTTGGTGAGTCCTGACACAATGTATATAGATTTCTCCTTTCACTGACAGTTTCAAGAATATCTCTTTTTCCAGACTTTATGATGGCTCTGTTTTTTTTAAAAAAATATTTACATACACAAGGGTAACACATCTGCTTATCTTCAGACACATGTTGAGCATACAATTCACAGATCCTGCACTCTGGAAACGAGTCAGTATGCTGCAGTATGTGGGAGAAGAAAGGGGGGTGGGGGTGGGAAGAAAGGTAAAACGTAGTGTATTTAGCACATCTGAAAATGAGCTCAAGCTCTTTCTAGTTCCAGCAGCTGCCTATAATGGAAAAAATGAAGACTGGCCGTTGCCAAAGAAGTGGGCAGTAAGAAATAACAGATGTGAAATTTCAGCAACATCATTGGCTAGGTCAGTTTCACAGACTGCTTGAGAGCCAGGGTCCCTGTTGGGCTGCAGCATTCTCAGAGGCGCACTTGCCTTTTTTGCAGTTGAACTGTTGTTCCTCCTGCTTAGCTGAATTCACTCAGCACCTCACCCATGAATGCAACAGACAGCAAACATTCATGTCCTCACAAGAATGTATAAAGGCTCCTTGATCAAAATTAGTCACTACATTTTCCAAAATCATATCAATATTTCATGTCTGTCTTCCTCAGTCCTGTTCACTCCTTTTTTTGTTTCATGGAACCTTATAGTGACTGGGGAAGACAGGTCCTTCAACACAAGATCTTATTACATGAGGCTCACAAAGAAAGCAAGATCAAAGAAACCAATCTAACCTGTTGTATACATTTTTAAGAAAAAGGGCATTGAATGAAAAATGGCCTTCGAAGAGTCAACTCCAACTACACATGTGATTTTCAAGGACTAATCAAGTTTCTCGACAGAGTTTGAAGGGGAAATTACGAATATAAGTATGAACTATCACATCAAGAGCAGCTCCTGTCACTCTATTTGCAGGGTTAAGTGGACTTCAGTTTAAATTAAAATTAAATAAAACGTTATATTTAGGCATCAGAAATATGCCTTGAAATTGTAATGCAGATAGTAAAGATAACTGTTACTTTAGGAAAAAAAACAATTAAAAAGTTGTGTTTGAGAAAAAATATGCCCAGTGAAGAGCATCTAGTATCAGTAACTGACATAATCAGAACTGTAGCTGGGCTGTCACATCTGTTGCAAGACACCCTTCTATTGTGTTCAAAATATGGTTGTAAAATGCAGCTCTTAATAAGCCTAGGTTTCCATGCTATGTCTCATCTGGTATATTTATTACCTGTTGCTGAAAGAAACAGTATCACTCTCCCCACCTACAGCTGCAGCTGCTTATTGTGTCTTTGTCTTTTTTGCTGCATCCAGTAACTTCTCATCCACAGAACAAGCCAGGCCAGCATAATTTCCTGATTTAGTTTTCCTTCCCAGGCAGTTAGGGGTTTCTTTTCTGAATCAGCTGCTTACCTTGAACTCACCTTGGGACTGGAGGTTGATGTAAGAGAGGGAAAGAACAGGCTGAAGTATTCCTTTTGGCGTCAGCCTGCAGCCTTGCACAATACCTAATGCAATATTAAACCACGCTCTGGAAAGTACTACTAGCTTTTTTCTTGTAGAAAAAATATTCAAGTGTCTTCAGGACTACACATAACACAGTGAGTTTCTGAGAGCTAATGAGAAACTCTGCAAGGAAGAATTGCAATAGTACAGCAGCTGAAGGACTCCACAGGGCACCAAAGCATAGTGACATGAACTGAGGTTCAATTCGTGGACAAAAG
Source organism: Alethe diademata (assembly GCA_025584955.1). Taxonomy (NCBI): domain Eukaryota; kingdom Metazoa; phylum Chordata; class Aves; order Passeriformes; family Muscicapidae; genus Alethe; species Alethe diademata. Next base: position 22,841,539 of record JANRMJ010000079.1, on the reverse strand, counting down.
GCCTTGCAATCTAAATTGGCAAGAGGAGTAAGAAATTAATTGCCTTTCCTAATATCCATTAGCAGATTAATAACAGAGGCAGAAGTCAAATGCAGGAGTTGGGGCATGCAGCTCTATGCACTACATCATACTTCTTTTCGTAGCAGCAATTGCTATTTACTTGCTGCTTGTGGTATGGCATCTCCATGTCAAGAATCGCATTAGGTTCCAGAAATAATAACATGAAAATGAACCATTGTATTTGCTACTCCATAAGCAAATTATCAGTTCAATGTGGTTTACACCCTC
>JANRMJ010000079.1:22801760-22820943 GCA_025584955.1 Alethe diademata | reverse complement strand
TTTGCTCTGGATGCTTAATTCCATATTTGCTCAAGAAATGATGGAACGAATTACCAAAGCAATGATCCACTGATAGCCATTAAATATAACAAGTGCTTCCTCCAGTAAGTCCTCAAGACGAAGAGCAGTAGGAACTATGAAAACATCAGTTCAAATTTCCTCTGTATTTCAGGCAAATGGCTATTACCAGATACTTTTAACTACTTTATTTATAGTCTTAGGATATCACCTTGGACCTTCATCTGACCTCCATCTACAACAAGTGCAGAGTTACATTATCTACACTGATTGAGAAAAATTCACAGAGAGGGCTCATGGTAGGTGAAAGACACTGTTTTAAAAAAAACTTGCCCTAATTAATTCTGATTAAAGTAAACTACCAAGATTAGCTCATTTGGTTAGAGCATGGTGCTAATGTGAAGATTGTGTGTTTGACCCCCTAAAGGGCCATTCCCTGAAGAATTGGACTTGATCCTTGTGGATCCCTGCAACTTAGAATATTCTGTGATTCTGTGAACTATTAGTTAGCTATATATAAGAATGCCTCAGAGAAGGGCCAAAATTTCAGTTCAGTCACACACAAAGATACCAGATAGTGCTGCCAAGAGCTACCTGGTACTGTGAACTTCCAAATGCTTGGTATTTTCTTAAAAGGGCACATGTCTGAGATATGGAATTCTGAGATACTGGAAAAGATGTTTTCAAACTTTTCTACACAATCATTAAGATGAAAATTATGTATGAAAACAGAAGCTCAAAAAAATCCCCCAAAACCCCAACCCAAACAACCAAACAAAATCATAACATTTAATTTGCAAAATAAGAAGTGTCTTTATTTTTAGTTCTGTATTGCATACATGTAGGCGCACACACACACACTCCCCAGTACTGATGAGAGCTGAAACCAGGTTAAACCTGGGTAGTTCCATGGGTCCAGTGTGTCACAAAAGACAAAGCAGATGAAGAACAAGAATGAGAAACAGAAACTTTCTAAAATGAAAACACAGAAAAGGTGCAGATGAAATCAAGTTCAAACAACAGAATTCACACAATTTATGTAAAAAATAAGCTATTCAGATAAAGAAAAAAAAAGTCTGTCTTCTATAGAAAAGGACAGTGATGGGTTCTAAAAGTATTCTGCTCAACACAACTGCTGATACTACGTAATTAGCAAAGCCATTTAAAATGCATACAATAATCAACTCCATAAATTAGAAGGCATGAAGAGGATGCACTGCATATTATAATTACAAATTTTCATTTTCATTATGTAACTTAGAGAGTATCAGAAAGGCAAGATTTATAATGCAGAGCATGTGATCAGACAGCATTGCGCTTTCAAAGAAATGCTCCTAACAAATGTGAATTCAAGACACTACAACATTAAAACGATAAGCAATATGGCTTGCTAAAGATTAAAATACAACAAATATCCTTATTTATACAGAAAAAGTAGGCAGGTTATGCAGATATGATTGCCCTGCCCATCAACAAACGGCAAACAATAACGATTTTGAGTTTCATTCTATGGTTTTAAATGTCCCTATGTAAAGAATCACTGAAGGCTTTCTGAGGCAAGGGAAGATCAGACAAGTCATTAACTGTCTGCAGAGAGTATCAGGTGAACAAACAAAATTCCCTGCTACACATACAACCCGACAACACCAAAACTAAGCATCCATGCTGCTGAGTTATGCATCAGTCCCATGCAAGTCCACTTACTTCAGCTGTTGGGAAATGTCCCAAGGAAGAGTTTTGACTCTTTCATTTGCTGTGAGCACTGAATGAGAGGTACTTTTAATTTTTTAGCTCTGCCAACAGCATTTCCTAACACTACAGGACACATATACATGCATATGAAAAAAAAAAACCCAACCAAAAAACCCAAAAAAGCACCACACCCCCATATTTATACACAAAGCCTACAAGCATATCTACTTTAAAGACCTCTATAGGACTTTTTTCCAGTTGTGACCAAAAAGCTAAATGAAATTCAATACACATACGAGTCCCATGGGTCTCTTCCACTTTGTCCTTCTGTAATTGTACTAAAAGCTTGTCTGGAGTCTCTCCCTCAGGCATCTGGAGTTGACACTTCTTCTATTTATCTAGCTAAAGAAAGGTCCCCTGTTTCTTCCCTGCCAATACCATGAAGAATTTAATGTATCAGCAGGGACTCGAAGCTTGAAACTTGATCCAGTATTTTCATAAAACGATTCACAGACTTGCACTGAGTTTTTTGACTTAAGAGCAAAGGGCTTCCATACAGCAATTTGGGGCTAGATTAAACCACTCATGTTTCCATCAGTGGGGGAGGGAGGAAGAGCACCATAACATGCAGCCACCAAATTGATTTTAACATCTTGAGACAGAAAATAAATTACTATTAAAGTCCCTTCTTAAAAAATCACAGCAGCTCTTTAATGACTCCTATGAAGTAAGAAGGGATGAACACAAAGCAATAAAGAGCAAATTGAGGAAATAAAATGAAATGGGAACCAAGAAAAAAGTTTGTTTTTACTTTACAGGAGGGAAGGCAGTGGTTTGAAACTTAATTTTACTCCATACCAATACCTGAATAACAATGAAGAAAAATCAATGGAGAATTTGTATTAAAGGAGCACTGATTTGCAAAGCTGAAACAATTCACCTTTTTGTATGTACACAAGATGACAGGTACTCAACACAGAAGGACATGCTATTCTATCACATATACTGAGGAATTTGTCAAATGCTCAACACTACCTTCACTCCTATTATAACAATAAGCAAACTGAGCAACAGCAAGGCTAGTTATTCTAATTTTCTTTTTTTTGAGAATGGACTACTACTACTTTTGACTTTTAAAAATTGCTTTCTTGTGCAAAATGGCATCTTCCCTTTCTCTGAAACTCAAAATGTCTTCAAAGTGTGCAAAACATGGAACCTACTTACATTAAAAAGCCTTATCCCAGGCTTTCTGAAATAGAGCACAAATTTATAGCAGGTTTTCTTCCAGTTATTTAAAGAAATAAAAAATTATAGCTCTCAAAGATGGAGGTCTTTTTGCCCACCAGAAATCAGACAGAACTGATATTCATCTATACAGAATCTTAAGTAATATGAAGTCTCAAAGAATATTAAGTATCTTTTTAATTGCCAGGGCACCCACTATTAAGATCCTAAAAGCTCTTTTCATCATCCAAATTATGAATCAAGGTTACTAACATCTCTCAGAGAGTTGGGATTCATAAATTTCATTTTTTTATTTGTAAGGAAGAAGCAGGTTGCTATAGAGGCTAATCTAGAAGCAGAAACTAAACTCACCACATGACGAAACTCTTGGTTTACACATNNNATAATGATGCATTCACAAAAATCACAGAATCACAAAACAGTTAGAGGGGGAAGACACCTCTGGAGATCATCTTGTCTAACCCTCCCTGCCAAAGTAGGGCCACCTAGAATATGTGACACAGGAATGCATGGGTGTTGAATGTCTCCAGAGAGAGAGACTCCATGGTCCTCCTGGGAAACCTGTTCAGTATTCAGTCACCCTCAATATAAAGAAGTTCTTCCATATATTGAGCTGGAACTTCTTGTGTTTATTGCCATCGGTCCCTGTGCAGTATCTGGGCACTCCTGTAAAGTCTGGCACCTTCCTCCTGGGACCCAATTTGAGATATTTATATGCATTGAGGAGATTCCCTCTCACTCTTTTCCAGGCTAAAAAGGTCCAGCTCCTTTGTAGGCCACATTTTCGTGGCCTCTACTGAAGGATAAGGACTGAGGATGGACATTGGAAACACAAGCTGCATGTAAGAGGAAGAGAGTTTTCACTAACAGGAACTATGTGTCTTTACAAGTCTCAGGCAGGACAGTCTTCACAAACACAGAATGCCCAGAAAGGATGCTAATATGCTGGAATAAACACTGCGAAGTTTCTGCAAGTCCTTCACATTTTCTAAAAACAAAGTTCATCCAGATAAGGCCATTCAAGATTCTCCATTCAGGTGCAGTGTTCAGGCTTCCAAAATTGCAAGCCATCTAGAGGAAACACTACTTTAAAAAATTCAGTCATTTAACAGTATCTGTCCTTTCTTTGTCTTCTGAATACTGTATATTTGCAGTATTTCAGCACTTGTAAGGGGCTTATAAAAAATAGGGAGAGTGACTTTTTACATAGGCACATAGTGATAGGACAAGAGGAATAGTTTTAAACTAAAAAAGAAGTTTAGATTAGATGTCAGAAATTCTTTCCTATGAAGATGGTGAGGCACTGGAACTGCCAGAGAGGTTGTGAATGTCCCACTCCTGAAAGCGTTCAGGGGTGGTGCTTTCAGCAACATGATCTAGTGGAAAGTATCCCAGACCATGGCAGGGGGTTAGAAATATATGATTTTTAAATCAATTCAAATCATTCTATGGTATTCCTGTTAAAAATACTTTAGATGCTAAAAGTGGTTTTAGAGAGAGACTAGTCATAAGCACATTGATGAAAAGTTTATGTTTAACTCAAAATTCAACTGAACTTTAAAAAGAGCCACAGAAACTAAATACTGTTAATTTCTAGATGTATATTCCAGGCATTTGTAACATTCCTCTCAGATATTCATGTAAATTAATATCTCTTACGTCAGGTTACATATAGTACATATATAGTTACCAGCAACACATGTTCTTTTAAAAGACTGTATGTCTAAAAAGAGGGTTTCATCTTGTTTTTTTAAACTCTTACAGCCTAAATAGTTTTCTTTTAATGAAAGACAAGTAGTTTTGGATAAGATGAGAGCACACTTTGATATTAAGCTTTATGGCTAATATAATGGCTTCAAATCTTTGTGCCTAATATATTAGCTTCCCACAGACCCAATTAGGTCCTGAAACAAGTATTTTTTAACTACTAGAATCAAATATTAATTAACTAAATGCTGTTTCATCTTCTCTAATCATCAACATTATCATCCTTCTAAATAACACTTGATGTTCCTGTGATCACATTACAGTCAAGGTCCAAAAATATTTCTATGTGATTCTTAAAAGCCTAATCAGGGAAGGTTCTTCCTGATCACTTTGGACTCCTCAATCATTCCTTCTCACAATATTAAAGGTCCATTAAAGCAGATCAGAATTAAAGAACCTGAGAGGCCATGGACATATCCTTTAATCGCACCTGAGGTTTTTTTTTTCATACTTTGAGTAATATTAAGATGCGTATCACATTTGGCTTGTTAGAATTTATTGCCTACAATTATCAGCTAGCAAGAACGAAATTCAGAGGCAGCTGCTACTACTGAACAAGGAAAATAGAAATCTTCTCTTTCTGCATCTTCAAAATCAGCAGCTCTGTGGAGCCTTTGTAAAATTATATTTATTTAAAATAATAATGTTAGGCTACAAAAAGCAGGTTCTTCACTAAAATAAGTACTTAAAATCTTCAGGTTTATCATAGCATTGCAGCCAAAATTCTTTTTATTTAATTTTAGTTCATTTAAAGCTTTAATTAACTAATAGTATTAAATTCCTATCACTGAACAATTAAATCACTAACATCCAAGAAAACTCCTACTCTGGTGTGCCTTTTTTGGTCAAAGACTACATTGCAGCACCACAAACTGCCTGAAAGGCAAAGTCCTGCTTAGTGAGAATTTTTCAGAGTTTTGTTTAATGTCTGCTCACATTCAAAGGAGTGAATTGCCAAGACAATAAACCACTGAAGAGTGAAAAAAATGAGCAGCCCGATAGATGCTGTCTGATAATGACACTGGAAGATATTCTGGATCTTCAGACCTGTTATTCTGTGATCCAACAGTATGCGGACAAGACTTAAAGAGCTTCTTAATAGCAATGAACTGCTTGGATACAAATGCAAAAATTCCTTTCAGGGAGGTCAAATCTTTTCTGGAGTACTAAAGAGCCTGTGGCCCAGCAACTCATCTCTACATGAACAGTCTGGTCATAGACAAAAATTCTGTTTATTTTTCCTTTCAGGTCTATGGAATACATCAATTTCTTTGGAAATCTTGTCCTAGACGGATAGGCTACTTCTATCTTTCTATTTGTATGAAAAGACAACCTTGTTCAAAAATTCTTTTGAACTTTAACTTGGGACTAGTATTTTTCAATTTGTGGCAGAGACTATCTAAAGTAGAAATGACGTAAGGTTATTTAGCATTTAGAAAATTATTTTTTAAAAAATAGAATGGGAAGGAAAAATAAAGTGGCACATTCCATGAATACGTGTATAAAACAAATGGAATGCTTTTGTACAGATTATAAAACAAAAGTCTTTGTTATAAAACTCAGCACAAGATGATCATCATGCTTAACAGTTCTAGCAGAAAAATGGAACAACTTTGAGATTTGTGCAGTAAAGTTGTGAGGCCAACCATGGGGCCAAAAGGAATTTTTAATTTTCCTACAAAACAAACAAAAAAGTTTTCATGGCATCTTCCTATGCCATATTTATGCACAGTCAAGTATGGCTTTTAAGCCAAGTAACATAATGGATAAATAGTAAGAACTGATACTTAGAGCTATTGCCTGAGAGTAACAAAGTATTAAATTGCTACTAGTGTTTTCTCATATAGAAGAGTACAACTCTAGTAATGAGGCTGTGTGCAGTAAAGAGACGAAAGATACTTGTCATGAGGAAGGACAAACAAACCCTTTTAGTCCCAGTTTATATTGCTTATTGTATACATAGGTTGTGTAAATTACTACTACTTAAAGTAAAACATTAATTCCTAGGAAAGCAGGAAGGACATACTTCCTTCATTTAAGTGTTTTGGGTAAGTAATATGCTTATATTGTCCCTGTTTTTGAATTAGTTATTTCTACTGCCTTTTACAAAACAAATAAATTCTTGTATTCAGTCAAAACAATATCTGTAAATTAAGAGTATTTTCCTGGTTCAACACACTGTCACTGGTGTTTCTACCTGTTTCCTGTTTGAATTTTAAGGAAGAGTTTTTCTGATAAATGCATCTTTTTATTTCTTAGTATTACACAAAAAAAACCATAAGGATTTCTGTTTGCCAGACTCTCAGCCAGGTGAGTTATAGCAACTCTATTCACATACCTAAAACCATGAAAATCCATCCAGCTGAGATGTTCTGATGTGCATACAGTTCATTTTATTTGTTATGGCAGTTTAACTTCACACATAATTATTTCCACTTTCTTTCTTCCTAAATTCAGACACAAACTATATTGCAGCCACCAAAACCAACCACAACAGGCTGCCACAGTGATTTCAAAAGTATACTTTGCTCTGGGAAACTAGGCTAGCAAAGCAAAACTGGTTTAATAACAGTAAGCTAATGCATATCCTTTCATGGAGACACATACCAGGTTAAATTCGTGATACTAGGTCAGCTTGCAGCAATTTCCTGTCTCACACCCCCCCCAGTACAAATAAAAAAGCAAATGTTTAAATCAAAATGGCATCCACGGAGAGGTTTGCCACTGCTCAGTGTTTAAGGCCGTAAGAACAGTACCTGCAAGGGAGATGATACTTCCACTCTGCTGTCCTTCAGAGCTAGTAATGCGTTCAGGGCCAACATCGCTTTCCTCATCGCACAAAGAGGGCTGAGTTCCCAGGACCAGAGAGAGTGGCTACATGCTGACAACCAGCCAGCTCCAAGCCCTCTGGTCAGGCGAGGTGTGACAATTTGAACCACCTCAAAGCAATGACAGAAACACACCTCCACACCCAAGGCCCCTAATGTTCTGTTTGGCACACAGGTGGGGAGCAGAACAGCATCTTAATACTCAAGTAATGCTTTCTTTTTTCCTTCTCCTTTGCAAAACACTAATGCAGTAATTTTTTTCAGGAAAGGGTTAAACTTCTGGCTTCCCTTCCAAGCCAGTAAAGTGTGAGATCACAGGGAAAAGGTTTCTTCCCCTCAACATCCTTGTCATGGACCATTTACTCCTCAAGGAGATGCAGAGCCTGAAACACACCTATGCAATTTCATCCAGCATTTTAACATCTTTGTTCTCTGAAGCAAGGAAGAGACAGATCTACATTTTAAAAACTTACTTTAAAAATAATACAAACACATTATATTTTCACAGAAGTATTATAAACTATGCAGATATGTGGCTCTCCCATACCTGAATGTACCTGGTGCCAAATCAAGCAGCTAATGTACAGACAAGATGCCTCGCACGCAAGCACTGCTTGCTTTTTAGAAACTTTCATTCTGCTCGCAACCAGCCTCCTTCAGCTGTGTTTGGCCCCTCAGCTACAGTATCTGTGCTCCTTTCAACAGCTGTTCTCTCTCTCTCCACTCCCCCGGCTCATCCTCCATGACCCATTCCACCACAGTTTTTAAAGGGCTGTATCAATAATCTTTGTTCCCTTTCCTGTGGAAACTAAAATTTCTGGAAACTTTATGCCTCCAAACAGCAGCAAAGGAAACTGGTTTTATCCAGCGTGCAATTCTTCCTTTGCTCCATCCATCAAGAGCCACTGGATTCAGCAAGTCACCTACTTGAAGATGGATGGGCCAGCTCAGTCCCCTCAGAGAATCAATACACAGAAAGGGGACATAAAAATAGTTGCAAAGATACAAAGAGCTTAAAAACAGTTTTCTAACCATCTTTAGATTGCACACAGACAAATTCCCCAGTGCTATACAAACACTATTGCTCAATTTCAAATCTTTACTTGAATGTATTCAACAGCTTAACAATTTCAAGATTACAATAGAGGGAGCATATGTGTTGTTCTTTTTACTTTCACTACATAGTTTTAATCTCTGTTTTAATGTATGTTCAGAAAACAAAGAGCTTAGCTAAAGCATACATTTTCTAGAGAATTATTTTTAGCTTGCTTAACATTGAAGGAATTCACTACAAGCTCTCCACAGCATGGAACAACGTTCCCACCAGTCTCTCTGTTACAAATTAATGGAAAGCTGACTGTTCATTCTCTGCCTAAAGGCATCTAGCACGCATCATAAATTTCAGTCATGGGCACTGAGGAGCAGATCAGGGTACAACCTTACCCAAACACTCCAAAGGAAGCTCTCCACATTTATGGCAGCAAGATGATACCTTATGCCCTCTACACAATTAGTTCTCATGTACTCTCCTCTTTCTCTCATTACCAGATTTCTCCGAAAGCATCACATGTTCAGAAAAAAATTGACAGGCTCTCTGATCCTCTTTAAAGCACAGTATGCAGGACAACTAATATATTTTTAACGGCCAACTCCACTGTTGCAATGTCATGTTGAGTTTGTAGGAAAGAACAAGCATCAATTATTTGCAAAATTGCATCAAAAAGACTCAGCAGTGATCTTTCCATTAAAGGCCCTGCTCTAAACAAAACCTATGAAGTATTTTAGCTGTGTACTTTGGAACAACGCCTAGAAACAAGGCTACAAAGATCCCCCCACCTAAACCACTGCTCTTTGACTGGTATTTATCAACAGCAAAGCAAGTATAAAATTATAATATGAAATTACTTGGCTACACAAAAAATAACCCAGCCTCTAAAGCAACATCAAAAATGTTATATATGATAAGTAAACTTTTAAAAGTGCTGAATACTGCTTTAATTTGATTGCTCCTGCTTATGTGTGAATAACTTTAGGCTATTACTGTCTACTAGCAAATGCCTTAATTTTGAAAAACGAAAAAAATTTAAATACTATACTAAATTCAAAGCTAACAAGCCTTGTCAGTCAGAATTCTCTGTTTCCAAAGAAAAGGAACATTTTATAATTTAAAATAGAGAAAAGCCGATGGATTGCAATACTCGAACACATTGTGAATTATTAGATAATGGTACAAGCTATTTACTAAAAAATGCCCCACATTTTAGCTCATCATTTATGACCACTGGGCTAAAAAGCCTTAGCATACCTGCCAAAACTTGTCATTTGCTTTTGACTGTAACTCAAAACAACATTGATAAATGTGCCGAGGAAAGACCCATAAAATATATTTCCTTGACTTTAAGTTTTGTTTTTCACAACACGCCATGTATTTGTCCCACATTTTGCCTGCCAGCCTGGCCTGTTATGCATTCCGGCAGTCTTTCCCCAGAATACTTCAAGGTATGCAGCTCCAGGTTTACACATTATAGACCACCACAGGGTCAGCACAAACTTGGGACTTCTAGCCTGGAGTTGCAAAGTGCGCAATACACAGTATCTTTCATGCAGCCTAGCAAGGACAGATGAATCATCTCTCCAATCCTTCTCACCACTAAGGCTCCTAATACAATATAAGAAGGAATCACACAAAACAAAGAGAGCTATTTAATCGAATTTTAGAGAAGAGAAGTGTGAACTATTTTAGTTAAAATTTATAATGTTTGTCTGCTAATGGAAAACTTGTATCTGAAACAAACCCTCTACAGCAAAGATTTCCTCAGCTATGGAAGACTAATTAAAGCAAGCAGATCCATAAGCTCTCCCACTCATGAAGCTTACTGTTGTCAGATTTGTGCTTCACAGTTGATCAAGCTTTGAGAAGTCTGCCTTTCTGTTGGTGGCTGAAATCAATCAAAAAAATTACATAGAGAAAGAAGCACCTACAGATCCCAGCAAAGAAACCCAGGACAATGCATCAAGACTACACAAATTACACTCGGGGGAAGATCTCTGTGCTACACACGCTCCTTATCCCCTAAGACCACAGAATTATGTGGTTTCCTCCTAAGCCAGAACTGACAAACTAAAGAGGACTCAGACACTTTGTCACCACATTCCCACAGCCTCTCTGCTGAATCTGCTCTCAGCACACACTACCTCATGCTCAACATGCTCACATCCAGCAGTGCTGAAATGTCCAGCTCTTCCCACAGCTCCCTGTTCCGTAATCCTCTGCAGTGCACAATGCTGGTGCAGGAATCAAAGCTGCCTCAACAAACACCCACAGTGGCCTTTCCGCCACTGAATGACAAATACGCTCACTCCTTCTTGCAAGGCCGTGAAGGTGCAGCACTGCTGGACGGGGAGAAACAGGACATTTCATAAACCACAGACAGACCCGTATGCTGGCCAACAGGGAAAATAAGAGGCACAACTGGACGCATGGAGAAGGTTCTTTTACAGGCTCAACAGACTAATCATTGTTCAGAACCAGTTCATTATCAGGTAAATGGATTATTTTCTTTGGAATGAAAAGCAAGTGTTTGGGGTTTCTTTAATTCTAGAGTAATTTTACTCCCATTTAAATGAAATTTATGTAACTGAATGTGTATCTCAGCCTCGCCAGCTGTTTGTCAACATGCTTTTCAAACCAAGTAAGATGTTATATTAAGATTGCCTCCATTAATCTCGAACTTTTACATAAAAATAAAAGGCGAAAGCATAAAAAGCAGTTGATACAAGTGCTTTTGGCACCAAAAAATGCTTGTGGAGAGAACTTTCATCAAATAGCAGCAGCCACTGTTAGTGACTATGCACGGCACACAAAGGGAGGAACTTCAGTATTATATTACTTGTGGAAATTATTATAATTTTCAGATCTACAATCACATTTCCTCCTTGATTTACATATCTAATATAATCTAACCCATAATTTATAAAATCTTAGCTAATTGAAGAAATTTTCACTCAGTTTTACTGATAACAAAGAAAAAATTTCAGTGCTTTGTATGGTGGTGCTTTCACAGTGTTGTGACATTGACTCTTCCGTCAAAAAACTGTCAAATCTTCCGAGCCCAAAGTGAAGTCTTCAGCAAAGAAAAATCACCAAGGAGAAGTGTACAAGAGGTTGACAGAATGACTGATGCATGGAAGAGTCAACAAGGATCCATTTCTCACAACAAAATCGAGTGGGCAAATTACTATAATGATAGACCTGTAATAAACTAGAACATGCTTTTTCTTCACAATGTACACCTGAATTATGGAATCATTGCAGCAAGACATTGAACACACAAAATGCACAAATAGACTCAAAAAAATAACTAAATTGTTGAATGAAAGAACCACTGCTGGTTATTGAAAACACAAATGCCTGTGTTCAACATTTAGAGCTAAGGAAGCTCCTAAACCACTAATTAAGGGCCCTAACCATGGGAAAGAATTACTACATATACTACATGCATTTCTTACATTTTTCTCCCTAAGCATGTTTACTAGCTGTCTTTGGAAAGAGTATGAAACTAAATGGACACTTGGCCTGACTGGAACATGCCTAGTTGTCTGTTCTCATGAAATACAGGAAAATATGCCAAATACCAGATGAAGGCAGACAAACTAACAGGCACAGAATGTATGCAGACATTAGTCCCTTAATTCTCTCCCAGTTTACAAAGAGCATTAATCACTCTTTCTGTGAACAGCATGATATAATGTAAGACACAGCAGATTTAGACAGAGTTATGTATGATTATTGTGAGAAACAAAAACTGCAAACAAGAAAAGTTATTTTGTTTGTCTCATATGTGTGATTTTATTAATTACTGGGAAAAAAGACATGATCCATAGCCAACTCTGAAACAGGAAAACAAGTTAGGTACAACCATTTTTAAAAGCCAAGACTGTATTATACAAAGAGGCTAAATGTTGGTCCACTTTTAGAAAGCTTTTTAAATTCAGTGGAAATTAAGCCTGGAGAGGTGGACCTTGTACCTGAGGAATGCCCCAGCACAGCACACAGATGCCTGTATAAGAAGAAAGAGGTCATTTAGGACAACTTCTGTGTATTAAATGTCACTTCTAATCTGGTTAACTACTAAACTTCCATGAGGACTGAGAGTCCCTTCAGATTTATCTGAGCATTGGTGAACTGGCCAATCAAGTTACACAGCAATGGGGGAATTTGCATGTGTTTTAGGGGTTTATTTAGTGGTAGCGTTATTTAGTGTGTGAGAGGTAAAGCAAGAAGAATTAAGTACAGAGGAATTTTTCAAAACTTCTTCTGAAAATGAGGCTAAATCTGATGTCTTTTCTATGGGAAAGACAACATACTAATCCAGATTTAATTTCGTCATCACCTGTTTACAATGAAATAGGATTTTGTTCTTTCGGACAGAGTTTGCTGCCCAGATTCCATTCATTGCTATGCCTAATAGCCATCAGAAATGACAATAACACTTCAGCCTGGAAAACTAGTGTAACTCAGACATCTACTGCCACTGAGACTCTCTATTTCCAGTTATATGACATGTGAGAACCTGTCCCTTCTAATAAACAAAAGGAAATGAGTTACTAAGAATATGTATATGGATAAATCACATAGTCAACACCAGTGGTTAGGCAGCTGCCACTGAAAATGGCATTATCTAAGGCAGTTCTTACTTTCTATTATTCGTCCAAAATTATACTATTTTTTTTCTGCCCTCCTCATAATGGAAGACAATATGCCCTATAAAGATTTTCATTTCGTTTGAGAGGTCTCCCACAGCTCTCATTTCTTTTCCTGTGAGATTAAAGTCACTCCCTTCAACATCTTCTTGCAGTTTATAGTATTAAAGCACTTTATTACAGCTGCTGGATGCAGTAGTCTACCTCATCTGTGCTAAATCAAAAATAACAGCTACGTCCCCTTACATGCAGCATTCTTTATTTACGTATCTCACATGTATAAACAGGTGTATTTGTCCTTCAACTATAAACTCCAGGTTTTCACTGGCTAGACTGCTTTAAGTTTTTATTCCTCTTCCAGCAAGTATGCAAAACATAGCAAGCTGTGCTCACCTTTTGGAATTTCAACTCATTGTGTTTGCACTGTCTTTTCAAATTGTCAAAGCAACTGCTTTTCAGCCATTGTTTTCCCCACATCAGATCCATCTAAATTTTCCTCAGCTGTGCCAGTTGAGGCACAGAACCCTGTACAGTGAATCTGAGCCATCTGATAATAGGTTTGCTTTTGTTACTTACATGTCGTGACTCCTTATAATCAACAAGTGGATTCAGAGGGTCTGTTTGATAACCATTTACTATATTGTCTGTGTTCTACTAGCCAAGTATCTAATAAAAATACAGAACAAAACCAGAAGATACACTGGACCCATCTGAAATGCTTTCTCTGCAGTCAGTAAATCATTAATGACCCTTAAAGACCTTTTCTCAACCACTTGCATGTTCATTTTACAATGATTTTATGTGGAGTTCCTTGCCTTTTTCTATGAGTGACGTGTGAGACAGTCACTGCATGAAAAAATAATAAAGTCATACCTCATCTATCTATCATTCATCTTCAATCTGCTAGGTTAGCTACACAACCAAGGAAGGAAATTAAAATTGTCTCAAACAGTTGGCTCTTAATGAATCTATACTGGTTGCTTATCAATTTTACTATTCCAGAGGTGCTTATAAAGCAACTGTTTAATAACTTGTTAAAAAAATATGCAGGGATTAAGGTTTCATTGACCAGCTTGTAATTCCTTTCTTCTTTCAGGTTTTATTGACTGGCTTACAATTCCCTTCATATTCCCCAGCACCTTTACTAGACATATATACATTAGATAGATAGATAGATAGATAGATAGATAGATAGATAGATAGATTTTCTTTTTTTTAAAGAAAGAAGTAGAGAGTGTAGGTTCACATTTGCCCTTATTCATTCTTTTGAAGACTCTCCTGTTCTTTCAAAGATTCTCTGAATATTTGGACTAGTACCTGACAAAGAAGTAACTAATGATGTTGAGTTTTCAATTCAGCAATCTTCCAGTTCTTACCTGAGCATGGTAAGATATCACAATCAGAAAGAAAAACAGAAGAAGTTGATCACACAAAACCTTAAATAGGAAACAGGGAAAAATTATGAGAGGTAGACTTTAGTAACAGTGACTCCTGACCATCTAGATTTGGAAAAAAAAAAAAAATTAAAAAAACACAAACAAAGCAAACCCAACAACAAACACTAGTTTGAAGCACTGATAGCCCCTCAGGCAGTAAATGTTTGTGGTTGGTTGGGTTTTTCCTTTCAATTAAGATAGTAAAAAAGTAGTCCAAGTCACCTTAGAAGCTAACCTTATTGCTTCAAAAGCCTGTTGAGAGGCAATAAAACAGGTTGTTCAAAAGAAGTATAACAAAGCCTCTGAAAAACTTACTAAACCCCTTTGGGCAGGTTTGGCAAAAGGAGAACTACTCAGGTATTGCCTTCAGCTACACTGCTGGGGAATTGCAGGAAACTGGTGTCTCCACAGCTCTGGTCCAAGGTACTCCTTACTGCTGTTGTAGGAGGGTATTGTGCTAATGGAGATCCCCTGTTGGTTCTCAATTGCAGTCAACATTGTCACTTCCCTGTCAAGTTTTCCCAAAATATGAGTGCAGCCTGTCAAGACATAGGGAATGCAGCAGGAAGCACAAGAAGGCAATCTTTCTTTCTGTACCTGCCTTGAAGTAAATGGAAATGTCAAGTAACCTAGCAGGTAGGCTGCACACTGTATTCAGCACACAAAAACATGACTCCACTAATATGTCGTTATACACCAATCAGTTAAAGTGACCTAACCTAGACATATCAAAAAGGTGTTCTCTCTCTCTTCCCCTCTTTTTTTTTTTTTTTAATCAGAAGAAAGATTAAAGAGAATGAAATTTCTTAAAGAAAAATAACACCAAGAGCAAAAGATACAAATAAAAAACTAGGTCCCCAGTTAACACATATAATTTCTAGCATTTATGTCCTCTGGCTCCACTCTCCAGGATTGTTTACTGACACTACAGGTGCTGAGTTAACTCACATATTGTAGCTTCAAACCTCCTTGTAGCCCAGAAAGTATAACAGTAGAATCCCTCCTTTTACCACTACCGCATTCACCAGTAAAATATCTATATATTTTCTTTTTGCTTGATAAGCAGAGTTTCTGCACAATTTCAGTTTGCTGGATTCAATGCATACATGGGAACTGAGAAAGTACAAGGCCTCACATCTTCTGTGTGTTGCCAATACAGTGATGTACCTCATCAGAGAGCTTACCACTGAAACAGTTAAGATTTATCCAAACACATTTAGAAGAACTGGAATGTATACTAACATGCTAGAGAAAAACGCAATAACATACATGGATGATAGAGGACTGGATCAGCTAATTTCTTAACCTTACTTCTGACCGATGTCCACAGTGTCCACGTTTCATTAATTAAATTTGCAATTTGTTTTTTAGGTTGTTTTTTTTTTTTGGTCAGTAGTAGCTATTTATACCTTACCATTCAAAAAGGACTTGAAAAATCATCTATCTTAACATGAGTCATCCAGAAACACAGCTGACAAGGATTCTCAATTCATACTGGCTAATATTAATTTAGTTAAGCAGAAATCCTTCCATTGGGATGTGGATCAAAATTCTACTGAATAGGATCAAGGTTTTAGTATCTTCACTGTACTTCAATTACACTGCACTGAATTGAACTAATTATTTTTGACTTTTTAAAGCTATGTATTAGCAGAAAGAAATCACTTTTCACAGAAGATGGTAGTTGAAGTAATTGGATTGCAGAGTCTCCTACTAGTTTAAGAAAAAGGAAGAGCTACTGATTGGCTGACTCTGAGTCACCCTTTGTTGAGGAGCAACACACTTGCACTGATAGACTGCAGTGTTTCATGGAAGAAAAACACATCACACTACCTCATCCTGGCCCATCCGGTTCCTTCAGCTATTCTGTAAGTAACTAAAGGTAACTTTTAGAGTCATAACATACCTGCCTGAAGTACAGCATGAAAGAAGGCATCCCAAATATTTAACTAAATTGTTGTCTTTCTCCTGCTTTAAAAATACACACTTTCTATTTACATGACAATAAAACATTCCTGCAAAGAAAAACTGTATCGATCCACAGCCCATTCCATGTTTTCCCCTTCTACTATACATAGTTCTTCATTATGTATTTCTTTGCACAGGACTTAGATAAGCCCTTCATTTATATAGATCCTTCAGTCTAGAGGATGGTTTATAGCTCCCAGTTTAAACAGTGGCGCATACTTGGCTATCAGATGGTCTTAGCAGACCCTAACAATTCACAAACTTGCAGAAAAAATACCACAGAAGCAAAAATGGCAGCATTTGATTAAACAATGGCAAACTGAGGAATAAGCGTCAGCATCTAGTTTTAGATTGTAACAGTGACATGAATTAATTCACTTGTATTTTCCCAACAGATGTCTCAAAACCAGTGGTAATTCCATTTCCTTTTTTTAATTCAAGGATCATTTATTTCAAGACAAAACCACATTTACCTGAGCTGAATCTAGAGATGAATGTTTTTTAAAAAGATTCTGTCAGACAAACCATTTTCAGAACCATAAAATATATTTATTACCCAATTAACATACATTTATGCTCCATATTAAGACAAACTCATGTAATTGGAAAACTAATTAACATGTTTCTAATGACATGTTAATTCATGTCATTAGAAAACAAAGCATGTATTTCTGAATTGGACACCATAATCTCCATACATCTCAACGAATTTGGCTCCGTTCATCACTCTTATTTTCAGATTCCATGTGTTTGTACTGGTTGTTTATGTGACTACACTAGAAAAGCACCATAACTTGTTTATTGGAGGCAAAGGAAAATACATACACACACATGCACACTTNNNAAAAAAAAAAAAAAAAAAAAAAAAAAAAAAAGGCAAAAGCTGATCGCTCCCATTCAGAAAAACAACTTATCTGCCTTCAAAAAGAAGAAAGGAATTTACTTTTCATGATTTCACAATACAGCCTGGCACCATACATTTCATTTGGATTTTTTTTTCTATTTTTGTTTTTCTTCCCTCTTGAAGGACTATAGCAAGCTCTATTATGCATGGATTCAGAAACTACGAGTCAGCCAAAAGTCGCAGATCTCTCAGGACAGACATGCCCATCTGTCATTTCACAGCAGGAGAACAATAGCAGCTTCAATATAGACACAACAAGCTCACACAATCCTTACATAGCCAGACAGAAAATCTGCCATAGCTGATAACTAGATGCCTTTGAAACTCCAGACAGATGTTCCTGTGTAACACCAGGATCAATTGCTGCTTTCTTGTTTTTGTATTTTTAAATTCCTCATTTTTTTCATAGCAACCAAGAAACAGTCAGTTTGTAACCTTACAAAGCATTGGGAAAATCACACTTCAGAAGCAACAGAATCTAAGACATAGAAGCATACACTTCAATCTGCAATTTTTCTGCTCTTGGGGCCTATTTTAAAAGTAGGTTATCCATAAAGCTTGACAAAGACTGTGCTTGTATTATATGATTTTCTAGAGCTTTTCTTAACAGCCTTCAGTTATCTTCTCCATGAATGTTTAACAGCATACTGCATTGCTGCTTGACTGTCAAAAAAAAATCCACTTTGATTTTTAAAAATTATTTATTTCACATCTGTAGATCATGAAAACAGAATTTATAGACAAAAAAGAATTTGTAAAACACGCCAATTTAATCTTTGAGTGGCTTTGCAGAAAGTAAGAAAAAGTGTTACTCACAACATTTAACCAATTTACATGTCTAAAAATAACCCCAGTAGGCCCATCTGTTAAGCTTTTGTTTCAGTAGTATATGGTGGAGGTTTTTCCTGATGAGTCTCATTGGGTTTTGATTATAGCAGATTTGCAATACTGGCTCCTTCACAGTTCTCACATTTTCCAGAAGTAAACAAATTAGTCCTTTCAAACAACAGGATCATGCCTGCATCCTACTGTGAAGATTGCTTTACTGAGAATGAGCTTCTAAAATGCTGGACTTCTAGTAACTGAGTGCACACTGAAAATATAGACTTTGGTGTACCTTCAGAAGTCTATGCTGGGATTTAAAATTAAGCACACCCAAAATTAAGCAGAGATTCTCAATACTTACGTAACTTGACAAGATGAAGACTGACATGTTACAGTGTACTAGCTCACCAGTTTTTGTTCAAGAACTGTATTATCTGCATTTGTTCTTTAAGGACCTCATAGACAGAAAAAGGTAGCAGAACAGGAAAGGAAAGAAAAATAAAGAAGCTTGAGAAGGAGCAAGAATAAAATACTTAAAAGATAAAGCTACAAGGGACGTATATGTATATGATTGAAAGAAAATACACTTTTTGCAACATCTGAATTCCAAGGTTTCACATCAAAAATTTAGGTGTGTCTCTCAAGTATTTCTGAAAATTTTACAGGTACTGGATGTAAAGTTCTCCTTAGCAAAATCAATATGCTTTTCAAAACCATAACACAAACTCCTTTTCTTGTAAATTTGCACAGTAGTACTCACCTTCCACTGCACGTAGAAATGAGTTCTCTGCAACTCG
>JANRMJ010000079.1:22781663-22792615 GCA_025584955.1 Alethe diademata | reverse complement strand
CATCAAAGCCATCTATCCAAATATACACAGCTAAAAACATAACTGATCTTCTGACCAACAAGTGAAATGGCTCCTGTGCCTGAGTCAGGGCAACCCTGGTACAAACACAGGCTGGGGGATGAACAGATTTAGAGCAGCCCTGCCCAGAAAGACTTGGGGGTGTCAGCAGTTGAAAAGTTGGACGTGATCAGGCAGTGTGCATTTGCAGCCAGAACGCCAACCATTTGGCTGCATCCAAAGCAGAGTGGGCAGCAGGGCCAGGGAGGGGATTCTGCCCCTTCGCTCTGCTTTGCTCTGGTGAGACCCCACCTGCAGTGCTGCACCCAGATCTGGGGTCCCAGAGTACAGGAAGGACATGGAACTGTTTGAGCAATCCCAGAGTAGGCCACAAAAACGATGAGAGGCTGGAGCACCTCTCCTGAGAGGACCGGTGAGAGATCCTGAGAGAAACAGTTTTTGAGCTAAGAGATGAGAAGGCTCCAGGGTGCTCCAACTTATAGCACCTTCCATTATTTAAAGGGGGCCTACTAGAAAGCTTGAGAGGGACTTTTACAAGGGCATGTGGTGATAGGACAAGGGAAAATGGATTTAAACTTAAAAAAGAGCAAATTCAGATTAGATATAAGGAAGAAGGTTTTTACAGTGCAGGTGGTGGAACACTAGAGCAGGTTGCCCAGAGAAATGGTTGGTTCCCCACTCCTGGAAGCATTTAGTATCATCGTTGAAGATGTCCCTGCCCACTGTTGGGGGTTGACAAGATGACCTTTAAAAGTAACTTCTAACTCAAAGCATTCTATTATTCTATTAAACAGATTCACACCTCATCAAACTAGAAACGCAGAACTGCTACATAAGTCATATGACTTCTCTGAAATAATTCAGCATTGAACTACAGTTTATTTTTCAGGGGGGAGAAAGGTAGGGAGAGAGGGAACTGTAAACTTGATTTTAGCATTGACCTTAACTTTCTTAATGACACCCTATCTCAGTCCACTATAGATTTTTAAAGCTCTTCTCCACTAAACAGTGAACTTTGATACATAGGCATTAGCAGGTTATTCCAGTAGCAATTGTACAAGTGCCAAATATATGCTATCAACTCTACTCCTAAGCAGAGCACCTCATTTTTATTCTCTGGATTTGTGAAAGGTCTTTCCTCTTATCCTTGGGTCTTTTCCTCTATGTTGACAACTTATGTTGAGCTGATTATCTGCTGTGATCCTCTTTTCAGAGTTGCCACATTTCCACATGCCATGTCCATAGAGTTTTTCATATTTCTCATCAGGATGACTTCGACTTGAGAATTTCCAACCTGTCTGCATCACCAATGCTTTCTGTTGTTTGTCATCCCACTACCTGCTGTATGTTATTGGCATGGAAAGCATTGATTTTTTTCTATTACTGGTGATTTTTGAATGCTTTTTTTATGTTGCAGGTTGAACAAGAATTAATCCAGAAACATATAATGCTCCACTGCCCTGAAAGTCAGGCTGCCTGACAACAGGGGTCTTTTAGGGCCTTGCAAGCTCTGGTTTTGTGGCTCTGCAGAAGCTTACACAGGTAATGTGATTTTTTTTTGCCAACAAAATAATTTCTGAAGAGACAACAGCTTATCTGCAAATCCAGCTAAACAAGAACAAATCCATATTTACAGTTACATTACCAGGTCAAAGCTGATACTTTGATTTTGCTTTGCTTTGTGAACAAAAATGGTTGTTGCAAGTTTAAGTACTTAGCCTAAGCCTATTACACATCTTTATCCATCAACTGAACTTGTCACTTCACATAAAAAACAATCTAGAAATTTTCATCAGCTGAATTTTCCAAAAGCCTGTAACAGTTGGCATTCATTTTATACACTTATTCTACTGCCTATCAATCCCACCAAAGACAGC
Organism: Alethe diademata; assembly: GCA_025584955.1. Classification (NCBI taxonomy): domain Eukaryota; kingdom Metazoa; phylum Chordata; class Aves; order Passeriformes; family Muscicapidae; genus Alethe; species Alethe diademata. Next base: position 22,790,720 of record JANRMJ010000079.1, on the reverse strand, counting down.
CCAACAACATATACATTCCAGCATTTCTATCCAGTCGACCCAGCACCATTTCCCTGGAGGAAGAAGAGCATGGTTTTCAATGCAGTACCCACTGCTTGAGGCGCAAAATACTGCTGTCCACCACAACTTGATGCAGAAGGTCAGGGCTGAAACTACCAACAATGGGACCCAGTAATCATTCCTAGTGTATCACTGCCTGCTAACATCAATCTGCTCTTACCTTCTCAGGCAGCAAGGGCTGTTCAGGGCTGACAGCACAGTCCACTCACACATCTGCACATTCAGCTGTCTCCCTAACCTCTCCACCCCAGCAGACCATAACAAAACACAGATCCAGCCCGTACGTCCATTGTACAATATTAAGTCATCACATGTAATCTAATAAACTAGAGACAGAACACTTATGTCATATTCTAGTCTCTGAAACTTCCCCAGAAGAAAAAAAAAAAAAACAAAAAAAACCAACAACAGTGGGAAAGGTGGAGAGGATGGGCATGTAAATAGCATAAACCGAACAGCTTTTCCAAATTTTCTGAATGCACTTTCTTTGGCCTTGGTGATTGTTCTTTCATTTCACTATCATCTACACCCATTTCTTTCACAAATGCTTAACATAAGCTTCATTGCTTGACTAAAAGAATAACTACAGTCTCTGAAGAACTGAAAGGAGTAGGATACAAAAACACTCAAGATACTATAGTGAACATGCACTTTTTTGAAGCAATTATCTTCATTTCAGCTGAAACAAGACATGCTCAGTCTTAAAGGCATAATTTCAATACAAAAATCAATACTTGAAATTTTATCAAGAAACCGACACAACTCAATTTTCTGCTATTCTGTTCCTATCAAAACAAAGTCCAACTTAAAATCTATTTTTCAGTCATCTGTTATAAGAGAAAAGTAAAGATATTATTGCAGTCTGTTTTAGAATAAAGCAGTTCACAGAACATGCTTTAAATTTTCACATTAAAAAAAAATCCCTACCTATAAATTAAAAACCAACTGATACCATACATGTTTTCCTAATTGCAAAACAATGTCCCTCAGTTATGTTTCACAATACTGAGGTTTCTTAAAAGCACTTTTACTCAATAGCAGCCATGCAGAATATGGACAAGTTGAGGAAATGGTTGCTCCTTTAAAAGTCAACCCATTCAAACATTCATGCAATTAAAAGCCTAATAGTTCAACAATGCAATGAACAAAGTAACTGTAAAAAGGAATGTGCTAACTTTGCTTTTACAAACTTTTGTGTTCATTTTTTGGGCAACATTCATCTTTCTAAAGTATCAACTGTAAATGCACAAACTACAAATGAAAGCAGACAGAATCACAGAAAGCTTCCTCAAATTATGAAGTAAAGGAATGCCTCATAACTTCAAAATTCGTATCTACCAGGGATAATTAATCTAATAAACCGTACTTCCCGTCAGTGTGCCAACTCACCTCTAAAGGAAACACCAGAAGACTGCATGACTATAAACGCAGCTGGTCACTGAGTTATCTGAGAAGTACATTGTGAGCAACACTCATTCATTCATAAGAAGAGATAGGAGGTTTTGGAAGAGGAATGGAAATACCTCAGCTATTCCCTTTGTTCAAAAAATTTTGCAGTAACATTCCCATTTTTTAAAGCAGAGGTTGTGTTTGTTTTCTTAGATCTAGCTCATTGCCTATTGGTTACATTTAAAATTTCCAGTGAATGATTACATAAACCATCTGACATCATCACATGTGAACACTTCCTACACATGGAGAATGAAAAGGGTTAACTATACACCTACATATCTGAATATTGCCATGTAGATTCTGCATATTAAAATCAATATTTGGCAAATATTTCCATTACAACTTGTAACAAGTTGTAACACAACTTCTACTAAGTTCAAGAACTAGTAAACTTTTGCACTAGTGAAGCTGAAGTTCATCTAAAAACAACACAATCCCCACACATAGTTCTCAGTGATTGGAGATAGGGAATAGACAGTCTGCTCAGTCTAGGTCAATGCTAGACTGCTCCTTACAGCACTGCTGTAATGCAACTTATTTAATTTTATTGTATCTGACTAATGCAATTTTTGGTATTTGATGGAAAACAGTTCCAGAGAAAATTAGTTCATTACAAAAAGTAACACTGACACACAGCCCACATTTTCTTCATTTCATTATCACCTTGCTTCTTTGATTTAATTTCATCACTGTTCAAAAAGACCATTAGGAGTAGTTTTGTTTTCATCATAAATCACCCCACCAACACTTTGATTCTTTTGACACCTTCTTCTTAATTCCTGTGAGTCTATCAACAACCTTTCATAACAGGTACCTTGAAATGCCTGCAATTCAAACAAATGTAAATGTACTCTGGAACAAAGAAGTGTTTATAAAGCAGGAAAGCATCACTTTTTCTTTCCTTCCCTTTGTTGGTCCCAAGAATATTTTTGCATACAACTGGAATTCATCTTTTTTCATTGCTACCTGAAACTCAGATCTTACAGATATTCCTAGTTCTTTAATAGTTTTTAGGTTTCTCAGATCCATTTTCTTTTTAGTTCAAACTGCGTAGCTGCATAGAATTAAATATCGTGTTCGAAGACAAAACTCAGTCAGTTTCTTCCTCTTACTTATTTGGGGAGGCTCAATGCTGAATGAAGGATCATACTATGATGTTTGTATCCGATTATATTTTCTTCACAGATTTCTGTCCTGAAAAACCTTTCATTAGTTGTTCTGCATGGCAATTATGGTCAAACACTACTTTTTTCACATGTCCAGTCAATCAAAATTAAGACTGTGGCTTTTCATGAGACTCAAAATACATCTCAAAAGTTACCACTGTAACAAACAATCACATTATTGTAAATAGTAAATATCACAAAAACTAAAACACACAACAATTTGCTTTATAACATTTTCCAGACAGCACACGTTTAAAAATTTAACTATTCACATATTTAAACAGCTATCTATCTTGTGCTGGAACAAACCAATGTGTAGGTGGTGAATCTTCCAGCTGAGCTGTGCAAAAACATTAGTACACAGAAAAATAAGTGAAAGGGAGCCAAAATATCCCCCCTCTACAGGCAGAAACTTATTTAAGCATATGAAAAAACACAGTCATTAGGGAAAATAGTTTATCTTCTGTTTCTGAAAGGACATAATAAATAACAGACATAACTACAGTGTGGGCCATGTTCAGGAAATCTGTGAGGTCTCTTGGACCACACACTTCCTCCAGAAAGTCACACAAATTAGTGATGAAGCAACTCACACACCCAGGGCAATGCTCAGATCACTTACATATGGCTGGAAAAGGAGAGAGTCACTGAATGGTTACCAGCACCAAGAACTACCACCATTGCCAGACTCAACATCAGCTATCCCAGAGACATTTGAGGATGCAGGAATAGCTACAGCCCTCTTCACAGGCTTGAACTCCCCAATAATCCAATGCAAAGAAGAGAAACAAAATTATTTTTATACCAAGCCTTCTGTTGACTGCTTAATTTAGTTTCTAAAACTTCAAGATGCAAAAGCCCTCAGAACTACAAAGGTCTCTGAGCCACAGTCAGCAACCACGGAAGTGGATATGGATGATATTGTGCCAGCCTACAAAGCAAAGGAAAAGGAAAACCTACTTCCTGATTGTGCTAAATTACAGAAGAAGAAATATGAAATTTTTCATTCAACAGCTGCTTCTCCTCCAACTGGCTGGCAGGTTAGGTATGTCAGCCCCTTCCAGTAAACAAGCATACCCTATCTTCAGAATAAAATAGATTACATAGGAACCATTCAAAAACTTGGCTCTCAACAGATCCATAATCCAGGTGGATGGACCAACCACTGAATCATTTATTCCACTGTGAGGGCGTGTGAACTTCAAAGAAAAAAGGAGGAAAAAAAAACAGAAAAAAAATCAAGCTTCTGCAGCATGGACAGTTTTATGCTGACTATAGCCATATATAGTAGTTTTCTGCTTTAAATCTTTATCTCAGACAAATGAAAATACACACACAAATAAAAACAACTAAAATACATTATGCACAGACAAATTAAGATTCAGAGCTTAAAATCAGCCTACTCACTAAGGACAATGCTGAGCAGAAATGTTCATTCCTCTCTTGGTTCATAGACAAAGACTGTACTACATTATTAAACAATTAATGGCATGCAAATGTTAAAACAACAGAAATATACAATTCAAACTAGTTAAATTCAGAGCTACATGGACATATAACTCATCCAGGATCAAATAATTATTTTAGCGTTATATGCAAAACCAGAACAGTAGTGTACAGCAAAGACTTAAACAAGTTGCCATTTGTAAGCAGCAGACAGAAAAGGTAGGTGGACCTATATGTTGTTCCTTTAGCAGGACACCAGCTTCACTGCAAGACCAGCAAAAAGACTACTTGTATCATCAGGTAATGAGATAAACGCAAATCAACAGACGCACTTTGCTGCTCCCAAGCAAAATCAAGATGCCTGTGGCTATCCAAAGACAACAGAACAAAGACAACTTGAGCAAAGAAGCTCACAAAGAGAGGCAACTGGCTTGAGAGATCTGCAGGTTTTGCCAGCCTCCAGATTTTGGAGTTTGCCTGTTGAGCCCAACATCCAACCTTGCACGGTCACTTGGATCTTCTGCTTCTCCTTATGACTACAGTGCCCCATGCACAGAACTCTTCAAAACGTCTCTGCATATTGAGCCCTATTAAATGCTTAGCTGTTCCCATTTTGTGTAATGTGGTTCACTTTATTCTTACAAATTACAGTTCCTTTAGAAAAAGCAAATGTTTGACCATACCTGCTTCCTCTTTAAATAAGAAGATATATAGTGATCTTCCAAGCTTCTGAGGCTATGCAGAAAACCACAGGAAACAGACTTAAAAACAAACCTCTGCTTTCTAAAAAAGAAACTTCGTATTTCTGAGAATCTGAATGAGGAAGGACACATAATGGTCTAAGTCAGCCCACAAAAAGTAAGTATAAGAAAATTTTGTTTCCCCCCAGACTGCAAACCACTTCAACATACATTGGGACAGTAAGTGCTTATTCCTCAATTATCAGACCAACTTCCTCCGATGAGTTGTAACATCTGAAGACCTTTGGAGAGAATGGGGAGTATATTACACTTCTGCAAAGATGGCTGTACATATACTGCTCTCTTCAGCTGATAAATGATGCCTCTGGCCAGACCGTACTGATGTAAAAGATTTTAATTAACCAGTGGTCCTAAACAGCATTTCACACTATCAGATACAGAAGAACATAACAAAGTAATGATAGCACTGATACTGATCAGATTTTGTTCAGTCCTTCCAGTAAAGGAAGGTACATTGGAAAGAGAGATGTTTGCTTTCCAAATTATTTGGTTTGTTTGATTCAAATTTAAACTTGTCATCCCCGCTGGAAGGAAAAAAATTACTTGATGAATATGTGAGGTCAGTGAACAATCATGATAGCTACCTAGATACAATGCCACTTTTTTTTTTTTTCCAGCATAACTCAACAGCAAAAGGCTAAATGGAGACAAACCATTACAAAGATTATTTTTTTGCTTACTGTTTTCACAGATCACATCTGAAGTATGAGCCTCTCAGATACATTCCCCAAATCTCTGGCAAAGAGAGAAGAAGCACTATGCTTCAGCTAGATATCAGCTTTAGATAGATATCTAAACTGTAGCTCCATGTCACCTGGGACACTTGTAAGTATAATCAGCTACAGACAGCTGAATCTCCCTCTGTCCATACAGGAGAAGTGTTTGAGCTCAACAGAAGAGCTTTACTGCCTAAACAGAATAGTTTCTTTTATCAGTTCCAAAATACCCAGCTGTGATGCTGTTGGCTGTGACTAACTGAATTTTGCACAGCTTTAATAATCCTTCAGAGAAGAGAATTCTACTTGCTATGTGCAAATACATCATCAGTTCAAATATTTGCAGGTATGAAATGATATTTGAACAAAAGAATCCTTCGTCTATTCATAAAGTAGTCAGAAAACAACTTTGCTGCACTAACATTAATAAATGTTCACTCAGTGTGTAGAGATCAAAGTAGTTACCATATACAAACATCCCAACAATAACAGAACAGCACTCACAGTTATTTACAACAAACTTCAATAGCCTCACCTACACAAACCTAAATGTTGCCTTTCTGCTTGCACCTCCAAAGCCACATACTTCAAATAAAGCCCACTCTGGTAAGTGAAGCAATGTGTATGAGTTAAAGTATGATCAGTTTACCCCAACAGCAGGTGTAGTTACAGACTACAGAGGCTCAGGAAGGAATTTCTTAATACCTGCATGATCCCTGCCTCTTCAACCCAGACTCCACTGTAGTAGAACAGGAAAAACCTGGGAACTCAGCTACCAGTAACACAGAACAACTTAATATCTGGTATAAAACACCCACACTCCCACTATGATCACTGCATAGGCTTTCCACTTCCTGGCAAAATTGCTTTTCCTCATGCCTCAAGCCACTGAGAGGAGAAACATAAAATTGTTTATTTGGTATAACAAGAACAGAGGAAAGATTTATTGGGTAAAACATGAAGCAGCCTATAGATAGAGTCTGGAGGGAAAACACTCTTAATTTAACCCCCCATATTCACTTTGGAAAACCCAAGCAGTATGTGTTAAACATATTAATACATGACAGAACAGGAAAAAAGGCATGTGCAACACATGACTGTGTTTTCATTAATGCCCGATTACCATCTGGTATATTACCATTTTGTATGATCACTATGCAATACAAATTTATGCCCAAGCAAGCGCAGACACAAGCACATTTCTGTCAAGTTTGCCTGAGTGCAGGATGCTGCATTCAAGCCAACTTCCCATCAGCTGAAAAAGCACAAATAATATCTGTTTAGGTACTGTCAGAGTCACACAGAGATGAGCAACATCTCACAGAGCAGAAAACCTACTAGTATAAGGTTAACATTAAAACTGGGGATGAAAAGTTGTATTTACATGAGACATTTGCATCATGTGGTGATGGGTTTTGATCAGCTTACAAGTGCCCTAAAGATGTACCATTGAATCAACAATCTAAACCAAGCCTAAATCCAAATCACTGTCTGTAGGGTAAAGAGTAACATAGCATCCTCCTCCCTCTGTACTGCTCTGTCCCCATCAGAAAGGCAAATGTTTTCAGTCTTTAACTCTGCAGGGAACCTCATGTAGGATATGCTCATGTAAGCAGTTAAAAAGTATCTACAGTAGAAAAGATACAGCAAAAAACCAAAAAACTTTCATATTAAATACAATTTCACACACACGTAGGAGAAAATAAATCAGAAAAGCCAAGTTAGGATTACAGACATAGCTGCTTATATTGCCTAAATGAGACAATATGTATTATCTCATCTGGCACTTCAGCATGACTGAAATGAAACATAATTTGCAGTTGACGCCAACTGGCAGGAGACAAATGTTCATCGTAATCTTTGTGTTTTATTAAGAAAGTTCTTCTGTCTTAAATTACATGGAAAATGGATTGGAAGCTTTTGGTCTAAAAAGTACAAGGACTGCAGATGCTACCCTGAGCTGCTAACTCATAGAAAAATGTGTCTTGAGTTTTTACAATTTAAAAAGACAAATCTAAAATTATGCCAGGTCAAATCTTCTACCCAGTACCTTTGTCTCCAAGAGCAGCCAAAAGCAGATGTCTGGGGAAGAGTACGAGAATAGTATAATCGTTTAGTCATACTTTCCCCAAATACGCTTGTGTCCAATAATTTGCAGCTCAGAGAGTTTCAAAGCCAGAGGTCATGCTTATGTATTTAACAATCCCTTACAGACTCTTTTTTCCATTAATTTTGTCCAGTTTCACTTCAAATTGGCATAAATTTTCAGTATCCACAACATCCTGTGGAGTTACACAACTTAACATATGTGCATGACAAAATTCCTCTTTTTGCTATTCCAAACCCAACACCTGCTAGTTTCATTTTCATGCTCATTAGTCCTTGTACCGGGAGAGAAAATGAACAATTTATCCCTAAGCCCCTCACTAGGCCATTAATTTTTTAATAAAAGTATCATCACATCCCAGTTGTCTCTTCTCCTCAGCAATTTAACTGCTAAAGAGAGTCACAGCGCTGAAAAGATCCTAATTGTGTCAGTAAGTATGAAGAGGATCCCATTTTGTTTTATTCTACGTCATTGGAGCTTCAAGACAAATATATTCTTAATTGGACAAATAAAATAAATGAGAAGTAAAGAAAGGTAACCCAAAGAAAAGCAACAAAAATAACTGATGTACAAAACCCAGTGCCTCTGAGGTGAAAAAAACCGATGCTATTATAGTTTAAAAAACACAATATACAAAAAGTAATTACTTGTTTTGTCCTAGACAGAGGTAGGATGAGCAAATATAGTATTAAATTACTACAGGAAAGGTATGAATTGGATAAAACACAAGAAAAATTTTCACGTGTCATGATGACGTAAGGGAGACCACTGAGTTCCTTAGAACAAGTCCCAGATGACAGACACGTATGATCCTAATCTGAGGGAGAAGAATGGGGTAGATGATGCCATAAGGTCTCTTCTAGTCCTATCTTTGCATGATCTTCTTGGGATGTCAGGCGGAATCTCTTCCTCTCAATGACTTAACAACAACAAAATTAAAAAAAAGGAGGGGAGAGGGGTTTAAAGGGAACTACAGGGTTGATTGCCCTGGAAAAAAAGAAGTAACAACCTGCTCACAAACAATTTATTGAGACTCCTTCCTTGCCCAACTCCAAGGAGCCTGTAGAAAGAATGAGGGACCACCAGCCAAGAGCTGGAGATATTTTGGTGAAAATGTGGAATTCTGTGTTCTTTGACCTTGCCTGGACATTCTTTAAATGTTTTTGGGAAGTGGAGGCATATCACAAACTGTACAGTGCCCATGAGTCTCTGAGACAGTCTTAAAGTACTTTTAAGGATTGTTTATCTACTGTGCACTGCATGCAGTGAGCAACAGAAAAGTAAGGTAAACTGTTGATGTAGGCTGGCCAAGCACCAAAAAATAAGAAAATTCCTAAAACTCTGTTTTA
>JANRMJ010000079.1:22701908-22722380 GCA_025584955.1 Alethe diademata | reverse complement strand
TGGGGTCCCAGCATGGGAAGGACATGGACCTGCTGGAGGGAGGCCAGAGGAGGCCTCCAAGATGATCAGAGGGATGGAGCACCTCCCTTTTTGGACAGGCTGAGTTGGGTTTGTTCAGCCTTGAGAATAGAAGACTCTGTGCAGCCCTCATAGCAGCTTTTCAGTACGTAAAGGGGGCCTACAAGAAAGATGGGGACAGATGTGTTAGCAGGGCCTGTTGTGACAGGATAAGTGGTGATGGTTTTAAATTAAAAGAGAATAGATTCAGACTAGATATAAAGAAGAAGTTTTTTAAAGTGAGAGTGGTGAAGAACTGGGACAGGTTGCCCAGAGAGGGAGATGATCCACCCCTGGAAACACTCAAGGTCAAGTGAACAGGGCTTAGAGAAACTTGATCTACTTGAAGATGTCCCTAAGGCATGAGGGCTGGCCTAGATGACATTTAAAGGTCCCTTTCAGCCAGCCTGTTCTGTGTTCCATATGAGTCTATGATTATACCAAGTGTACTCATAGTGTTCAAGCAGACTGAAGGTAACTTCTGATCTGAAATTTAACATGCACAGTGGATATTACATACTAAACATGACTATTTGCATAACAGCTGATAGAACACAAAAAATAACGATTATACTTGTAATAATGTTTTTCATGCAGCAGTTGCCATTACTATTGAATCTATTTTTGTTCTGGGATAGAATATGGCTGTTAGTACCTTGGACCTGCTTTGTATATATGAGATGTACTCCCTGCAGATTATGGCATCACTGCATTAAGCTCCATAGTTATTACATGGTATAGCACTGCTTTTCAGTTTGAGTGCTAGTTCAGTAATTCTTGTTGTACACAGCATGGATGTTCATAACCAGCACATATCATAAAACAATAGCCAAAGAATTTGGCACTGCATGTCAAAAAAACCACCTGTCTCACAGCAAAAGACATCAGGAAAACAGAAACAACATTCTGGGGACAACAAATAGGAAATTCACACCTGTAACAGAGATCAATTTCCCTGGAAGTGCCTTAACTCTGCCCTCCTTCCCATTTACAAAACTCCACAGACACACAGACTCAACTACAGATTCACCTTGGCAGATGCTCTGCAAGGCTATTTTGCAACAGGAACGCAGTCTAGCCAGGAGAGCTACAATAACAAAGCAATAATATTCTCTAGGGAAACCTGCCTTTGAATTTTAGTATCTGCCTGTGTAACCATATCTAACAATGCTCTAATTTTAGAATACTTATTTTTACACTTCAATATCCTAATACGTCATCCCTCCCCCTAAAGGTAAGGAACATTTTATATTGTCTGGTTATTATTCTACTCTGTCAGATGGTAGAATAATTAAGATGTGTCTTAATTATTTAATTAAGCAGTTAAAAGCTGCTGTTTTTTCAAAGCAGTCCTCTGTGTAAGAATAGTTTAATGAAAACAAGTGGCCTAGCTTCAGTGTTGGCATTGGAATCAGCTAGTTCATTTTTCTGATTTGCAAAGTTCTTAAAACATACAGAAAGCCCTTTTACTCCTTAGCAAGCACAAACAAAGATCTACATGCAATCGCTCACTTTTGTTGTTTAAACAGCCAGAAGGTGTCCTTGGAAAGGAATCCAAGGTTTTTCAGGGTAAGTATGTTTGTCTTGCACAAAAACATTCTCAGTGTCACTAAGCAAAATCTGAGCCTTTATAACCTTGACGTATTTCTCTGCATCTTATTTTTAATGTTTTCCTAAAATGATTATATTTCAGATATGCTGGAAATAAACACACTCTCAACTTTAGACTGCTCTTTCTTCTATATTAATTTATATCATAACAATGAAATTTTCTTTAAACAGGTGCTTGATTCCTAAAACAAATGTACCCATTCAGTACAGAAGAATTCAAGTTGATCTTACTTCATTTACTACACCAAATCAGTTATGGTATTTCAACAGTATAAAAATATAAAAATGAAACTTGCCCTACAAAATATCTAAGTAAAACTTTAAACTCTCCACTTAATAAGCTTTGCAAAATAATAGTTATTTTAAAATATTTTTTATTTTATCCTGAATCACTCAGTGCCTATCATACTGCTTCATGTGGTCTATCATTCAATTTTTCTGTTAATGCAAAATAAAATACGTTCTCTGAGCATGGACACACTAGATATGCAGTGCTGAAAATCAGGATGTATCAAAAAAATGTATCAAGCAAAGAAAAACTATTTTGCCAAGTATCTTTATTTCAATAGAATAGTAAGCATCTGGAGAACAGATGTTTCTAAAAATGCAACTGCCTTTTGTGATACTTGCTTGGAAATATGCAGTATAATTTTGACTCCTTGAATGGTTGCATTTTAGTATTGTTCTTGCTATTCTCAACTGCTATTTTTGTAAAATACATCAGTGATATTATCACTTTATTTTCAGAAATAATTTGTAATACGTACATGGTTTTAGAGCCATATTGTAGTCTTACCCATGATAATCAAAGACAAGTGAAAAGGGAAATCTACTATGATTTATTATTTATTTATGAACCCTTATAAAATGTTGATACCTGAGACTGGAAAGATGTGATACTTATCCAAAAATGGGTTGATACAGTGATACTATGCTAAGTTATTTTCAAAAAGAAGCTAAAGACGTCAAAGAGGAAGTTAAATTTAATTTCAAAGGCACTTGGAGGAAAATAAAAATGATGTAGTACAGGTTTAATTACATGCTACAACAAAATTTTGCATAGAAAAATAGTCCAAGATTGGTATGGATGGAGAAAGACTGGTAAAATCTGCATATATCACACAGAATATATCACAGAGAATGACTAGGTTGGAAAAGACCTTCAGGATCATCAAGTCCCACCCACACCCTAACACCTCAACCAAACCATGGCACCGAGTGCCACATCCAGTCTTTTTTTAAACACATCCAGGGATGGTGACTCCACCACCTCCCCAGGCAGACAGTTCCAGTGCTTTATAACTCTTTCCATAATAAACTTTTTCCCAATATCCAACCTGTATTTCCCTTGGCGCAGCCTAAGACTGTGTCCTTTCATTCTGTCAGGTGCTGCCTGGAGAGAGACCAACCCCCACCTGAGTCTCCTTTTATCCAGGCTGAACAACCCCAGTTCCCTCAGACGCTCCTCACAGGGTTTCTGTTCCAAGCCCCTCACCTTGTTGCCCTCCTCTGGACATGCTCATCTGTGTGTGGAGACAACATCATGAACACAAAAGCAGGGAATGAGCTCTTGTACAGCCCATATCAATGACAATCCAGACTAGCATATCAGCAAAGGCCCAGCCCATCGAGGCCAGTTCCACTGCACAGGGACATCTGGAGACAAAGCAGTGATGGCCCTCAAGAACTCACAGAGGTGGTGCAGGACACAGATGCAGCATCAAAAGGACAAAAACAGGCGTAACTAGAACCTGTGCACAGTTACCAACCTAAGAAGAGCAGAGAAGAAGCTTGAAGGACTTCATACCTGGCATCCCTGGACTTGGCACCACAGCAACAGATGCTGGGGCCATTATGTGTTCACAAACATCATGGTGTCAGGATGCCAGGTGGAAGGCTTGAAATCCTCTGCCCCTGTGTCTGACTGGGCAGACTTCCTAGACACACCTGTGGGTGAGTAAGACTGTCAGGCTGAGAGAGTGAGAGCAAAACCTGATCTATTTCAATTTCTATTTAAAAAACAATCATGTTCCTCTTTTATTAAGTCTTTTATTGATACAGTGTTGAAACAGTAATGGGTCAACAGATGGATTTGGAAAGAGCAGACAAGCTCTTGAATTAAAATCCCTGTCAATGAGCTTTTACCTACGTGTTCAAACAGTGAGAACACAAACACTGTGCTTTCTCAGTTTCATGCACCGTATGACAGAAACTTAGAGTATAGCTAACCAAAAAGAATGCAAAAGAAGGTATTTTTGTCGTCAAGATATGCGCTCCTGAACATGATATTTTCCTGCTATTTCCTCCTAACCATTAAACGTCTTCTGGTTCTTCAGGCCAGAATTAAGTAGACAAAAGGAATTATGAAAGGAACAGTTGGCTATATATGTGACTCTCAGCACTTCTTTCTGCTACAAGAACTTAATATTAATTGGTGTCATGTTAATGTGATTCCTAATTTGGACTACCAGTCATTTAAAGTCATGACAGAAAGTGTAGGAGCTGGTGGTGGACGGTGGTCAGGACAAACTCAGGTGCTCTCTACATCCTGGTCTTGAAGTTTGCAATTTATTATATTGGGCGTGGGTGAAAAGGGCTTAGCTGGGAGCTGCCAGACGCAGCTCAAAGCAGGCTCAGAGGAGTAAGATAACAAAGGGAGTAAAAGCAAGGGTGAGGGGTGCAGGGACAAGAGCAAGAGAGCGAGAGGGTGTCTGAGGGTGTAAGAGCAAGAGAGCATGGTCTCCTTTTACAAAGTCTTAAATCTCCTTCTATGTTGAATATTCTACTTTTTCACTAACCAATCTCGTACAAGATACAAATTCTCTAACATTTACATACAACCTATAGGAATCGCTACATTACCATGTTTTACTACTTTCTTGTCTCTAAACCTTATCTTGGACCCTTCCTGTCTTGCCTGGAGGGGGTATCTGCTGGCTCTTTGGTATGCTTGCAGCAAATGGCATTATCATAACAAAGGGAGAAGACCTTCAGGCATCCATATTGCTGTTCTCCAGCCATTCAGCTGAACACTGCTTTCATTTCAATCTCACCCACAGTTTCTATATTCTTAGCATCTTTTGCTAGGTAATCATATCTATAGGGCATTCCTATTTCTTCCTCCCCTACAGAAAGTTCATCTTGGTCTAGAATTACAGAATTTATACTCAATCTTTTTTAATTTACGGTTAATTACTGTGTATTGTACATGTATTCATACTTGTATAGTATATTACATTTATATATAGTTATTTTCAACAGTATAGGATTTATTATAAATTATTACATTGTATTATTATATTTTATATTATTACATAAATATCATATTAAGAACTCATTTTAAATACTTCTAAATCTATTTCAGATATCACTGAAATAGATCAAATATTTTTTGACTTCTGAGAACATTTGCACCACCCCATATATTCTTTTGAATATCTAAATCAAGGTTACAAATTTATTATCTTTTTCCTTTTGATTACACACCTATGAACCAGCAAGCTCAGGATTAAAATGCCCCCCCACCAAAGAAAAATCACAAGAAGTTTAAGTGTCTATTTATAGTAGACTGTATTGGAAAAAAAACAACAAAACAGATGTAACACAGCGATTAATTTTCTTTTTTTCAAATTAGTTAGAATCTTAGCACTTACTATGAGCCATTTGGTCCCAAAGAAACAACATATTTGAACTTTCCATCAGATATCACCAAAAGGGCACAGTGCGTTCATTGTTTGCTATCCAATATTCAACTGACCTTTTGAATTATGGTCATGAAATTTAATGCACTCATTTATACTGATTACATGGGAAAATCATGTGAAATTTGACATTTTGGCTGCAAGGTCAACCAAGGAAAAGCCTAACAGTTAGAAAACCTGACTTGTTACCTGTCCAGACAGAGGCCCTCTCTTTGACACACCCAAAAACACTGCTAGTCACCTGTTCCCTGGCAGTGCCAGTAAACACTGCATTCATTCCCTTTACAAAGACAGAAATGCAAATGTCAGCAGCGTGCAGGCACAGCTGTATCTATCCTTCCCAACAACTCTCCTGCTGACGTAACCTGATCTGAGAAGATCAATCCATTGCAAAAATACATGGTTGAAACTGAACCTGAAGTAGGCAGGAATTCTAATGGTAGCTCGAAGAAAAGTCTGTGGTTTAGGTGAACTCTGGATCTTGCTGATGCTAAGCTTCCCCACAGGAACACTGACAAGTAAAACATTTTACTTTTTCTGGCTGGATGGGAGTCTCCATTCCTTCCTGGCAGTTAATGATCCCTGGCCTCAATTTTACATATCGTTATCTTCTTCCACTTGGAAGAGAGCCATACAGTACACCTGGGCACAGGGCCATGAGCTTCCTGTAAATTCCAGCTACTACAGAAAACCACCCCTTAGCTCTTCAGAAACACAGGCAGCACTAAGAATTAAATCAAGCTTACCAGCTTCAAACAGATAATGCTAGACAAAAACAATTCCAAACTCAAGATATGGGGCTTAGTTCTGGGGAGGTGTAGGGGGTGGGTTTGGTTTTGCTTTCTGTTTTTCACTCCAAGATCCATATAGATGGATCCATGGATGGGTACATGGGTTCAAATCTGCCTACTGTAATTTTCAATTTCTCATCTCAGTTCCTAACCCAGACAGCACTCCTGCTCATGCTTTAAGAATTGCTTTTAACTCTTGCAATTCACAGTCTAGGATACTAAGACTTGCAAAATAAAGACAGGGATAAAAGGTGGTAACACACATAATACGGTAGAGTCTACCTGCTATAAAAACAGAACAAAGGCTATCAAAAGAAACAGAACATTAATCCTGAAAAGCGTGTAGGAAATAGAATTGTTAGTCCTTTTATTCTGCTTTAGCAGTATTGAACTTTCCATCCTAAATTATTCTTATGCAAATTAAAACTATATTCAAAGACTTACTAAAATAAATATAACTTCTACAGAGATAGACAACAGGATTAAACCCTATCAATGAATACATTACATGCAGCACAGAAAAGGAAGAAAGAAAGGAGTTTAAACCACACAATTCTTGCAAAACTGAAGGTTGGTCACAGAACTTTCAAATTCTGCAGAAACTAAGGTTACTTTGTAATCCTTTTTAGTGGAATGAAAGAACATTGAAATAACCCAGCTGGAGCTATGCTGCTTCTTTTCTCCAGTCACCTAAGCATGTCTGCACTGTGCTTTTGAGTATTTCAGCTTGCTTGAATCAGTCACAACATCATGACCTTCAGGAACCAGGTCAGATATACTTTTGTACTTGATCTCAAATGCTTTTCAAGGCACCGGACAGCATGACATGGGTCTATGCAAATGGTTACACTGTGAGCCAGCCTGACAAGTCCTGTACTGAGCTAACAACCCATCAAAGTGGAATCCATGTTCAGTGAGTTTAATGTCTGAACAGATTTCCCACGTGTCCAATTCCAGATGCATACTGCAGAGACACCTGACTGAGCTCTGTCGAGGGCAGGGTTTGGTCCATAAAATTTACTAACCTATACTCCATGCTGTGCAAAATCAGTTAATATACTTTGGGATCATAGAATGTTCTTGAAGAAGTATACCATGCTTGTGAGCTGTTGTTCATACTGAAAAATTCAAAATACCAAGTGAAAGCTGTATGGAGGAGCTGCAACCAGGACTAATTTGCAGCCTGGATAATTCTCTCATAGACAGCACAATTACCTACATTTATACCTTCGCTTTTTTTATGGGAAAGGAACAGGTAATATTTCCCTCCCTGTTCCAGTTCTGTTTTCTAGGCTGATTAAATTCTTCTCATACCAGAATGATGACTTGGTGATTTGACATGAAAGTTACCTGATAGTGTTCCAAACATCAAAGCCATCCAAAGGCTTAGTGCCATTGGTATGTCCTCCAGCAAGGTGCACCAGTGTTGGCAGCCAGTCAGAGATATGGATGAGTTCATGACTTTCTACACCTTTCTGTTTCAGCAAAGGACTTGCAACAAAACCTATGCCTCTCACTCCTCCTTCCCAGAGGGTCCATTTTCTCCCTCTCAGTGGCCAGTTATTCCCCCCTGCTAAAGTTTGTCCTCCGTTATCTGAAAAACAAATAAACAAAAAGAATTATGGGTAAGAAAGAAACAGAACAATCCTCCCCACACTACCTATTCACCCATTTGAAAAAATATTTTCACAATACAGGTGTGTCAGTCACACAAGCACTCGCATACTGCTGTCAGGTATCTGTATAATGTCAAACATTCAGGGCCAAGTAATAAAAAGACATGTTACATTTTAAAACCTACAAATTGCATCAATGAAAAGTTATCGCTAGGCAGAAATTATACCACACTAGAAGACAGTAGTTTAGAAAGCATGTGCAAAGAATTACTTCTGACCATGATTCAAAACACCATTTAGGTATCCAAAGCCTTCATAACCAAAGACATCAAAAACTTAGTTTTAACTTATTTAAAGACCACAAAAAGAGTTGCTATCAATGCCATCATTAGTACTCAGAATACACTGGTTTTCAAAGCAGTATAACATGCTTAAAATGGAAACCTGTTATTCCGGTCTCAGGACAATACTCGCACACCTAGTTTAAAAGCAGGGGTTTTTTTCAGATTTTTAGGTAGTCCCACTGATATATAAGGTGATAAAAAACAGAGTTTCCTTCTCCTCAGGCAGAATAAGACAGCCCTAATAAAATTAATTTAAGCTTGTTAACATAACTGAAGTGATTCAGAAATGGAATTTATTTGGTGAGAATAACATATAAGATGGTTGCAGAAAAGCTGAATCACCATGACTACAGAAATACCTATGTGAATTACAGATGGCTCATGGAATGCTTTTCTTTTTAACTCTCTCTGACCAAGCTTCCACACTTAGGATAAAATTCAGATTCTTGAAGTTAACAGTAATGATTCTTCGAATTTTCTTTCAGTACTGCTATACAGTTGTTCTTCTTCAAACCTGCTGTAATGTTCTCAGAAGAATCATTGCTGGCAATTCTGTTAAGCATATTTTTTTTTCTATTTTAATGAGGTTAAAATTATTTCAAATTGCTTCACTGACATTCAGTGTAATTTGAGAGGTTCATATTGTATTTTCTGATTTAAAAAACATGAACTTGAGGGAAAAACAAGAAGTCCAACACCTCACAGAACTTTACTGTAATCAGAACAAAATCTTTCTTGTTGACAAGAGTTCAAGAAGCATTTGGACGCACTCTTCGGCACATGGTGTGATCCTGGGGAATAGTCCTGTGCAGGGCCAGGAGTTGGACTCAGTGGTCCCTGTGGGTCCCTTCAAAGTCCCTTTCAACTCAGTTTATTCTGTAATTCACATTTAATTAGGGACCAGTGCAAAGCCCCACCTTTCTGCTGCACACAGGAGACCACTTTTGTTCTACAAAGGAATAAACCATGAATATCTGTGAAGACTTTGAAAGATAGAAGCCTAAGTTAAATGAAACAGTTGGTAACAATAGAATTATTTGAAGAGTCAAATGTCCTGTGGCCCCACTAGCTTCCAGCTGGGTTGCCCATGTTCCTGCATTTTTGGATTAAAAAGAAATTAATCAACAGTGCTACCATTATTTCTTGCACAACAATCTTGAGCTCTGAGATCTGAGAACTTAAAGCAGTTGCTAGTTACAACAAACATTTTAAAAAGCTATGTCAAACCATGGCAATCAGTTTCAACAATTCCTTCTACTCATAAACAGGAATTCCTGTCAGAGATACTCATGGGACAGAGTTTTCAGTAGTTTTTAACCTTTGGTGGCCTTAGAATAAAAGGCATCTTATCCACTCTGCATTAGAGCACAGTTTGGACACACGGAGGAATCAGAACTTCAATATGTTACATACCTCCTTTGTATCACAAACTGCTTACTGTCCTTATCAATTTAATAGCAGCACATAAGGGTTTCCTAAGTCCTGATTATCAGCAACAAGTTAGCAAGGAAATTATAGAAGGAGGTGGTATTTCTGAAGAATAGTGAGAGAGAAGTGTGCACTTCTCAGTTACAGTCAAATCTTTATGCTGTTTACTTTTTCCTTGCTTTCTGTAAAAACATTCACATTCTGCCAGTTTCACTACACAGCAACTTCCCTGATACAAGGAGTTTATCTAACATACATCCTGAAAAAACTTGTGTCTTGTGTCAGCATTGAGAATAGTCCATCACGTTTAAAAGAAAAGGGCGGGGGAACTGTGTTTTGATAGCTCATCTGATATACAAATGAAAAATATTTGATACATGAAACAAGGCTCAGCCCCCTCATTTGACTTCTCATTTTCACGTTGCTAGAACGTTATTTTTTTCCTCCTCAGGAATTTATGTTCAAGGGGTCCTTCCTGTGTAATTTCTTGACTCAGTTATCAAGAAAGTGTTGAAGGAGGGAAAAGGATGATTTCTGTTTTGATTATCAAGGTTTGTTTCCTTTCTAGGTAGGCAGAAGGTAACTGATGCGTCACTACCAGCTTGCATATAAGCAACACCTTCCACGCAGTCTGAAATGTTACTGAGGACTTCAAATACCTACAATTTGTTAAAGAGGAGGTGGTTACATAACAATGAAGGGCCCTAATGGGACCCATATCAATAAAATATTAAGCTAACCACTAAATAATAAAGGGGAGAGGGAATAAACAAGAAGCCACTGATTTCATGGAGTATGAACCTGACAGAAAGTCCACTCACGACTGCAACTACTGTTCTGGTCCTGGTTTTGCTGCCAAGAGTATGTCTGGACAGAAGAGACAAGATGGGCACCAGCTGTGTATGTGTACAGGTACATTTCCTCTAAATCAAGAGCTGTGGATGTATATATTGATGCTAAAAGCTTGCATGGATTCAGAAAGCCACTGAAGAAGTTAAAGTTGAAAAAAGTATATAATTCCTATATGAAATACAGGAATTCCTGTAACTCCTCAGTTGCAGGAGTTTCTTCAGCCACGAACTACTGAAGATTTGCCCTTTTTCACAGAAGTTTCCCAGCCATGTGCCACCAAGAATTGCCATAGTGAGGGGGTGCCTGGCTAGACAGATCCTCCATCTGTGGAAGCATAACCATTTGCATTTTCTCCCAAGTAAGTTATTCCTTACTAACTCCTTATGCTATTTTACTCAAGCATCTCAAACATGGAATAAATTCCAAAGTCCATGTGGAAACTCATGGTAGTTTAAAACACACACTTAAAATCCACTTAGATGTGAGACAAATGGAATAATTTTTCCTTCATGTTCTACACTGGCTTCACATCCAATTCTAAATCCATTTCAAAACAGTATTTTCTGAACTATTTATCACACATTTTTGTAATTGCTTCTCTCCATCACTTATCCTATCCTATTAGAAGACAGTCACCAGAGCAAAGCTTTTGGAATCAAGCTACTGATACGTCAAGGCCCTGATTTGTAAGATTGCTTAGTATTAAAGTTTCAGCCTTGCTACTTCAGCTGAAAACACAAGCTTCCCCCAGGCATGATACTTCATTATCTCTTTGCTGGAGACAAACATCAAATATTATTTTCACAAAAAACACTGATATAGTGTGGAAAATGTAGTGAGTGTGTGTTTCTTATCTGTAAGAATAATTTTTGCAATTACATCTACATAATTTAGACTACAGCAGTACCTACAACACACTAGGGGTATTAAACAATCGTAAAACTAACCAGCTCTTGTCCCTAAAGAAAGGATGAAAGGGGAGAGAATAAGGCTGTCTCCAAAAATTATGCCACTTGGCATAAGCATTATCTAACTAATTTATGCAGCTTTGTTTGCTTTCTTGAATGGAAGCATCACACATTTTTAAAGAACTTTATTCCTTGCTTGGCTTGGCTTGCTTTGAGAGATGTTTGGCTACCATTATTTCTCAGAGCATTTATCACTCTCATTATGTATTATTTTAAGGAGGGGGGTACCTAGATGCTTTATTTCCATTCCCATGGAATTTTCTTCTACAAGGTGAAATATGTGGCAACAAAAGAGAATATGGGGAAGAGATAGTCTCACTAATACAACAATGGGTTGAAACAGAATTTGTAGCAGGCGCCACCAGCAACAATGAAAAAAGGCACAGCACATATGTGCTGGGTAAAAGACAAAACAAGAGAATAAAGAAGAGCAATGGAAGCATTTGGGCTACTTTAAAAGGTAGTTTCCATCAAAGCTGAATCAACACCAGCCTCGACGGAACAAGTTGAAACCAGAAAAATATGTTGCAAAGTACCTCCATCCCAAAACAATTTGGGTGAAAATAGGACATAATTTTGACACAGAAGATCAGAGAACATAACCTATTCTTAAAATGAAGGTGATTTCCTTTCAAACTCCTGTGGTTCTTTTACTAAAAATAAAGCAGAGGAAGGCTGATTTTAAAAAATATACTTCATAAAAAACTTTCAACATAAGAAAAACAGATGCAAAGTAAAACTTGTGTGCCTTGAATATACAATACAACTTGAAAAATGAAAGCAAATGTTCTCACAAACATCTGCTTTTGTAATTAATATTCATTGTCATAGACACGAGAAGGAGTTTAATTTGCTAAATCTGTAATTTCTAAACTGTAAGAGATGTTTTGCAGGAGTTTTTAAGGGAATCAATAAACAAAATGAACAGAGAGACCCTTCTGTTTCTCCCAAATACTTCTCTGAAGAGTTGCCAGCTGCCAAACATTTTGACTAGCACAGTGTATATATATAGTGATGAAGGATATATGTAACAACTAGTAAGCAGTTCAATAACTAAGACTTCTTTAAAGAAGAGATGGACAATAAAAAACAGTAATAAAGCAATTCTGAGAGCAGTAACTAGTGAAGCATGGATTCAAGACTTTGGATGGATTCACTTTCTTACAAAATTACCCTGAAACTGAAGCAACAATTTCCTTTGCACTATGAAGATAACCATTGGAAATAGATGCACACAACTGTGGGGAAAGCTTCATTTGGGATTTGTACATCACTAGATAGTAGAAAACAAAAAAGGTAGAAGTGTTGATTTAAGAACAAACTCTGACAAATGTCCTTCCTAGGATCATAAATATCTCTTGCCTGCATGCATTCATTGCCAAGAAAAATTCACAGTAGTTACTGAACTCAGGGGCAATATTACTAGCACTAATAGATTTGTTAAAACTTTAAGCATCAGAGATCACTTCTCTGAGAAATTCAGTTTAGACTGATCAATGGGCTTTTAGGAAAAGAAATTAAATGGAAACAAGTACTGTAATACTGTGTAAGGCCAGCTCTCTAATAAAACAAGCTTAATCTCCTCCAGCTGTTTGTAATAAAAAAAAAAATCCATTATTGTCTATGCAGTGGAATGAAAAACTTTTTTAAAAAGCTATAAAGAGACTTTTATATTTTATTTTTTGCATAGTGGGCAAAACATTAAGAGTTTCCAAAGACCACCTAAGTACAGTATAGGCAACATCTTAGCTTTTCCATCATGTGGACCAAGCAACTTCCTCGTGTGACTTCTACGGTCTGCACATGCTATCTTAGCAGCTTTTGATCACAATCCTCACATTAATGGTTTAGAATAGAGGTACTACTTTCTCTGCAAATAGGCCAGAAATTCATCTTCATTTAAAGATATTCTTTGATGGTTTTTTTTGTCAAGTCTTAGATAGGGCTTATATGTGTCAATTAAAAATGGTAAAGAGTACATTAAAACTTTTTGCTTGTTTTTTTCCCCCCAAAAGAAACAATGTGTCTTCTTGTACAGCTACCTATTTTGTTCAAACAGACCAGGCCTTGTTTCAATTACACTACAGAAAAGTGAATTTTATTTTTCTTCCTAACAGAGCATACTTTTTTGCCTCCCTTGTGACCACTCAGGTTGCTGCATTCTTCTTTCAACCACAACTGAGCTACACCCCACAGTCCTGTTGACATGCCTGGCAAATTGTTCTAGACAAGCTCTTCCGAGAGGGCTTCCTGGAATTTCTCCAAAGATTCATCCAGGACTGTATTTGGTGCTGTTATTAAGCAGTTTTCCCTCCAGCATTTCAGTTTGCATTTTCTTAGTTCAAGCAATAAAGAACTACCTATAAGTCTCCTTACAAGGGAAAAACAAATCACTCTTGCTGACTACTTGAGTTAGACAGTACTTCACATACTCATCATTTACATAAACTGTCTTTAACTTCTATTTATTCTACACCTTCCATTTTGCTGAGATTATGTAAGTGTGTTTAAGTTTGTGATACATATTATACAACCTTGATTACAGTATCAGAACTGTAATTTTAAATATGTATCCTAATAATCTTAATTCTCGAGGTAAATTTAACAATGGTTTTTGGCATTTGTAGAACAAGAAGTGATATGACAATAAAGTTATGACAATAACTAGAAAATACAATAGTAATTAATTTCTACAAGAAAAATAACAATCTTAAGGAAAAAAGTTCTCTTTCAGCACAGCAATTCAATAGGGAATTTCTGAACTGTTTTTCTCTGTATACCTCAGAGTACAACAAATTCTGAATAAATAAATTTTAGCAGTAAGTTACAGAAGACCAAGCACACACAGACTCACACACAAAATTAAATATGTAAGTGTTTTATGTTAATGAGGTCTACAAATGTAAATACTTCTTGGATACCTATATTAATTTCTTAAAATAGCTATCCAAAATTTTAATGAATCTCTATGTATATAACTCATAAACCCGCAGAGCAAGAAATAACCAACCAACATTTAGGAGTTGACTTACTAGGAACTAGTCAAAAACAAACAAACATACAAACAAATCAAACCAAAAAACAAAACAAAACAAAAAAATCCAACAACAAAAAAGGAGAAATCAAGTGCAATGAAATGCTGCATACCAAGAAAATCTTTGACTATGAAAACACTTTTCTATCCTATTCAGATCACAACCCAAATAAACAATTTGAAATAATAAATCGGCAAGAGTAAAGAAAGAAGAAAACTTTAAGTATCTAGGATTATATAAATACAATTAGAATAAATACAATCATGAATCAATTCAGTATTTGTTTATCATGTACTTATGATAACTTTGACCAACCATTAAAGTTTTTAAAGATCTAGTATAACATTTCTGGCTACCAACACCCAGGTCTCCTTTTTCCTGAAAACAGTTGCAAAACACTTGCCAAATAGTCTTTATGTACCTACAGTACATTTCAATTCCAACATTGGCATGCCCCAGCTCTTTTTTCTGTTTTCCACCTGTGTTTTGGCTCCTAGATGTTTTAATTGGTGAATTTCTCTGAAGCTGCAATAGAAAACTCCCATGCTCTTTGACTTCTCCTCAAGGGCCCCTGCAGTAAGCTGATCTAGCACACATCTGTCTGATATGTAAACCATACCAAGCTCTGTTTGAAAGCCTTGTCTAAAGCGACACAATATTTTTCAAGTGAGTACAGACCAAAAGAAAAAAACAGCTTCAATTTATTTTATAATGCAGGGTATTTCAGTATGTTACCAAATTCAACCATCTTCAAAATAAGGAGAAAAAACCTTTTAAGCTTCCGCTACTGAAGCTAAAGGCTGCTAACATCCTAAAGCCATCAACTCTATGTAACCTAGCATGAAATACATGCATAAAAAGTTTGAAGGGGAAATGCAGTCAATAATAACTCCCATTCTAGTTTCTTGCTTCTGATTAATACATAAATGGCTTAGTGAAGAAGCCATTCATTGTCATGAAACTAAGTGAAACTATGGTGGATTCTCTTTGCTAAATGGAACAGAATCTCCCCTATTTGCTCCCTCATTGCATTTAAAACAAATAACTGTTGTAACTCAGGAGGATATGTCGATTCCAAGTGCATCACCCATCTCTCCCTACCAAACAGAAGACATATGTCCATATGATAGACAATAATAAAAGGCAGACATGATAGGGCTGACATATGACTAAAAGTATGCTGGGAAGCACTAAATTTTACACATTAAACTCTCTAAGTGTGGAGACTGTCCAATAGCTGGCAGGACTTAGGTGTTTTTATTCAGTAGAAGCATTCAAAAGTTTATTTTGAATACATTTGTGTTTCTTCCTTTACTTCTGGAAGTAGCATGACTCTCTTAGAAGCCTAGTGCTATTATCAAAATAATATTATGGATCTAATTAGGAGGCATATTTATAGCAGCTTTTGGAAGAAAAAAAGCATGAAGTAGGGCTGCTGTTACTGTGCTTACAGATATTCTTTATAAGCAGTGACCAGACAAAACTACACTTCCACATGTATGGAAAGATCTGACCTCAGACCTGCTACATTTATACTTTAGGTTGCAAGTTGTAAGGTTAGAAAAGAGGATGCTATCCCAACTGTGAAGACAGGAGCTGGTGGAAAACTAGTTTTACATTTATGGCTGATCAGAGCCATATACAAGAAAAGAAGTCACTGACTTCCGATGAAGCAGAGGCACTGAGGTGCACATGGCCCACAAGGAGGCTGATAACCTTAGGGGAGCATTATTTCACTTTCCTCCAGTGTCATTTGAGGTGGGGGGAGAAGAAATTATTACTCTGACCAAACAACTTTTCTGTTTTCTTTTTAAAAGAAAAAAAGAAAAACAGAAAAGAAAAACAACTCAAAACCCCACTTCCAGGGATATGAAGCTGCCAAAACTTAGAATTAAAATGCAAACAGCAGAGACCTAATCTAATATACAGGCATTAAAGCCTCAGGGTTCTTCCCAGAACCTGTATTTTCCATCCTAATATCCTGTACCCCCTTTTTCTTGGAGTTTGTTTGAGAGGAAGCTGCCCTGATTGCCTTCTTTCACTCCTCTGGCACACAATGAACAGAGCAATCTGGAGTTAATTTAAGCAGTTTAGCACATCAGGATACAGCTGGGAAAGGTTTTGGGAGAAAGGCTGGGGAGGAAGAACAGGGCTGCACGCAGCCCAACCCAGCCTGTACACAGGAAGGTGGTGCAGATGGGCACCTTCTAACACCACTGCCTGCAGACAGGGAAAACTGCCCCATGGTGAAAATCTCCAATCAGTCAGGAACAGTGGAGACCTCAGTACAAGGCATTTAGAAGTACATTCCTAAAAGCAGGAGTGGCAGGGCAACTGCTTCATGTAAGGAGTATTACAGCTGATCCTTGGTCATCCAGTAGTAACCCAACCCCTCCTGTGAGTCTACCACTTTTACATTTCACCCTCCATAAGCCAGATGTCTTTTTTTCTTCTTAAGTTTAGACACATGCATTGGTTTTACACTGTGCAAATGATGACTTGACTCCGGCCATTGGACAGATTTACATCTGTTTTTTACATCACTTTTGTTTGAGTTCTTAATCTCTTGGGGCCCTAGCCATACCCAGAATATATTGACTGAGTTCATTACCAGAAAGAAACACGTACTGCTAGCAAAAAAAAATAAAAATGAAACAAAAGTCTTTAGTTATTACTTACCACAGGGGACATTTCAAAAAAGTGCAGCATGCACCTTAGGAAGAAGCATGTGTCCATAAGCTAATTCTCACACCAAGCACATAAACCACAAAAACTGAAACTTTTTAATCTGAAGAGTGAAGAAAATAACATTCTTTATAACACTGGTCCAATAGAGGGGATGAAAAAGGCTAATGTGATCAGTTGTAACTGTTTTGCTTTGCTGTAGGCTGTATCATTCTCTGAGAGATCATGATGAAAATAAAGAGGTAAGTTAATTGAACAAGGTGGAAGTGCAATGTCCAGCATTGTCTAAGACTCTCCCAACAGCCACCTCAGTTTTTGCTAAATGCAACCAAGAATGCAGGGGTGGAAAGGGGTTGTTTTGTAAGTTAATATGATGATAAAGAAACACAAGTAATGGAAGTTTACATAAATAATATCTGTTCCCACTAATGATCTAAGTAGTATTTTAAACCAGTTTTCATAAATCTCTTCTTCAGAGCAGAAATGGCAGGCAACTTGCTTGCTGAATGAGTGTTTCAGAATTCGTTTTGCTTGTTACTCCTTTCTTTAACACCTTTGCTTGGTTACAAGTAACAGTGGCTGAATAATATACTGCTGAATCTTAAAAAAGGATGTTAAGCTGGACAAAACTGAACCTATGTTCTCCAAAAACCAGAAAAAACCTAGCATTTACAGTTGTGCCTAATACTCTCCTCCATTTTGTCACATCAATGCTACATTCAAGAGAGTGACATGAAGGAACACTTAAATTCAAAATTTTTAAGTTATTAATGATTATTTTGTTCCAACTTTGTGATTTTTTCCCCCCAGCTACAGGCCAAAACATGCCCTCTTTAATTACTCCCATGTTTGAATCTCTGCAATCTGCCTGCACCATGCTAGTTCAGTAAGGTCACCAGCAATTTCCTCTTGGCAAGATCCAACCTTTCTCCAATATCATATCCTTGAACTTTCTGCTACTTTTGATCATATTCCTGAATCCTGAAGTTGTGAAATCTCTCCTCTTGGCAAGATCTAGCTGTACAGACCACATTCAGTCCTCAAATATACACTATAACTCTCAGAGATTTTTAAGGGAAGTTGTTCATATGCACAACAGAAATAACTGTAGACTTCAAAGGAATAGTCAAATTGCATATTTTGCTCTTTGTGGGCATTATAGTTTTAATGGGTTCTGCCTAACAATAATTTCCTAGAACATTTACCCTGGAAGCTCTCTACAGGGTAATTTTTTTTCTTTTTCCATTCCTGAAAGTGGGAAAGAAAAATAAAAATCCAAAATGCATTAACAGATTCCCCTGCTCAAAGACAGTTCTTCATTACAGTTCTTCATTATAAACAGAGCCTTAGCCCTGGATGGTTAAATGATTCACAGTATACCCATACTTCAGAAATAGGCTAATCCTATGATTTCCAGGAGACATCTTGCCTTCTTTTCTCTGCAAATTTCTTATCTAATGCAGTGATATTAAAGACATAAAGCATATCTTCTTTTTCATTCAACCAATGCTTGCCAAATTCATTTCTCCACTATTGCTCAACATCTGTGATGCCACCAACTGTCAGAATTTATCATCTCATTTATATCACTGACCAAACCACCCACATGATCCTTCCTCAAACTGCTTAGTCCAATACTGCACTAAGAATTATTAAGTCATAGGGGTAGGTCACTGCAAGCGAAGGGTGACTACCGGTGATGGTGGCATCACAAGTGGTGAGCTCCCCTAATATCCACATTTACAGCTGCAGTTTTATCTTCCTCACAAAGGACTTCTGCCCTCATGAGCAACTACCTGAACTAGTGAGCTCAGAAGTCACATTCTCCCTCTACTCCCACTTTAGCAGGAGTGTTTTACTAAATCCTACTTCAGATTTCTCTTGGGATTATGGAATAAGTGACCCATTAAATTAGGCAAGGTCTTCAGGTCCATGTTTTCCCAAAGCCTATCTCCTCACTTGCCTTAGGCTGCAGGAAGGCTCTGACTGAACTAATTTAAAGAATAGAGGTAATAAAAACCTCTCATTTCACACAAGAGGTCAACAACCCTAAAAAAGGCTGGTATGATGGCAAGTATGCTTACTCTTCACACAGTTTTGTCAAAATTATCTAGATTAATAAATCAAAACCACTGTAGCAATTTAAAATGTTCAAGATACCCAAGGTCACTTGGAGAGAATTACAGGAAGCCACATGCAGGCCCTGAGCAGCTGAGAGACCTCAGGGGCAATCGCCTGTGAAAGGAGGCACCTGGGCTGAAAAGGCCCCTAACCTTAACCCCACACATCAGCATCACTGTCTACACAGCTATTCTTCCACCTGAGGCATGCATTTTTCCTTTCAGGTTTCTTTTCTGGCCCATTTTTTGTTGTTGTTGTTATGGTTGCTTTTGTCATTGTATTTTTTCTGGTACCTTTGACTTTCTAATGAACTGCAACGGATGGTCAGCAATAGTTTCTCTATCCGAGTCAATGCAAACCATTTGTGGCCAGTGACATCTAACTACTAAATTGTTTTAAACAAAGTCTTTGCTTTTTCAGTCCTCTGGAATCACTGGAACTCAGCTTGACGGCAGCAGAATGTGTGATACATTAAAGTAGGCAGATATCAATTTATATCCACTGCAGTCAGAACTGCAATTATGTACAATGTTAGAAAGAAAAGTAATGGAATGCACCTTTTGTTTTTATCCTCTATGAGTAACAGAATAGTATTGAAAAGATTTGGATTTAAACAAAAAAAAATATGCAGGGAATGTCTTTCTTTATACCCACTTGTTACAGATGTTTATTTGATTGTAAAATGTGTTACAATGCTTCAGTGAAAATAGGAAGTAGACTTAAAGCAGACTTAAAGAGATACAACTATTAAAACTCTCATTAAGTTCTGCATACCAGATGTCAGCATATGCAATTTCATTGTTGATTTGATAAAGTATATTCTTGCAAGTTATCAGAAGCAGTACAATACTTCAATACATCCAGTTCTCTGCAGTGATCAGTAACAATCTTTTGCATAGCCTAAACATGGAGATAATTTACAATACCAGAAGTCAGTAATGAAAAACCTGCACTACGTTTGCTGCATTATTTGGTTTTATGTGTTGTAGGTTAGAGCCATTTACTCTAAAATATAAGTGAAATTACTGCTACAGACTTCTGGTTCTTCCCAACTAGCTCAAGCTACTCTGGAATCTTAATACAGAATTCAGGGTCAGCTCACTTGAATGTACACAAAGCTCTGGCTGTATTTTAGCTTGAGAAAACACAATTGGAGGTCAAATGTAAGAGCAAGCACAGGCAGCATTCCACACAGCAGCAGTACTCAAAGTTCAGATAAAAGTGGGGGTGATTCTTCCTGCTTAAAGAGAAATGTAAAGACAG
>JANRMJ010000079.1:22606002-22626102 GCA_025584955.1 Alethe diademata | reverse complement strand
AAGACTATGGAGTTTCTAAATAGTCTATGGACTGCAGAGAAACCTGCTATAATCAGATTTTTTTTTTCTTAGTTTAACCTCTTTTTGAAAAGCTGTTCTGGTCATCCCAATTTAGATATAGAAGGAGTATGACTTTCTGTCTAGGTGATTAATTAACAATATTTTTTCCCTTTATTTAAGTTGGCAACTTTAGCATCACAGAATTAATGATATCTTTTTAAAAATGTCTTAAATAACCCTGTATGAATATTATATTGAGGGCATTATCAGGACACTAAAATACATTTTAAAAAAGAGAAATTCCCATATATTTTGTTTTCCATCCACAAATTTCAGAATGAAAGCATATGCTTAGATGTAACTAACTAATTTTCTAAGAGGCAAAGAAAATTCCACTTCACACCAAATACTTGCTTTTTATAAGCTATTTGTGTAAGATCTATTAAATGCAATGTATTTTGTAGTATTTGATAATATGATAACTTAGAGGAGGCAATAAATTAGTTTCCTAATGTTTGTTACTGTTTGAATCTTATCTTCCTAATCAATATTACTTAAAAACCCACTTGATTTTAATTACATTTAGTTTAAATTTTAAAAAAATATGAGAAGGCCATTATGACTTGACTATTTTTGTCATTCTAGGGTTCTGAAATTACATGCATACCTCTGGTAAGATAAAACTAACATAATCTATATTCACACAGTGCAACAAAGTAAATGAAGCTGCTTGTGACATTGCAAGAGAAGTGGCTAATGAAGGTGATGCTTTAGTGGCTGGAGGAGTCAGTCAAACACCATCTTACTTAAGCTGCAAGGATAAAACAGAAGTTAAAGCAGCCTTTAAAAAGCAACTGGAAGTCTTTATGAAGAAGAATGTGGACTTCCTAATTGCGGAGGTAAATCTGTAAAAAAAGTACATGCCTTCAACTGGCACAGTGTTAACTTTAAAGACGTCTAATCTCCTTAGGGACTATCACTACATGTTGCTACCTCCTTTAAAATTTTCTGCTGTGCTTTTATCCCAGTAGTATCAGATGTTTTTCTAAATGCCTACCAGCATCTGCAGGTGTTCTAGAACAGGACCTTGAAACCTCAATTTCTACCTCAGTCAAGTAAAATTCTGTACTGGTACAAAGAGAAAATGTTAATGGGATCTTGACTTATCCCTATTTTTTCTCATACATGGAAAGCAACCTAAGATACCTTTTCTAGTGACAATAGTTCTTGGGTTAATCTTTGATTAACCTCCCATATGGGCATTCTTTTTCTGAAACAAAAGTATTATTTTCAGTTTATTTTTCCTCACTTTTAAAAGTCCATTTTTAACTGTGTGGCCAGTAGATGCAATTAAATTATGTTATTAGAAATCAAAAAAGAATCAGATCATTGTATTGATGGTGAATTTGGGGTTTGGATTAATATTTTTATATTTCACTGCTGAGAAACAAAATAGCCTAGTTTTAATTTCTTTCAGTATTTTGAACACGTTGAAGAGGCTGTCTGGGCTGTTGAAGTTCTAAAGGAATCTGGAAAGCCAGTTGCAGCTACGATGTGCATTGGCCCAGAAGGAGACATGCATGGAGTGCCCCCTGGACAATGTGCTGTCCAGCTGGTAAAGGCTGGTAAGAATCTGTTTTAATGCACTCTTTAAAAGTATGGAACAAAGTAAACTCCCTAATGCTTGAAATAAATAGATGTGTATCTCAAGTAGGTAGCTTCCCAGTTGTATCTGATTAGAGTTTTGACTCTGTAGAAAAGTTTTTATATGTACTTTACTAAAAGAGTATTGTAAAAACATATGGAAATACAGCTATGAAATCCTTGCTAATCAGTATGAAATGGGTGAGAGCAATAGCCATAAACAACTGATACTGAATACAGCAAAATCCTAAACCTATTCAAATTTCATTGCAGACCCGTCCCCGAATTCTAGAATCACAAGCACAGAGCTGCCTTTGATTCTCTGTTCTTGTTTTTGCAGAGTTCAAGCTCAAGATGAGAGAATTAAGAGGAGGAAAGAAATAACAATTTTGCCTATCAAGGGCTGTATTTAGGACAAGGGGAAGGGGAGAAGAAATTAATCAGGGGAATTATGATTGAAGGTTTACATATCTATTCCAAACTGCTCTTTTTGTTTCAAGTTACAGCTGAAATCCGAAGGTAGAATTTGTGTTAGGAGCCTGCTACCTGTTTGCATGTGTGGCTCTGTGTAATCAGACTTCACTGGTTAAGCCCTGTAAGAAAAAAACATCTGTAGGAGAGTAGAAGATGTGATTCATTATTAGAAAGGTGAAGAAGAGTGCATCTGAGATGTAAATGGCATGATCAAGCTCAGGAGAGCTGTGCCTAGCTCTAGCACAGCTGACTTGTTTTCATAACACTGGTGTAAAGATGGACAGTGCTGCTTCTAGAGTGCTGTGGAACTTTCATCTCCCACTTCCTGGAGAGTTGTGACTTGAAGTTATTTTCCTCCTCCTAGGTGCTTCTATAGTTGGAGTCAACTGCCATTTTGATCCAGAAACTTCCATCGAAACTGTGAGGCTGATGAAAGAGGGGTTGCAGGCTGCTAAACTGAAAGCCCACCTGATGTGCCAGCCACTTGCTTTCCATACACCTGATTGTGGAAAGCAGGGATTTATTGACCTTCCAGAATTTCCCTTTGGTAAGACAAGGGCATTTTTTTTGTTGGTGGTGGTTGATTGGTTTTGCTTAATGGGTTGTTCCAGTCTTCTTTTTGCCCCCAACTTTTAGTACAGCTGAAGCTTCAAGGTGTCCTTTTATTCAATACGATGAGTCCTAGTTATCCTGTCTGGCATTTTCCAGACAGATCAAAATGTAATATTGGAGTAAAGATCATCCACGCAGTGAGAATACTTCAGTGGTATCACAACACATGACTCACTGTGTAATTATGATGAAAACAGTTAAAATGCCACAATCTAAATTAATTTTATGAATGTTCTTCCTCATGCTATAGAACCTTGTTCAGGACAGCTGTACGCCGTCCAAAGAGCAGCAGCAAATATAGTAAAAAATCCCCACTTTTCTGGGTTGTGACATCTGTCCTACAAGGGCTATGTTTACCTGCATAACAATTCAATGTACAATGCAGTACAAAGGATACAGGAGCATTATTATTGCACTCATAACAAGTGTGACACTAGAGACACCAGAAAGGGGACTTTAATATTGCTAACAAATTAGCAGTTTGGAGAAGTCTATGACATGTATGCTCAGGAGAAGCTCTACAAAAACTCAGCCATTTCATATTTATATAAGGCTTGTGTATTTAGGGCTTATATTCATGTGAGTAAAGGAACCCTTTAACATAAGGGCAAAATCAGCTTAAACATTTCAGGGCTAATTAGAAAATTCTTTCATTTTCAGATACCATACATTCTTCTTTTCAAGATCAGAATAAACAGTATTAAAATGTTCACAATCTGAATTTGCAGCCAGAAAAAATGGGAAGATGTGATTCTCAGGAAGCTGGTTCTTTTCCTTTAAATTCCTCTCTTTACATAAATGAAGGAAAGAGAATAAAGCATAAGCCTGAGGCTTATTCATTAAATGGTAATAACACGTCTGAGTCCTGAAAATATCTAAGATGTTTAAAAGTGTTAGGAACTCATTTATCCTATTGTTTCCTTCATATAGTTCCTCTGATTGCGAGCAGAAAAAAAAATCAAACAGATGCAGTAAGCAATCAAGTGAATGGAAAGATTCACTCTGGTTTGTTATAGTTCTTGGCTTCTGTGCTATAAGCAATCTCTACAACATCTCAGCATTTAGAATTTCCATGAATAATTAATTGGTGAAGACTGGCTCTCTGGGTGAGTGTTTTCAAAACCCAGGAGCAGCAATTGATGGCTTGACAGCAGATAATTTGTTTGGTAAATCACTGTTAAACTACCAAATTACCTGGTTTTCATGAAGGCAATAACAGAGAGATATTTCAGTATATGAAGAGTACATAACCTCTGTACAGGGCAACAAGATCTAAGTTTCTAGGAAAACATTAGGTATGTTGTATGATTAACTCCAGCAATTAGATAGCAGAAGTATTTATTTTTCTGTAGAACTTTCTCCATTTCATTATGTTTTCTTTTCTGTATTACTGCAATTTCTCTGAAATGTCATCAGTTAAATAAGGACACTGCTTTAGAAAGAAATTACCTGATCACTGAAAGCATACCCAATTATCTCAAGGGTAGATGCATCAGCAGACAAATCTTGGACAGTTTTTCTCAAAAAATGTTAAGGTAGATATATTTAATTCTGAATAAAGCCAAGAGAAGTATTACATTGGGAGACATGGAAAAATAGAACGTTAGTCGATTTTGGGAAGGAGTCTCTCCACTTTAGAAACAAGGATGTTGTGTGGGACGTTATCAAATGCTTTGTGGAAGTCCTGGAAGGTGACATTCATTGCTCTTCCCTTTTCCACCAATGCTGAAACCCCATCATAGGAGGCCACCCAATTTGTAGGCACAATTTGCCCTCAGTAAAGCCATGTTGTCTGCCACTAATTACATCCTTATTTTCCATGTGCCTTAGTACAGCTTCCTAGGGGATTTGATCCAAGATTTTTCTGGGCATTGTAAGACTGACGGGTCTGTATTTCTCTGGCTTTTCCTTTTTTGCCTTTTTAAAAGTGTGTGTTATGCTTCCCCTTCTCCAGTCACTAGGAACTTCACTGGACTGTCACAAGTTTTCAAATATGATGGACAGTGGCTTAGCCACTTCAGTGCCATCAGATGAATTCATCTCATCAAGTCACGTGGATTGTGACAGGGTGATGAAGAATACAGGAAAACAACCTATACTGTTCCCCTGAAGTGGTGACAAACAAGACAGGGAAACAATCTATACTATTCCCCTGAAGTTTAGTTGCTTATACAGGTGTAAGTTGAGTGCACAATGATGCATTCTTACTGTTGACCATTTGTAAAAATTTTGCATTAGCTTTTAAATGACATGTGAAAGAAAAGGAAATAATACATTTGTGCTTCTGATGCTTTCTATCATATCTAAGCACTGTAAAAAAAAGACTGGTTTTATTTAAACAGCTTTCTAAAATGCTTAATCTAAGCTTTCCATGCAATATTACTCCACCTACTTTTCCTTTGTCCCATCTTTCTCTCTGAGACAAATAATTTTCTGTATGAGAATATTTAATTGTCTTCCTCCTTGTTTGAACCTGATTTGTGAACCTGGTTCTTAACTACACAATGTACTGAGAGTATATCTGCTTTGTATCAACTTCTTGCATGTTAAGCATTTTTGGGACAGGACATAGGGACATTCTTCAATCCTACCTCTCTTTTGTGTTGCTGGAGCTTTACTACCTCAACCACAGCTTCTTTACCCAGCAGTGTTCAGTGCAGAGACATGATGGTGCACTTGCCTGATAACCACAATGTTTCACATCCTGCAGATGTGCATGTGCATTAAGAAATAGGAGAATTTTTATTTCTGTATTTTTATTTCTTAAGAGTTTCTTCTTCAGTCCCCATTATTTTCTTTATGATTTAGGCACTCTTGTGTCTCTGGCTACTTGAGGTGTGTTTTTCCTTGCTCTGTTCAGTTTTTACTCCTTTTGCAACAGAGTGAAGGATTCAATATAAAGATGGTATTTTAATTTACCTACACACAGAACTTCCCACAAGGAATGAGGCAGCAAGCTTCTCATGACTGGGATTATACCTAAGGGGTGGACTAAGAAATAGCTACAGATCCCAGCTGAAACAACTGGCTGCCAGTATCCAATTGTGGACAAAAGTATAATAAGCACTTCTGAGGAATGATGAGTAGGATTATTCCTATGCCAGTAGGCTGATACCTCTTCCTGTCGCAGATTAGTGTGTAGTAATAATTTTTCCCAGGTATTGATTGCTTGTTAGGAAATATAGCCATAACATTGAAAGTATTCCAATTCTTCAGCTAAGAACTCTGCAGAATGGGAAACATGATCAGCCTCAGAAGGTACTGTGGTACTGTTTTGCAAGGCCAAAAATGTTACAAGCACAGGTCAGCAGAGCACTGCAGAATCTGAAAGGTAGCCACCTGAAAGTTTCAATCGCTGATGCTAGGTCAGACAATTCAAACATGTACATGTGTAACCACTTTTGCAAACAGCATGCAAATGTTTCAACAGCAAGGTTCCTTACCACAAAAAAAAAAAAAAAAAAAAGAGGATAAAAATTGAATGGACCACGGTGGAAATTTAAGATATGAATGTCTTTGCAGGTCTGGAGCCAAGAATTGCCACCAGATGGGACATTCAAAAATATGCAAGAAAGGCCTATGACTTAGGAGTTCGTTATATTGGAGGCTGCTGTGGATTTGAGCCGTATCATATCCGAGCAATAGCTGAGGAGTTGGCTCCTGAAAGAGGATTTTTGCCAGAAGCTTCTGAGAAACACGGCACCTGGGGCGATAACTTGAGCATGCATACCAAACCCTGGGTCAGAGCAAGGTATGTATATCTGACCTGGAAACCAAGACACCTTCTGCAAAGGCTTACATTGCTCCACAGAGCATGCTTAGCTGATATGAGCATCTAAACATCACTGTAAACATTCTGTGTTTAGAATGGTATATTTTGTGTCTGATAATTTCAAAGAATTAAAGCTGACCTAGGAGCAGGGAAAGGGGTGAAGGAGAAGTGGAGGAGCTCCTGTGAATGTAATTCATGACAATGAAAAGGAAAAATTGACAGAGTATTGTAAATCAGCTCCTAATGGTGGCTTGCTTACAGTATTCCTTTCAAAGATGGAAAGATACTTTTAAAGATACTTTAAAAACATGTAGCATTTAATTGTATATTTTCATTCATATTTCTATATCTAAATACAATGTCAATCATTACAAGTTAGATGACCCTTTGCAATTGTCATTTAGGGCACATTTCCTTCAATATTATGACGTGCTGGAAAAAACCCCTGAATTTCTTTTTCTTTATTTAGGGCAAGAAAAGAATACTGGGAGAATCTGAAGCCTGCTTCAGGCAGGCCATATTGCCCTTCCATGTCAAAGCCAGATGGCTGGGGAGTGACCAAAGGAGCCAAGGAGCTGATGCAACAGAAAGAAGCAACAACTGAACAACAGCTGAAGGAGCTCTTCCAGAAAAAGAAGTTCTAATCCACTGCAGTTGTGTAAATCTTAAAATGATTTATCTACAGACCATCTCATGCTTCAGAAAAAAAAATCTGTGAAGATGAGTACTATGTTGACTTATCAGTTAAAATGTAATGAAAGAGACAAAATGCAAAAAGAATGTGATTACTTAGTAAATATGTCTATCTTTGGTAATAAAATCCTTCTCTGGATGAATAGTTTAAAGAATACACAGTCAAAAGTAATTTTAGATTCTTATAACAACTGAGCTTCTGTTAGCTGCATGCCATTAATTTGGTAGACACAGAAATACTGGAAAGTAATAATTGGCTCAACTCACCTGTGAAAAAAGAAAAAGCCATCTATAAATACAGTGGCAATGGACTTCAACTCCCAAGTCTGTTTTCAGTTTGGTATTACAGGAGCTTCCTCAGACCTCAAGATTTTCTGAGAACTAGTGCAGGAACACACAAACTGCCAATTATTTCTGGTCACTTTCCTGGTCAAGAGAATAAAAGTAAACTGAAAACTGTATCTTATAATTGTAATCAAAACCTAAGGAAAATAAGATCGTGTAGGAATTCTTATATGCAGAGAGCTTTTAGAAGAGAAAAAGGGCAGGGAGGTAACTCAGTTTTTATCTTAAAGTACCATGTACATGGTTTAGTCTTCTGGGGACTCAAAGGCTTGAGAAATTACTCTGCAATCTTAAAAAAAGGTCAAATAAATTAAAAATAATATAATGAAATAGTATTGTATTATCTTCACTCTTTAAATTGTAAGACCTCAAAAAAAATATTGTACCTCAGTAAAAAACTAATTTTTAAATGATGTAGTTGATTTCTGGAAATCTCACTTTACTTACTTGGTTATCTTTATAACAGCAAAACCCCTACAGGTTTCTAAGATACAACTCCTATTTAAAAGAGTAGTACAACATGCCTTTTTTTTTTAAAAAGCTGATTGATTCCCTCTACCATCATAGTTTTAATAAATGAAAAACTCTGTTAGAAAATAGATCAATCCATTTAAGTTAAGAAAACCTATGGAATTTGTACATTGATTTGTTGAGAAGGTTTTCGTAGGAAGGAAGCTACTATATTTGGATCTTGTAAAGGACACATTTCCATCATTTATTTTTGCGAAGTACCATACAACTTCAATTTCTGTCTAGAATGAATTTCCACCCATCCTACATTGAGGCCACTACCTTTATGAAAATCTCATTCTCACAGTTAGTGTTGAAAACTTTAGTTAGACTACTTTTTATGTATACATTTATTTTCTTATTTCTATCCATACTGGTATTCTGCAGTTCAGGAAATACATATGCAACACTTCAATGAGAAACTTCAGGTATTCCTTTGAGACTGTTATTGGCAGACAGGTTTA
Organism: Alethe diademata; assembly: GCA_025584955.1. NCBI lineage: Eukaryota > Metazoa > Chordata > Aves > Passeriformes > Muscicapidae > Alethe > Alethe diademata. The sequence goes on along the minus strand of JANRMJ010000079.1, from coordinate 22,617,588 downwards.
AGCCTCCCTTCCCCAGGTTTAAAACATATCAAATTCTACTAACTAGAAATTTTGCCTGAAAGCCAAAAGCAGACAAATCAAGAACTATTAGATATTTTAAAATTTGATATTTTCAAATGCAGATTATTTGTGAAGTGTCCATGTAAGTATATATACTTTGTGCACTTTACAAACTCCTTTCTTTCCTAAATGCTTCTCAATGTTACCTCTGCAGAGAGTGGAATATTGCAAAATCTGTAAAACAGGAATGCCAGATCTTCAATCATTACCAAAATGCATGTAGCACTAAGGACATATGCATGATTATGTGGCTTAAAACAAAGGCTACAATCAGTACAGAAGTGTTTTGAACAATCATGACGTCTTTAGGGACTTCTTGTGGCGTAGCATGCTGCTTGATCATCATACACTAACTATATATGTAGCTGGGCTGATTTTTTGGGAACTGTCATTACATGCAAAAATTTGTATTGAAATTGATGACTTCGCAACACAGAATACTAAAGGACTCGCTATTTATGAAGATATGATTTTGAATTTTTGATACCCAGTTTGAAAAGGATGAATTTTAACACATTATTCAAAGGCCATTTGAAGACATGGAAAATGAAAGCTGGCCCAAGAGTGGGGTGAAACAAACATTCCCCATTTTATTCATATCACAAACTGGACTTATAAAGGAATTTCCAGTGGGATGGAAACAACTTCAGGGTGCTTTATGGATCACTAAAAACCCCAATCTATCAAAGAAACCCAACCTCCACCAAAAAAATCCAGCAGCCCCTGCCTCAAAAAAAACCCCAAACCCAAAAAAAAAACCCAACCAGCAAAGCCAACCAAGCTACAAAGCTTTCTTTCACATTTCTTTCCCTGTAAAATCTTAGGCATAAGGAAGCTGTTAGATTTCCATGTTTCTAATGGTTAATTACATGCCTTGTTAAGGAAATAAGACAGGCCAATGGCACAGTCCTAGGATGCTAAGCTCACTGTGTCTCTATCCTAATTATTAAGAAGAGACAGGTAGCTAGCATGAACAGGAGATGGACAAAAGAGGCTCTTTACTAATGATTGTAGTTTATTTCGTGGTGACTTCAGGGCAAAGAGGAAGACACTTGGAGGTCGGGGTTTTTCTAGGGAAGGACAGGCAGGAAGGGGGCCCTTCTGGCCCTCTGCCAATGAGATAGGGACACGGGATATGTTTATACATTCCTTCTGCCTCCTAGTATTGGGTTACAACACTAGGAAATTTGTTTTCCTGGAAAGCCTGTCTGAAAGCTTAAATAGGAAGTAAAAGCTGCTTTATAAGGCTAGCTCCTGTATTTGGTATCCTAAGAACCATTTATTACATCTAATGATGTAGCTTCCATGATAATGCTAGTTTAGTCCAATGTCTTCAATCACAGAAACACAAAATATTTGGAGATGGAAGAGATCCACAAGGATCTTAAAATTTTCCTAATTTGAATATTCATTGATGGAATTTATTCATTTTTTATAATTTTTATTGGTTTTCTCCATTATGTCTTTACAGCTCATTAGAGACATGAGGACATGAAGAATTTCTTCATTTGCTAAAATCTGTTATACACTTGAAAATTTACGTACACTCCTTGTTTCTCTCTCAATCAAACAGACCCTCTTCATTCATTCTTCCCTCTGAATATGATTCATCATACACCCAGAAATCACCTCCATCAGATCTCTATCCAGAGCTTCCTATCTCCTATGGTTTTTTTTTTAACCTGTGAGCAGAAGTGAAATGATCTGAACCTCAGAAGTTCAGATCCAAAAGGGAAAATCTAAAGTCTTTGACTTCCCTAAAATATAGAGAATAAATCTTACTCATGACACTGAATGTCAGCACAAGAGGCACCTGAACAAACCATAAACTTCAGAAACTACTAGCTATCAGCACTACACATGAGGGAACGGCTACATATTTAGTCAACTCTGAAGTTTCTAAGAATTTAATGCAAAAAAAGGCCTAAAAACCTGCTGATTTTGTTAATGGTCAGGTGTTGGTCTGATTTATCTGTAAACCACAGAAATTCAGACAGGGTGTTATAAAGGAAGAAAATTAGGAATTAGTAACAAAACCCACAGTTTTTCGCAGAAGACACAGCTTTTCCCCCCACCCCGTTCTTTTGAGAAAGTTTTCTAAGAATTCTACTAAATCTGACATCTTCAGGTACCACAAATTTCTTCCTAAAGAAGCTTGTGGCTCTACCTTATCTTTCAACTCCATTCACAAATGCAATGGCAAGTTCAGTGACATTTTTTAAATCTAAACATCAAAAGAAATGGATTCATGTATCTGTCTTGTACTGCTCCACTGACTTAATAAAATATTGAACAGAAACTAATCTACTTTAATCCTATGTATAGTTAAGTATAGACACCAGTGAAATAGGACACCAGAATATTATGGTAAAATACATTATTTCAGCGGCTTGTTTTGTTACAAAGTTCTTTGTTATCTTTTTCTTATGTTCTACTTTATTCAGATAGATGGTATTTGACATAAATTTTATTAAATCACAATACTGTATTTTGTCACTGGTGTGTACTTCTTCACGTACAACTCCTGAGACAGACAGCAATCAATTACATCCCAACACTAGGAATCCAAAGATGGACTTTCTATATACCTTGGTCAGCTACACCTCAGAGCTTCTGTGTCTAGTAAAGTTGTGTATCTGAAAGAAAAACAAAATTGGGTAATAGGACTTGATGCAATCGGAGTGGAGAGTATGAATTTCAAAGCAGATTGAGAAATGTATGTTTGGAAGGGGCAGACATATGACTTATCTTACAATTAACAAAGCAACAGCAAACATACATCAATCAATTTAAGCTTTACCGATTGTTGCTGGGTGGTTCAAGAGTTTTTTGTAGCAGCCATGTGCAAACATTTGCATGTTATTGTTCCTGTGCAATTGAAAAAGGAGATCAAGAGACAACTGTAACATAGGATGGATGTTCCATAATCCATTTTTATTTACAGTCAGTCAATCAATCAATCAAACAAACAAAAAATAGGTCAGTTCTACCCAAGAGAAAAAACAAGAATAAAAAGACTCCACCATACTTAAGGTCATGCAGCAGTGTTTTTCTGCCCCATGCAGGAAATTTTGTTCTTTTCAATTATGTCAGCTGGTATGCTAGAATCTCCTGCTGCTCTTCCTACAAAGGTTTTTGTAAAAAAGCGCTTCACAAAAGCATCACATTGTTACAGATCAATGGAAAATCAAAGGTGTACCCTATGAAGGCAAAGGCTTTTTTAAAAAATCATGCTTTTTAAAAAAAAAATAATACTTTTTTCTCAGTTTTTTTCTGTCTGATGAAATCTCAGGAAGTTGTACTTTTCAAGCGCAGGCTGAAACAACCTGTGCCTACAGTGCCTCCAGGTGGCTCTGTGCACAGCTACAGCATTCGGGAGGGGAGGCCGTCTATGCCTTTCAGATCTGCATACACGGACAGAAACCAGAAGAGCTGTTAATTACGATATAACTTCCGAACAGCTTAATTACACCTGTATTTGCCACTTAGCAAGGAAGTGTCTTCTTTACGAGAACTGTAAAAGCTAATTGAGTCTCCAGTTGTGCAACGTTTTAGTCTTATTTTACTTCCTCAATAAAAGGACTGACTGGACTAAAGTTTTTCCTTGAAAATGGCCATGCTGCTCTCATCTTTTAAAAATCAAACGGCATGCAGTGTAGACAAATATTTTGAGTTATAGAGAATGGGACAAAGAACAGAAATGTTGGAACAGGGACAGGACAGAGGCAAAGAGGCACTTTGTGCAATATTAAATTAAGTACAGCACTGCATCTACCACTCAACCAGGCAGAATTTAGATGTGATAGGCATGAAGAGCTGTGTCCTCTACAGCTGCTGCTTTCTGCAAGGGTAGACCTTGAAAGGTTTCTCTCTGTTAAATTGGGGCAAGACTGCCCCATAACTGAACAGCAAATTGAGGCTATAGTCTTTAAATCTTCTTCTGCTTTTCCTAGTGCTTCTATTAATATGAGAACTCTTGTCTCACACAAATCATTGTAATTCCACACTACTTTGATACTGCTACACCTATGTTTAATGTGACTGGTTCTGCTGGTTCTTCTAGGCAGACAGGACTCTTAATTAGTATTTGCACCATTGACCTGAAACACAATTTGCAGAGGGTGGTTTTTTTTCAGACCTGAAGCTGTACATTCTCCATTCAGTTCACAGTGATACTGAGGCACAAAGGTGCACAAACAGGATTAGCTATTTTGCCTAGGAATGAAGCAATCCTTGTGTATCTTAATGACACATATGACTCTTACCTATCCTCTTCTTCCCGTATATGGGAATATAAAAGATTGCAAAGGTGTGAGAGCACGGCCAGGACAGCTCATACTCCAGTTGGACTAGAGCTAGAAAAATAAAATAGCTTATCAGTTTTGTCATGTTAGCTTGGGGAAGAACAGCTACATAGGAGTATGAAAGTAAAGAATTAAATTAAACAATGTATGCACACTTTACTTTTATGCTTGACAGAATTGTTATAAACTGCCCAAGGTGTAACAGCGTAGGAAATCAGACTTTTGATTTTTATTTGTAATTTTTACCAGAATACTTAGCTCAGAGTGCCCTGAGGTATTACTGAAAAGCAGTGTCTGAAAGTTGTCCTCAGCTGAGGACAGAAGGGACATAGGAGTATGTCCAAACAGCAATTGCTAGCATTTTTCAAAGTGCATGCAGGAAATAATTTGGCTGGAAAAGGATTTGGCCCTTGGTTCAAATCTTCATGCATAAGCTATACATAAGACCTCTGCAAACCTGATTAGCTATTCAGTTCTCACTATAATATGTGGGAAAAAAATAATGGATCTAAATCACTATTCCCTTGGGTTGTTAACAACTGGGCAGATCACACAGGTGAGCATCCAACGCTGGCAGACCAAAGAGCTTCACTCCAGCCCTGTGGGCTGGTGTGAGTCCCTGTAGCACATCTGAGTAGCCAGGATCAAAGCCAGCAGCCAGCTAAAGCAGAGGTACTACAAGTAACATTACACTGTATTCATTACTGAGTGTATCTTTACTGTTCATGGCACAAGCTAAATAGTCTGACTAGAATAGTATCTGTTTTATTAGGGTGTCTGGTTAGTTATGTATCTGAAGCATACAGAGATTTCTGAATAACATAGCCTATTCCATTAGTCATTTTGTTAGTTACAATAAATCTAACTAATAAATCAAAGGTCTTCTCATTCTTTTGTCCTAATATCCTGGCCTCCTTTCTAAAAGCAGTGCCAAAATGTGTGCTGTGCATGTGACAAACTTATCCATTAACTTAATCTTACAGGCACCCTACCACCATAAATGGGACTTTGCAGACACTCATAGGACATTCTAGGTTTTTTCTACTCATGGAGAAAAAATACATCAAGATTCCATAAACAAGAAAAAAATCACATTCATTTACAGGAACACACAGTGAAACTTTTGTTATAATCTTCAGTGATCTGATACATGGAATTCATTAAAATAATTAAATGTATAATACTCACAGCTTCAGATTTCCTTACACATGAAAGTCCATTTCCATGTGAAAACCTACCGCCCCTCAGCAGTTTCTAAAGAAAACAACAGAACAATGTCATTGACCATGCAGGAGAAGGAGAACCTGCTTAGAATCTGCTCCTGCTGGTTGAGAATAAATTAACATCTAATTATTATAGCTTAAAATTTGATTGATACTAAAGAACAGTCTGATGCCAAGGAATAGTTTGTAAACAGTGTCTTTATGATAATGCCAATTTGTTCTGCTTACTACCTGAGCTTACAAATTCTTCGTTCCATTCAAACAATGTCTGTTGCAATTCTTGTAGGGTGACAACAAACTTTGAATTAAATGTAAGCTATAGGTCGCAGTAGATCTTGGAAACTTCAAGAGAAAAGATGCTATAGTAGAGAAATTTTGCATTTTGGAAAAGTGGCCCTGAAGTTTAGAAGCATCCAGTGTTCGCAACTATGGATTAAATCTATGTGACCAAGCAGTTTGCCTGACTCAAAAAAAAATTGTTCATTAAGCAAAGAAAATAAGGCTGGGATTCATTATCTGGAATAACATCTAGCCTCTAGAACCACTAATAGTATGAATAAACAACAAGGATGTAGCAGAAAGCTGTGGTAATGAAAGTGTAATTCATCTGAAGAAGCTTATATAATTAGATTACCTTTATATAACCTCCTTTATTGCACTATCTCAGTGATTAATATTCTTTTAAAGTCTTTAATTTCACAGGAACCCAGTGAGGTAAAAAAATACTGACCATCCATTTTACATCTGGGAGGCCAAAGCAAAAGAACGAGCAGGGGCAACATTCAGGCTGGCTCACGTAAGTTTACTTCACTATCATAAATACTTCATCCACTAGTGCCTCTGGAAGCTGGATCTTACAGTCCTGTATAAACAGTGCTCTGAATTGCTGAGTGATACTCTCTCATAGATAGATGCCACGGCAGTTGGAAACCAGAGGTTTGTACTGACAGCAAGAGGTCTGACTATGGCCCTAAAGAGCTTGTCCGTCGTCATGCTGAGTTTGAAGCAGAACAGAAAGTTGTCATTGGATGCTTCCCAAGTCCTGCAGGTCAGGCAGGAAAAATCTGGGCAAAGTAGGATTTCTGAAAGTAGTCCTCTAATGTAAAGACTGTTTCAGAAAGTCAGAGGAAAGCACAGTGCCCTTACCTAGTTTTATAATGTTCTGTAGGAGCTTCTGGTAGATATTAATGTTTCCACTTTCTCTGGGATTCCTTTTCCCCAAGATCCACTTAGCTCCCTCTCTGTGACTTTATTTTTTCCTTTTTTTTTTCTTTCCCTATTTGAGAGACCAAGAGCTTCATTTTCAATTCAAGTGAAGATGATTATAATTGATGTGAATTATGCAAAGCCATTTGTTTCATTTTCTGTTCTGGCACATTCAAGGCCTTGGATCTGAAACATCACGTCCTTGCTGTTCCAGGCCTCAATCTATAGACCTTTCTAGTTTCAGAAATCTTTGTCTGGTTGATCATATTAGTAATTACGATTAATATGAATATAAGTCACTACATTTAAATTTGGGTCAGTGGATGAATACCATCAGATGAAACTGTCCTTTCATAAGTCCTTTGCAATCTATAAATAACACTGATGAGAGCATAACAAAGGCCCTTTGTGTTATTGCACAGTGGAGCCAAAAATGTTCTTGAAGCAAAGTTTGTTTTCAATATAATTACATACAGCTCATATATAAAACAGCTTGCTGTGTTGAAGCCAGAAATGTAGTCTTTTAGATGCTATGAACATCCTCCTTTATATTAACAATAGAAACAAATGCAAAATCATTTATATTTCACAGGTTCTTTTTAGTCTGTTTGGTATATTACTTCTTGTCTGAAGATACAATTGCACAAGAATCTTACTGTTGGCACAAATATCTGCTTGTACAAACACCCTTGAAGCCCTGGGAGCTCAGTAAGTGAATGCAGGGCTGTTTTGCTGTCTTGCAGTAGTGCCTGTTGCTGATTCTGACTGAAGACTTAAAAATCTTCCAAAAATGTTGCAAATCTATTTTAAAATAGTGCAAAAAGAAAAAAAAAAGTTGAAAGTAAGTACCTAGGGTTTTCTTTTTTATATTGTATATCTTAAGATGCATTCAAATGTTCCAGTCAAAGTTAGATGGTTCAGATTATACTTTAGGAAACTGAGTATGTTCTAAGGCATCTTTGTCAGCTGAAGCATCCTGTCAGGATGGTCCTTTATAAGACTCTTTCACAGTTAAATAGTCATATTGGTTGGCATGATGGAAACAATTTTGGATCCCCCAAGTTTGGTGGGAGAACCAGACAATACCCCCTACAAGGAATACCATAATTCAGCTAGGAAATTTTGTTCCTTAGTCATCTATCCTCACATCTCTGCACCCTTCTGTTCCACAGTAGAACGACTACAGAGCCAATGTCAATAATATCCTGATTTTCCATTGAGTTGACTCATGTATTTCAGCATTTAATCTTCCTTTTTGAGAGCACTTTTCCACTTCGAGTGGAAAACACATTATGATAATCCACAGTGCAGTCTCATTCCTCACTAGTATATGTTTCTCTGCCATTGCAACATCTGGGTTTGTATGGTTCTAGGAAGAATCACTTTTTACAGAAAAATTGTCCCTGTATAGAAATTTGTAGTCAATAAAGGGCTGCTACAGTGACCCATCCATCTTCATCATTATTCTTACTGAAAGGACAGAAGAGATGTGTGAGAAGTGGAACAGACCGACGGACAGAGGTAGCTGGAATACTTCATATAAATGCCATTCTTCTCTGCTGGGGACAGGTCAAAACCCTGCAGGCCTTAGACCAACATAACCAAGATTTTTGCATGGCACAGTTTACTTTGCTAGGCAAGCATGAATCAGATGCCACCGCTGGAAAATTTCTCTTAATGCTAGAAGAAAAATCTCTTTCCATCTTAATTTCTGAATTCCAACAGGCGAAGGACAGTTCTGATCCTGACACAACCTACACATTAGAAGCAGTATGTAGCTAATATTTTCACCAAAAAATCACATCATCAGAGACAATAGTATTCTGATTTTTCCCTTTCACTTTCTTGCTCTACTCAGGGAAAGAAAAGTATTCTTACAAGGATGCTATTTTACTGCGACATAACCTGGCACCTCACCAGGGTGGAGCTCATGCTTGAGCAGAGCAGAAGGTTGTGATAGAAAGCAGTGATTCTACAGGAGGTCTGCAGTACATTGTACTAGTAGCTTTGCCCCTTCCACGGCTTTACTTTCATTTTCTCACACTTCATACTCTACTCACTCTACTGGTAGTAACACCTAGGGGCAACAAAGGCAATCCAAAACCCTTTCGTATTTCCTGCACACACAAATAGGTCAGACTGGTCTTGTCCTAAATAACAATCTAGATAAGCACAGCCTGGAAAAGACCCTTAAGATCATTGGCTCCAACTGTTAACCCAGCACTGCCAAGCCCACCATTAAACCATGTCCGTAAGTACCACGTCTTGACATCTTTCAAAGACCTCGAGGGATGATGACTCAGCCACTTCCCTGGGCAGCCTGGGCAGTTCTAATGCTTGACAGCCCTGTCAATGAAGGAACTTCTTCTTAAAATCCATCTGAGCTTCATATCATCATGTTGTCATACCAACAATGACAACACAAAATTGTGACACAGGGCATAAAATAAATCCCTCACTGCCTCAGAGGTTTCTGGCTTTGATAAAAGTAAGCAAAGCACTAGAATGTATTTTTTAGTGGAACTCAAAGACAGAACCTGGAAAGAAACAAGATAAAAGCGTGTATATTACCTAGGCATATCTGACCTTAAATTTAAAAACTGTCCACTCATTACCTTGCAGAAAGCTAAAATGTAAATTCTAAAAAAAAAATAAGTGAATAAATACATAAAATACAAGGTCTCTACCCATGATAGATAATATCATTACTTGGAAAGTATAACTTTGCCTTTTCCATAGTAACACCACAAGAGAACAGATTATTTTACTGGTATGACGTAAATAGGGCTCATCATCAAAAAGAAGATGTGTTTCAATGATTAGTATGTATTTTATATTTACTGCTAAATCTCTGGAAATGAAATAGTTAAATAACTGCTTGTCTAAGCAGTTTCAAGCTATCTTATAACATGCAGTGACAAAAATACTTCTTCATATGAGAGCCAGAGGAAAACATAAATCCAGCCATAAAGAGTGTTCTGTGCTAAGGAAGAGAACTTTCCTATACACGATTCAAACGTGTATCATAAATAAAGGCTGGCAGAAAAGAGTTCCAAAAGAGAAGAACCTACAAAACAGTCTTTTTAAAATTCCAGCAGAAATCAAAATTGAAAAACTAATAGAGTAGATTTTGACTCTTGAAACCTTAAACCACGGGGAGAGTCTACCAAAGCAGAACTACCTGCAGCAAACTTTAAGGTAATGCTGCACTTAGTCTCAACACACTGTGACCATCTATATATCTTTGCAAACTGGTAGCACACCAGCAGTCCAGGTCCTAAGTCTATCCTTAAGCACTATCTGCCTGTAGTTCAATCAAACTACAGAATTAAGTAATGAAAACCATTATCAAATGTACTAGACACCTAATGGAAAAAATTCGAAATGCTGACTTGAAATTTTCAGATATGTGGCATTTATTTAGACAATCCAGTGCTCACTGAAGAGCAAACCTGGTAAATCCATGTTTTACTTGATTTCCTAACATAGGAAATATTCTGTATTCTGCCATAAAGAATATTCCATAGTTCTCCATCAGCTAAGTTCCCAGTGGATGAGGCTTTGATCTGTGGGCAACTGCTTTGATGAAGTTGCCGGCACAAAAATTATCTTCATCCAGCCTATTTCAGGAAACAATTTGGAGGGACCCTGTTGTTCAGCAATGGCTAAAACAGCAACAAATCTGTCACACAAAGACTAAGCCACTGAGGGTGGGGCAATCACTGAACTGTAGGGCCCCATGAGATCTCCCCAAGTGTGGGAAATGACTCAGAGGTACAGGATTGATTTGAATGTAGAACAATGTATATGAGTGTGTGTAGGCATCCACACACAAGGGAACGTGTTTTTAACAAACATAGCAGCGAAGGGAATCTCTGCAGATGCAGACGAACAAGCTGGCAAAAAAAAGCAAGATACAGCCAGCATAAGAGTGGCACGAATTGGACTGTGAACAAAATCAAAGCTGCTTTTGGGCTGTCTGTGCTGAAAAATGCTTGGAACTGAGGAAAGAGAAATTTGCTTTTGTTACTTGAGTTCAAATAGACTCAGAGAAATATATTCAACCTCTCTAAAATTCCTGAATTGCATCATAAAATACCTTGCTGCATCTTCATTTTATTCTTTTAGTGGAAATACCCTGAAATACTTTCCAATCTGATGAAATATTCATGCCAAAATGGTGAAGCAATATTTAGGCAGAAAATTTGGGAAGCTATACAGGAAGTGGAACTAAAATCAGAAGATTATCTGGAATATATCTGCAACTAGTTTAATGTCTGGGGTTTGGGTGTATGTTTTTGAAATTGAAAGAAGGAATGCTTTCAACTACTTGATTTATGAAAATTGTGCAATCCTATGTCTGTATATAAAACCATTGAATAAAAACTAGGTTGTTATTCAGTTTTTGATTTAAACAGATCTTGCTGCCTTCTGTAGCAGCCAAAGTGCTACCTCCAGCATGATGTTTTAGTCTCACCTGCTCTTCCCTCACCTTGCCTACCAGAAAGCAAACTGAATGCACATCCTGACAGCATTAATGAGAACAGTTGAAACTGCTACTGATAGAAATTACTATAATGGAAAAGAAACTATACCACATATATAGTACAAATGAATTGCAGAATTTTCTTTCTTTCTTTTAAAAGCAAACAAACCAACCAAACCAACCGAAAGTTAAAAAGAAGAAAGAAGTGATTTAACAGATGTATTACACCGTATTTCAGAGTATTTACGCTGCTCCAAACCCCACTTAGATGGAAGCCCAAAGTTATGTACATGCTGAATACTGGAAT
>JANRMJ010000079.1:22551925-22562574 GCA_025584955.1 Alethe diademata | reverse complement strand
GTGTCTAGCAAGCTGTGGTTGGAATTGCTTGTTTGACCTCTTGGGAAAGGCAGATAGCTGAGCCTTTGATCTGAATAATGCTTTTATGTATAAAGCCATTTCCATTTTGTGTTTTGCCGCTGTTGTCTGCACTACTCAGTTTACTTTTTTTTGTTCTTTTAATTAACTGACCTGCAGTTACATCTCACATTTTTCTCTTTTTCTGCCTGTTACAAATCCACCCAGGAGAAGGGAGCTGGAGAGATTTGACATATGCCTGCCTGAGTTATTACATGGCCTGGGCCAAGTCTTATTTCTGTCAGTCTTGTCCATTCTCCAGAAAAAAACACGGAAAGTATTCAAAATCTTCACTTAGTAGATGTATAATATATGTGTATATCATTGTTTCAGGCCTGTTGCTCATATTTTCTCTCAATAAGCTTACTTCAGTTGCTGCAGAACTTAAGCATAATTTGCAAACTGTTCTAGAGAAGGATGTTTCCAGTACAGCATTGCCTCTGTTGATCCATCCTCTTTTGCTTATGGGCTAGTTTAAGAACCTCCTTTCAGTTTGTTTTCTTAGAAGAATTAATTTGTTCTCCTTCAGAAACATATCAATACAGTGTTGAAATGTGTTGTTTTATGTTCCATTAGTCTGAAGCAATAGCTGATGAAGATAGGTGTTTGTGTGAGGTGTTGAAGTTAGTGGCTTCTGCTGTTTCTATCCCTTCTTCTGTTTTGTGACAACCAATTTTGTGAAAGCTGTCATAATTTTCTTAGCTTCAAAGCATCATTTGAAGTAAAACTGGTAAAACATGAAAGTCTACAAAAGCAAGTTTCATCATCGGGAAAAAAAAGTCCTAGCAAATTTTACTGTGAAGCTTGGATTCCTCTCAAGGAGAATAGAGGATTTTTACCGGAGGATTAGCTGGAATGTTTTATTGAGAAAGTGATGAGTAGAAGAGAAACTGTAGATTTGACTTCTGATCTAGTTGTAAGATGAGAGGTTTTTCTGTTTGACCGAGCTTTCTCCAAAACTTTTGAGTCCAAATGAGCAATTCCAGGCCAAAAGGCCACTTTGAAGAAATGTTAGGTATCTGGAAAGCCTTTTAGGTTAGGAAGAAACTTCAACTATGTTAGAGTTTCTTAATTTTTAACTAAAAATATTATGAAATCGAAAGTAGATACACAAGTTTACAAGAAATGTCATTAGACAACAGCATTTTTTTGTTAATCTTTGCCTTCTTTTAGTCATGTTTAGCATGGACAATAGTAATTTAAAAATTATTTGTTTAGTTTCTAAAATGACATCTGCTCTTTTATGAGCTATAAAAACTGAGGATGCTTGCATCATAAAGGTGAGCAAAATAAAGCATAAACAGGTTATGCATATATTGCAAACAATAATGGAATGCAGAAGCACATAAGAGCTTCTTTTAATTCCATAATGAGAATTGTTGTCTTACATCAAGGTGATTAATTATTGAAGAGAGTACAAAAAACGAAGTCTTCAAAACTCACAAGCCTGCTCATGTTGATATTTAAGGGTCCATGGCTACTTCCTTTTCCTTTTAAAATTCTTAGCTAGGACAAAATGAGGGAATCTTCTCTTCTGTCATGGAGGTGTTTGCAAGTGGGGAGGAAACCTGCTTTTTCATAAGCTGCAAGCTCCAGAGGCATATTCCTTATCTTTGTTTGCCAACTTTTCCCCCTATTACAGCTCTGGTCTTCATTTAAACTATTTTCCCCCAGGGGCTTACTTTCTATTTCCTGCAATACCGTATGCTATCAATAACTTCTATCTTGTATATAAATGTACCACAGTTATATTATTTAAATAGAATATTATGATTTAATATATATTTGTATAGGTTTGCTTTAGTGGCACTTTGTTAGACTGAGATATAATGCCCAGACATCCATTTGGCAAGGGGGACCATATATATTTCACCTCTATGTCTCAGTTGTTCATCTCTGTTTTTCTCTGGAGATTGTCTGTCCTGCTCTGAAAGGATGACAAGCATAAATATAATTAATGACTAGTAGATGATAATAATTCTCTCAAGGTTGCACTTGAGAACTGGTAATTCTTCTAAGTTGTTGGTGCTGTCGGTATTTGTACTCATAATACGGCTGTCTCTTTTTAATGTGTTTCCCCAGTGTGCCAGGTCCATGGCCAAAAGCAGCTTCATGTATGCCCTCTATCTTCTAGTTTGTCATTGTTATTTGGTTTTGGTTATAAAGAATGACTGTAATTACCTTTGGAAAAGTTGCAGTCAGTATTTTTTTATACTGTGTTTTTTTAAATTGTTTCTTTTTAATAACTATTTTTCTTCTTTACTTTTTTTTTTGGAGATATTGAATCTGGTGGAATGAAGTGGCTGGATGGGAAGAGGTTGATTTTCCCACAGGGAGCATTGGAGTACCTTCAGGCCAATGGAGTGGCTCTCAGAGGCCACAAGCCGTGTATGTCAGGCAAACCCAGCAAAGCAAGCTTGGGCAGAACATTGCAAGCCTGAAAGTGAGAAACAGGGAGCAGCAGCCAGCTAGATCTGAGGCATGAGAGGGACTCTAAAGTTTGCTGTCACTCAGAAAGTCATTGACCTAATTGAAACACAGGTGTGGGAGCTGTCTTCACGGAGGCAATGCAGATTCTATTCATTGAATACCATTCTAGAGTCTCCTTCTGACAAGTCTGCTTTTCCAAAAATTAGATCCTGTCTTTCATGTATCCAAAGAGGTCTCTTCCAGCCTGGAGGCTTGTTCCTGCACTTTTTCATTTGGAATTTGTTGCATTGAACCTCAGCTCTCTCAGGCTGGCATAGCTGTGGAGAGGTTGTGGCTGTGGTCATCTGATCCAGCAGCTTCAGAAGTGAAGGGAAGAAGCTTTTCAGTTCAAGGTTCATCCTTAGCTTCTAGCTCTTCAACTTTATTAAGAAAGCATTTGGGATATTTCACCTGTCAAAGGCAGTTCCCCACTGGCACCTAGATTCTGTCTTCCCCTTTAGATTGAATGCTGCCTTTTTAACAATGAGAGTCTCATTGTCATAGTTCAGCTATGACTATCAACTAAGCCCCACATGGCTGCTTGCTTAATCTAGCTCAGTGGTGTGGTGGGAAGGGGCTGTGTCCCTTTCCAACTTCTTGTGAACCCCCAGTCTCTCCGAGGTGAGAAGCAGAAAAGGCCTTGACTGTGTCAGCATTGCTTAGCAATAGCTAAAATATCCCTGTATTACTAAGACTGTTTACAGCACAAAACAGAGCCCATATCAGCTAATATGAAGAATATTAATCCAGCCAAAACCAGCAAATCCATCCTCCATTATTTTGTGTCTTCAGAGCCAGAAGGTTAACATTGTATGTGTGTGTCCCTTATCCAAGCTGCAGAATGCAAAGTCTGAATATGAATATGAGCTGTACCTTTGATTTTTTGATTGTATTGCAAGACACTTAAGAACCATGTTCTAAGAGTTTGACTACCTGGCTAGATGTGTAGGTGTGGGCAAGCATGAAGGCAGGTCAAGCAGTATTAGGGAGATGTTTCTATCCTTTTTGTCTTTCTGGGGCTCCTTGCACACTTCTGTTAAGCATGCCACTGTATCTGCTGCCTTAAGGCAAGTTGTTGATCTGTTCTTGCTCATGCAGTTGCTAAAGCCAAGGCTTCTTGTGTTTTCTCTGTGTTGCTATATGAGTACCTTTAGCGCGAATGATGATACATGGATGGCATACTTGGGATTGTGCATAATTAAAAGATGCTTCCCTGTTTTGTTACTTGTAAATACTTGCCCTAGGGAACAAAGATACAATTATATTATGCAATAATAAAACTGTGTAGCTTACACTGTTGTGTGAATAATGTTTTGGCAAAACTATGAAAAAATGTTACTTTGAGGCTTACTCTCCTAGAACTCATGCCTAATAAGAATGTTACTCACATTACTCAGTGATCCTGTGTCAATTCAGTGTCAAGTTACCTCATCTCTACTAAGGAAAAGAAAAGGAAGACTTTTAACTGTATTGGTTTTTATCCAGCTTCACAAATGAATTTGCTGTTTCTGAGTTTGTGTAAATGGAAAACATTAATTTCACCATTGTGGAATTCACTGTTGTGTATATATATATGTCTTCAGTATTTATTTGGAAGCCTGTCTGTTCACTCACAAGTATTGCCTTTGGGAAACATGGTACATACATGCCCCATAGAATGACATGTTACAATGTATCTGGTAAAAATGTTATTCACCTGCCACTTGTCCACATTATACTTCATCTGTTGCCTTTCTAAGAGTTTTTGAATTTTATAAGAAGTAGATTCAATTACCTTATTAGTGTCTTCTAAGTGTTTTTCAAGAAATGAGCAAGTATTTAGAAGGCATGTTTTTGGTTTTACTTGTGAAAATCATCCATCTAAGAGGCGGGACAAGTGGATATGCAGAAGTAGGTCCTGAACAGTCACTTTAAAACGTTTCATTTGCGATTTAACTGTAGAGTGGAATGGCTCTTTTAGACCAAATTGTAGCTTTGTGAAATCAAGATTGATACTTGAGGCATTAGAACTTCAGGCTGAAATATTCAGGAACATGTAAGGTTATGAGCACTTTTGGTTTTGTTCCGTTTTGCCTATACTAGTAACGTCTTCTTGATTGATAAATGCAAAAAATATTAATAATTAATACTTTGGTATTGCATGAGCATGCTTAAATTTTTTATTAAGATGTAAGATATGTAGTCTGCTGTATTGTGACAGGTGTGTAAAAATTTCCAGGTTTAGGAGAGAAACCCATGTTTTTTATTAATTGTGAAACAAACTCCAAGGCTTTTACTGGCTTCTGACAGCTGTGACCTCAGAATAGAATTGCCTTGATTTTGGCAATGAAAGGATGTTTGAGCTCCCAGGCACCACAAAAATATACTTTAAGCAACCTGTAACAAAGAAGAACTTCTGAAATGTTGATGATCACTTACTGCCACCCCAACATGATGCTAGTTGCCAGCTTCATTCTGATTGAAGAGCATTTATTTATTTCAGAATGAAATAGTCCAGGCTTGAAGAAAGCCTGGATGAGGCATGGAACATGCATATAATCTACAGGTAGTAAGATACGTAATAAAAAGGTGCTGACAAATCAAACTTATATATGTGGGTTTTATGCGTCCAGTAAGAACAATAATTATGAATGGTGGATGTACTTTTTCAAGAGGAGGAAGAGCTTCCAAAGAGTTTTTTACTGCTGAATAGAAATAGTGGTGGTAGTTTTATCTCCTTTTTGTTTTATTTTCTTTCTTAACCCTGAAACTGCTGTTGACAGAACAGCAGCAATTAATTGTTTTTTTTAATTATGGGCTGATTTATTTTCAGATCTCAATAGAGAATGACTACCTAGGCCCCAGAAGAATTGAGAGTCTGCAAAAAGAAGATGCTGATTGGCAGAAAAAAGCCCACATGGCTGTGCTTTCTATTCAAGATCTTACAGTTAAATATTTTGAAATAACAGCTAAAACACAAAAAGGTAGTTGTTTTCTGTCATCCTATTAATAATACAAAAAACTAAATTATTTAATATTTACCATGTTCTGTGTTGTACTTTGAGTTATTTTTTTCTCCAGTCCTTCATAAGGAAAATGCAGTTGTCATTCCTATTTGGTTTTTTTTCTGTGTCTCTTTGAATCTTTCGCCTGTAAACATTTTCAGAACATCATCAGAGGTGAACAGAATAGAAATTTTAGGTAGAAGTTTTACAGCCACTTTCTCAGTGTAGTTATATTAGCGGTACTCTGTATTTGCAAAGGATTTACGAAGCATAGAGTACCTGGTGGATTCTGCTTTTTGTGCTGGATATGGCAGACCCCCATAGTAGGCATTAGTTATCTTTCAATTGATTTCCTTTTCTAGTGTTCCTTGCCTTTCACTAATTTTTTGCATAGCTCTAAACATTAAGCAACAGCTCAGTTTAACTACTCAGTGAAAACTGCTCTGTTGTTCAGAAGCCTTCATGGATATAACCTTGGCTTTTCTGTGTTTGAAGAATGTGATGGTTTTAGTAAAAAGTGGTGCAGTAAAGCGAGGTCAAATGACTTGGTATGTGCACCATGTGCTCTCAGCCTTGAACCATTTTAACTTAAGTAACCAGTTTAATAGGGCAAACAGACCATTTTCTAGTTCACTGACAAAGTTTGTCCTGGTGTCCTCCCCTGCCTGACTGCGGGTTCCTGTTTATTTCTTTGCCTTGGTGATAGTGACTGTGCAAAGTCCACAGGAGAAATCCTTTTCTGACTGGTAGGTTTCTTGTCATCTCTGTACCTGACTCCCACATCTGACTCAAGAGATGAAAACACTGCAGATTTACTCTGTTTAGTGACAGCCCGAGTTAATGTGAAATTTCACCTTATTCTGACTGGCTGACTTAATAGGTTAAAGCATATTGGAAAAAATTTAATTAGAGCAAATTCTAAATATACTAATCAGCTTCTCTCCTTTCTAGTGTGACAAAGGCAGCCAGTAAGATACACTACTAGTTGATAATGTGTATATATAGATATTTGCTTGTTGTTTTTGTTAACGTGATTTTTTTATGTACAGCAGTCAGGATTTGGGGAAAAACCAGTGGAAAGTGACATGCCTGAAGGCTGATTACAGCCACAAAGCTTTAATATACTATGATAACCGGGTTTTTTACCTGATTTTAGTATTTGGGGTTTTTCTTGGCCTCCTGGTGATCACAAAGTAGTCTTACATACCCAAATATTAACAGATGGCAGAGGAAAAACACATAAGAACATAAAGGTGTTTCTTGTTACCTAAGAACAGCATGTAATAGCATGTGATGACTGAATGCCACCCCTCTGATTCCATTACTTTTGTGGCTTTTGCTTTATAAAGCTAAGTATAGTATCACATGATCTATATATTAACAGTGGTGAAAATCTTTTATGTATCCACCTAGATGTTATCTGGGGCCCAAAAACAGTAAATCTGAATCAGGCAAGAGACTACAGCATTTTGAGGAAAAAGATAGATAATTTTTTAATTTCATGTGTTCTTACAGAATTGCACTTGAAGTTAAGCTGAAATCTTTGTTTTAAATAGTAATTTTTTTTGGTCTTCAGATTTATTTAAATTTATGACTACACTGTAACTGTTATTATGGTAAGCTGGAGACTTTAGTAGCTGACAATTGGTATTTACAGAAAGGCGGAAAATTTGAGATGCAGTTCAAGACCAAATGTTTGTATTAATGAGATCTTTATTAAGTACAAATATGTGCATTTTCTTTGCAGCAGGATTGGTGATGGTCTGAAGAGTAGACTAGTAAGATGCCTGCCTCTTTTTTTTCCTTTGTGTAGCTGTGTATGATCGAATGCGAGCAGACCAGAAGAAATTTGGTAAGGCAGCATGGGCAGCAGCCGTGGAACGTATGGAAAAGCTTCAGTATTCTGTTTCTAAGGAGACTTTGCAGTTGATGCGTGCTAAAGAAATCTGTTTGGAGCAGAAGAAACATGCGCTGAAAGAGGAGGTAAGTTTTCATGCCAGTAAGTGGAAAATTAAAGCATACAGAAGGAAGCAATGTTAGACAATGCAAATGATGTAATCTCTGCAGTTTGGGTCTCAGAGGCATGACCACCTTTTCTGAATATCTCTGACTTTCCAGATGGAAGGTGTCCGACTGTTAGTAGGTATATGGGTAACTGGACAGTTGTGTTGCACTCTCTTTCTCTGCTTACCTTAATTACTAAGGCAGTCTTCCAGAGGGGGCTATGCTAGTTACAGTTTTTCTGAGGAAAGAGTTCATGCATGAAACTGTGCTTAAATGCTTTAGCAGGAAGAAATCCACATTTATTTGGTTTCATGACATCTCCTCAAAAGTAAAAATGCTATGAATTCTCTTTTAAACTTTTCTATCATGTGGATGTTTGGTGTGCACATGCTAATGTTAATGTGTGTTCAGTTAGGTGATTAGATGATTGTAATGATATTACATTATAGCAATTAGATGATTGTTTTAAGAGAACTTTTATGTTTCAGCAAAATTTGACTAAACTGATGGTGCTGTTATGAAAAGGTTATCCAGAAAGCTTACAGTAACTTTAGCACTGCAAAGGCTGGTAGGTTTGTGAGGCTGATAGACTGTCTATTTTAGGAGCATCTGTAGAAGACAGCTTGATCTGCAGGGAAGAGAGTGTACATGCAAGACCCAGAGCTCAAAAATAGGTTTACTGCATTTCAGTGCTCTTTAGATTTGGAAATCCAAGAGTTGTCTGAGAACCTGCGTTTCTCAGGCTGTTGTCATCCTTAGCCAAGAGTTGATGAGACAATCCAGTAGTACTAATTGGAAATATATTGAATATTTTCACGTAGAATAACCATGCATCTTCTTTTCATGGCATGTCTTATTTTTCTCCCTGTGGAGACCTGTAAATTTTTGTTGAATGACATTTCAGTCTGGTAAAAAAGTGGGTGTTTGGTCTGATATGCTAAAGTATTAGGGGCTGAACAGGAAAAGGAATGATTCACTGTTGTGTACATTGGGGTGAAAGTGCTGAGCTCTGAGTTGGGAATTTTTGACAGAGAAATAAGGAACATCTAATGGGCGTGGTGCTTTGGGATGGTGTATTACAAGGTATAGAGAGCTCTGGGTCTGAATATAGTGATACAGAGATATGAGCACCAACCAGCTTCTGCTCCCATACAGATCGTGTGTTCTGAGAATGTAAAACGCTTAAGTATACAGAGTTGAATGTGAGCAACGTGACTGGGAATCCCATCTTGGGGAAGAATGGCAGCAGTCTTATAAAGAAAATGTTTGTAGAACTGAAATACCTCCTGGCAAAACATTAAGCTACAATATTCTAGATATTCAGGATATTTGTTTGAAGAGACTAAAATGCTCAAGAAATTAATATATCTGGATTTTAGCTGAGAAGAAATGACAATTCAGAACAAAGACATGGTATGTCTATTTTCAAGGACAGTGTTTGTGTTCTACAGGTTGTCTATAGATTTTTGAACATTTAGTCTTGGAAAATAAAGTTTATTGGTAGGGCATATTGTAGTAGGAGAAGGGGAAATGGCTTTAAACTGAAAGTGGATGAGTTTAAATTACTTATTAGGAAGAAATTCATTACTTTGAGGGATCTACGCTGGAACAGATTGCCCAGAGAAGTTGTAGATTAACATCCTGAGAAGTGTTCCCGAGATCAGGTTGGATGGAGCTCAGACCAGCCTTGTCTAGTGAAAGGTGTCCCTCTCCATGGTGGGGAGCTTAGAACTTGGTGAGGTTTCAAGTCCATTCCAACACAAATCGCTCTATGATTTGGTGAATGCAACCACTCTGTGATTGGTATGAATGCAACAACAAAGACTGTAGAGATTAAATCGCTTGTTTTTGTTAATGCCGAAAGTTGTGGCTTTACAGGAGCTTGAACTTGGATCTCTGCAGTTTAAGTTTTTTGTTCCTTTGCTGTGGTGTTTTAACCCCCGCCAGCAACCCAGACCCATGTGGCTGCTCACTTGCTCCCTCACAAGTGGGATCAGAAAGGTTAAAAGCTAGAAAACTCATGGGTTGAGGTAAAGGCAGTTTAATAAGGGAAGCAAAAGCCACACACTTGAGCAAAGCAAGGAATTAATTCAAGGCTTCCCAAGGGCAGACAAGTGTTCAGCCATCTCTGAGAGTTCAGGACCCCATCACAAGTAACTGTGATTTGGAAAGACAAATGTCCCTCCCTTCCTCTTTCTCCATGTAATATACTGGACATGATGTCACATGGTCTGGAATATCCCTTTGATCCATTTGGGTCACCTGTCCTGGCTGTGTCTGCTCTCAGCCTCCCATGCACTTCCATCTGCCCTGCTAGAACGGCTGTGCAAAAAGAAGAAAAGGCCTTGGCTCTGTGCAGGCCCTGCTCAGCAAAAAACATCTCTGTATTATCAACCCTTAGTTCAGCACAAATCCGAAACACAGCCCCATACCAGACACTGTGAAGAAAATTAGCTCTAGTCCAGCCAAAACCAGCACAACTGCAGAATGTTTCCCATACTGTTCCCATGTTAAATTTCTTTGGGTTTCTTTCACTGTGTTGATCAGCCTGAGAGCTACCGAGGTTGCAGCAAATTAGTGGTACAGATAAGGTAAAAATTCTTAAGAATTGTTCTTTTTAAACAGAATATACTGAAATATGCCCAAAAGTGATGATACTGTTTTGAACTGCTGTGCATTATTAGTATCTTACATAAAGTTTTAACATAAATTGTTGAAATTCAAGATCTTAATTTTACTTTTTCATGGGGAGCTATTATGTAGCTGGGATATCTGCTGATGAACCATACAGCAGTACTATTTTCCCATTTCTTTTGCATATGAAAGCTGAGTAGTGTTGCGGTATACCCCTAAAACAGGGCAGGTAACTAAGAACATCTGTAATGTATGCTGTTTGTAGGGCTAAGATACTGTTGTCAGGTCCTTTATCAGGTAGACACCAGTGCAACTGCTGCTATAACTTGGTGAGCTGATACTTTTGAAGATGGTTTCTATGTGTCTTTATGTCTTTATTCAGTTTTTATATAGACTGTGGATTGAAATTTGGGAATATCTGTTTTTTACGAAAAAAAACTGTGAAGCTTTGAGTCAATTTCACAGTTCACAGGAAAAGGGAAGTTCTTGGGTCTGTCACAT
>JANRMJ010000079.1:22535786-22550094 GCA_025584955.1 Alethe diademata | reverse complement strand
AACTGTAGCTTTCTAGCTGCCTACTTTGGGACTTGTGGGATTGAAGATAGGAGAATTCTAATTTAATTATGCACCTTCCGAAAATCAAGTGTTAGAAAATGTAGAAATGGAGAAAATGTAGAAAAAAGTGTCAGATATTAAAGGCATCTTAAAGTGTGTGTCTGATGAGAATGTATCTTAGGGACTTGATGTGTTCAATTTTAACATATTAAATTTACTGTACCAGTCAGTATCTAGCTGTAATAATAAAATCTGTGGTTTTGTTCCCATAATTATCTTGGAGTTGTAGGGCGTGTGCTTGTTTGTTGTTTTCTCTTTTTATTTAGATGCAGAGTCTGAAAGGTGGTACAGAAGCCTTAGCCCATTTGGACCACCTAGAAGCTGATTACTATGATCTACAGCTTCAGTTATATGAAGTGCAGTTCGAGATCTTGAAATGTGAAGAGCTGCTCCTGACAGCACAGCTTGAAAGCATCAGAAGATTGATGTCAGGTGCTTTTTTAATTTCAATTAATACATAATCTGTGAAAGATAATTTTCTTTCTAAGAGTCCAGGGAAGCCTGTGGGAATGAAATGAAAAGATTATTTGCCATGTGAAGAGCTTCAAAAGTACTGTTACATTAAAATTTACACCTGTTTATAAGGCATATACATGCACATACAGAAGATCTGGTATGGTTCTCGTCTATATTTGGAAGTTTGCATACGAGATACAGTTTTGAAGAATTAAGATCAGAGAGGAGGAAATGTCTTAATTACTGGACTTAGCTAACTAAAAATACACAACATGCTTGATATTACTAATTTCTTGAAAGTGATTGGTTTTCAAAGGCTGCATCTGCAAATTGGACTCCTTTTGCTGCACTTGAAGCTCATACTATTATCTCAGATTTAGAGCAGCCATGCAAACCTTATGCTTCCAGACTATCCTACTACACCTCATATACCTACAAACTGTGGAAACAGTACCTTTAAGTCATACAACATTTTTCTATCCAGTTCTGTCCTTTAGATCTTTCTGTCTTTAATGTTTGTAGTTAAGCAAGCTTTGTTTTCCTGTTTTTAGAGTGTAGGGCTTGCATAAAAAATTTTGTTATGGATAGAAAATTCTACTAAGAGAGTTTTGAAGCTGGATCATATTGAGAGTTGCCTCTGGAAAAGGAGAAAACATAGGTATCACAGATTTTTCTCACTGTAACATGAATCTCCACCTTTATGGCTGTTGATGGAAACAACTATAGCTGTATGATTGGAAACTTTGTAAATGTTTTACAGAAATGTGGCAGGTTTGAGTGCTTCTGTGGAGAATTAATTAGTGGTTTTGAGGTTGATAGATTTTGGGCTGGGAAATCAGACAGGTAGTTTTGGTACTGAAGACATGGTAGGGTCTGCTTACTTACGAACCGAAAGAAATCCCCTGAATAGGAGACAGGAAAGAAATGTGTATCAAAATCCTTTGTCTTTGGTGTAGTGGTAGTAAAACCTCTGGGCTGTCAGAGACTAAGCTGTAAATATGTCACAGGGCAATACAATTTGTCATTAATATTTTCTCCAGAAATCTCAAAAAAGCCCTCAACTCACAACCTAATCCAAAATAAAGCCCTCTGTCAGTTAAACCATCACCCTGTTCCTTCCCTCATGGCGACAAAACAGTTCACTGTTCTGGCTTTCTTTGCTATTTTAAATTGTAAGATATTGTTTAATAATAAATCCAAAACTATCTCATAGGACAAAAAATGAAAAATACAGTTCCTAAATGTATGGGAATTGTTCAATGCATGAAATTGCCTTCTCAGACTTTGCTTAGGTGGATAGAACAATTAATGTCCCCAAATAATCAAGTAGCTGAAGTAGGAGAAATTACAGTCTTTCTGAAAGTAGTTGATAAAGTTGAAATAAGAAAGTTTGGTGTTGCTGTGGAATAGACACTTGACAGACATG
Source organism: Alethe diademata (assembly GCA_025584955.1). Lineage (NCBI taxonomy): Eukaryota > Metazoa > Chordata > Aves > Passeriformes > Muscicapidae > Alethe > Alethe diademata. The sequence goes on along the minus strand of JANRMJ010000079.1, from coordinate 22,548,152 downwards.
CCAGCTGCATCTGCCTGTTTCAGACAGCAGTAATGCATTTCCTTCTTGGTGTATTACAAATATATCCTCCTTTGTGTGCCAGTGGAATAAAGAACAAGAGGTCTTTGCTGCTTCTTCATCCCAACATTCTTCAAGAATTTATAATCACCACTCTTTCCTGCTTGGCAAGAGATGAGAAGGCAGCATTTAAAGATGAGCTCAGTGTTATTCCAAATGCTTCATTCAGGAAGCTAAAAATCATGAGTGTTGATAAAACTATTAGTAATTACCTCCTTTTCAGGCCTGTAATGCTTTGAAGGATTGCCTTGAAGTTGCCCTCCCTCCCTCCCTCCCTCCCAGGAGCAGTGACTGGGACATCAAAAACCTATGAGAGGATTTTTGGTGTCCTGTTGTCTGAGTCCCCTTACATAAAATTACCAGTATGTTCTAACAGAAGAATCTCGTGCCAAAGTATTCAGATAGTCTTGTCTATCCTGGATTTCATGGTGAAGTCCAGAGAAAATTGTTACACACCATGAGTCCCCTTGTGAGACCCAAAGACATGCATGGGCATTGTGTTCAAATTAGGCTACTTATAATAGCTGTACATTTAGAATTGCATTTGTGTTGTAATGCTCTGAGCTTGCTTAAATAGCAGGCTGAACTTCATTGGTGTTAATTTCTGTTCCTCATAAAGACTTTAATGCCATACAGTGCCTTGCTGTTTAATGATTTTCCTTTGACCTTATTGATTTTTGGTAGTAGAACTCCGTGGCATTCTTCTGCATCAAATCTTGTAACTCAGTGGGAGGATTGTTGTTGAGGAAAACAAAATGTTTATCTAATAAGAACCATTAATTTGATTTTCTTATTGCTGACTCTTTAAAACAGAGAAGAGAGATGAAGTGGTGTACTATGACACTTACGAAAGTATGGAAGCCATGCTTGAAAAAGAGGATATGGCAACATCTGTACACTTGCAAAAAGAGGAGCTGCAAAAGTTACAACAAAAGATCCGCCAGCTGGAAGCAAGGCGTGGACGTATTTCAGCTAAGAAAGCCTACCTCAGAAATAAGAAGGTACTGTTTAATTGCCTTTTTTTGGACATAATTAGTGAATTTAATAAAACTTCAAAAGGTTTTCTTTCAGATACAAGTTTTCCAGAATTTTTGTGGATTACATTCATTATTTGCTAGAAGTTGTTTTGCAGAATACTAAATAAAATGGCATGTATTATTAAATTGATACATTTAAGATTCTGTTTACTTTTCTTCTAGCTTTAAAGGAGCCTTCAATTACTTTGAAGTCAACATATAAACTTTCTGTTAACTAATCAGAATACTTTCATGTGGGAAGTGCATGCAAGAATGAATGCTTTTACGGAGAGTAGTTTTGTATATGTTTGCAGGAGAGAATTTTCAAGTTTGTTTCTCACTAGTGAGTTCTGTTTTCATTCTCTTACCCCATCCTTTTAAACTTACGTCATGTGTTGTTGATACTCTGTATTCGGCAGATCTATATGAAGTCTGGTCTATATTCTTAATTTGTAATTCTAGGTGTGCTATTTATGTTAAAGTTCTGGGAGACCATTGTAACACTTATTAGAAAACAGATTCTAGCTCATACTGTGTGCTATAAAACTATGCAAAAATGTCAGCTGAGGCCTCATTCTAGATTAGGATGAGTGGTCGATTTGGTTCTGTGATCTCAGTCACGTCCCTTTGCATGAAAGATGGCCCCTTCATACAAAGAGTTCTAGCAGATTGATGGTAAACCCTTCAGGTCTTGCCTCTACTTCATAATTAATGTATCTATTTCTGTACCAAAATCTGAAGCATAACAGAGCAAATGAAAGGTTGTTGGTACATATAATATATTGGATTTTTTGTATTTTGTCAGCCACTGCCTGGTTTCTAGTTAACCCAATACAGAGAAGACTGCAAATGATGTATTAGAAGAAAGGTCTCCTGTTAGCCAATTATGTGAAGTAGCTTGCTTTGTCATTGTGGTTTTTTTACATGAGTTTGTAAAGAGAAAAAGTATCAGGAATCGTGTTAGTGTTTTAAGTGGGTGTACTTATCTGTCTTATTATGGTAATTTACACAGGCTACAGTATAATATGATACTTTCTCCTAGATACAAAAAGAAACTGCTGGCACCTTACAAGGTAGACAAACCTGTTTAAAAGCGACAGCCTGTTTGCTGTTCTTTGCTTAACTTATTGGAGTTCACAGGTTAAGAAGAAATCCTGAAGCAGGAGTAGAGATTTTTTTAGCATGCCCATGATCTGTATAATGAACTAGTCACCTTCAGTGGCTCATTTGTTTTAGGGTTATGCTATAATAGAATACTTTGTTCAAGCTTAAGGAATTAGTTTTGTCTGCAGCAGCAGTAGCAGCATGCCTGGTTGTGCACTGTGACAAATGCAGAGCTGTGTATGGTCATGTTGCTTGTCTACATCTGCATGCAGGAGTGGTACAGTTGCATCTTCTTAATATTGTGCTGGGATAGCTGTGGCTATACTGCTTTCAGGACCAGAGGTAATGTCTCCATGTGGAACTTGGACATCACATCACTCTCAGAACTAGTTCCAGCTCTCTTACTTATGTCATTGCCGAGCATAGCATTCTCTGCAGTTGAGTGCTGCAGGGAGATACTTAGCTTTCAGCTTCTAGAAAAATCAGTGTAGAACAATGTATGTTTAAACTTGCAGGAGAGCATAAATGATCTTTGAGCAAAAAGAAATGGCAGAATCTGTTGTGTGCCATTGTGTGGCATCTGTTGGGCAGAAAAAAACAAGGCCATTTTTTAGCTTCTCTTCTGACTGCTGGATAACGCAGAGTCCTTCTAAGCTTTTTGGCAATTACCTGAAAATCAAAACTCATAGATTGGTCTCATTTTTTTAAGCAAGCTTTGTATTTTCAATGACCTTTCTGTCTAGTGATACTGCAAAACAGTGTTAATGAACACTATTTAATGTGCCTGGTGTGAGTTCTTGTATTTGTGGGAGAAAAAAGGGATTCCTGCGCTGAAGTGTTTGCAGGTTAAGTCAAGTATACAGAACTAAGATACAGATGGGATACAAAAGCAGACCCTAGATGGTGAGAATGAGGGCAGTGATGACTGAATGCTATGTGAAGAAAAGTGACTTTTTGAGGGTGAATATGGAAAGTATATACTGTGTGATAAATATCTTTGTCTGTCTCAAGAAGCATTTGTTGTTGAACTGAGATGAGAGTGTACTTAATGCTTTTCAGATTGTGTTCCTGACTTTGTGTGTTTCAGCAAAGTATCTTGAAAAAGACTTTTATATAGGTGCTCTGTTTTGGATTGAGTTGGTGGGATTTTGGTCATGAATTGTTGGGGTTTGGTTTTTTTTCCTTTTTTGTTGTGGTTTTTTTATAAGCTTGTCAATTCTTTAGTTGAAAACAAAAAGCAAGCTATGCATTAAATGGTGAATAGGACAGTCTTGTGATATATTTAGAAGTTACAGTCCTTTCTCATTATCAAGATATTGGCAGCTGAAGATACCCTTAGGAGAACATCTCCGTTCCAGCAGCAGGTATCAGGATTAAGGAAACAATAGGGAATTTTTCTCTATCATCAGTTTTATTTTTTGGAAGAAGATAATGTCATCATCCAAGTATTTGAAAATCTTTTCTATTGAGGAGATAACATAGTGAAAGAAAATAAATAACTGTTTATAGAGTAAAACAATTTGTAATTTAAATATAAACTTCAGTGGCTATAGTCTCTATTTTGTTTTTCAGAAATTCCTTCCGTAATTTTGCAGATGATGCATCAGTTTTTCAGTCATGTCATCAAATAATCGTAGCAAGCTTTTATTTAGAAACTTTAGTTAAAGGTGTGTTACAAACATAATTCAGTCATGATTCCAGAATAACTGAACTGGCATTTTAAAAATTCATAGTTTTACAGAGTTATATTTTTCCACTGTACTACCATGAGTATAAACTCTTTATTCTCTTTTTTTTTTCTTAATACAAATCTATTTGCATTTGTTAAACAATCACTTCCCGATGTTTTTTTGTGTTGGTGACAGTGAGTTATTAAAAAAAAAGTAATCTAATAGCAGTTTCAATTTTTTTCATACTTCTACAGAGCTAGCTATAGCTCTTTCTTGCAGGAAATTGCTATTGTTACGCCAGTGTACCCCCTGCTGGCTACACATTAGTATTAATTAGATTATCATATGGAACAAGCAGCTGATTTATTAGGGAGCTAGATTTATAGAAAAGAGTCAAGGTAAAAAAAATGGCATAGAAGGTATCTCAAAAAATATCTTTATAAAAACAGAGTTGTGATTAAATTAAATTATTTTGCACCTGGGAAGAGTAATCCTTATCACAAGCAGCCTGGGAGAAGCAACTGGTTGGTGAAGCTGTTTGGGGTATGTTCATAATGTGTGCTTTCGTCTAGGAAACTTCCTCATATGCTTTTGTGTTCATTTAATAGGACACCTTTAGAATTTAGCAAGCATACATTTTAAAGCACAGCTCATGCCAAAATAGGAGTTACGTAGATGCAGTTACAGCTAGTTTAGGATTATTGTTATTGTTATTATTACTATTACAACAATAGCAGCGTAAGAACATAACTACACTGAATGCTTGTAGTAAAATACGGTTTCTGCACATGAAAAGCTAACCTTTTCATTGGGATGCTTTTTAAGCTGAAAGCAAGACTCCCTGAAACTAGTTAGATATAATACTAATGCAGATTTCTTTTACATATATTACATATTACTAGTCTTAAACATTGTAGTTTATCCTGTGACAAAGGTTGAAATGGTTCCTCAGCTCTGCATTTTAGTGTCTAATAGAAGTATAATCTGATACTGTGAAATCAGTCAGTTGATTAAAGGAAGAATGCTTTTTGCTTTCCCAGTTCCACACAATTGATCAACATATTTCTTGAGGTGTGGCTCTCACTGGATATAAGGGAGGTGATGAAATCATCCCTGGATGTGTTTGGGTGGTGTCTGGATATGGTGCTGGGTAATGGTTTAGTGGTTACAATTACAGTGCTGGGTAGACAGTTGGATGGAATGATCTTAAAAGTCTCTTCCAAACTTGATGTTTCCATGATAATGTGCCTGCTTCCCAGTGCTTAGAAGTAAGGACTACCTTCTATATGCAATAGGCTGTGTATTCCTGCTCATACACCCAGTTATTATGGTTTTGTTGTTTTGGGTCTTTTTGCCAGAGTTCATTGGTATATATTGAACTTGTCATCTGCCATAATCATCCAGTTAGTTTTCTTAATGCTGCCATCTGGATGTTTTTTATTTCATTCTTCGTTTGAAGTCACTTAAGTAGAACCCTGCATTTGTCCCTCTGAAATGGCAACCTTTCCTTTTTTTCTTAGACCATTTCTGTAATTAGTTATGATTCAGATTTCTAATCCTGTCCTGCAACATGTTTTCAGCCCCTCCTAGTAGTTTTTATTATTTCATGTCCAAGAGATCTAATTACATTGAAGTAGGGTTGTTTATGATTACAAAGTCAGCACCAAATACGTTTTGGTTAGGTTTGTTCTCTTTACATACTTAAAACATCTTTCGTTATTGCATTTAATCAGAAAGGTTTAAATACTGTTGCTAAAGTGAAAACATTACATAAAATTGTGGCCCCTGAGTATTTGAGACATGTCAAAAAACTCAAACCATGATCAACTTATATTTTCTAATTATTTTATAATATTTGAAACCTAAATAGAGAATAAACTGTAGACTACTTAGGAGTATTACAGAAAGTTGTTCAGATTCTCTGTTAGTATTATATAGGTTGTTGTGTCTTTGAAACACAGAGATGAAGTATTTTGTACTTTTGCAGCTACAAATTAAATTGATTGACTGTTCTGGGATTAACTCTTTTCACCAGGGGAAAAAAGCCTCCAGAAAGACACGCAAAACCCAGCAGTGTTTGGCTATATATATATTTGTGGACCTGTTAGAGCAAGTCCAGAGTAGGTCTGCGAAGGTGATCAGAGGGTTGGGGCACCTCCCGTGATGACAGGCTGGGGTTGTTCACCCTGGAGAAGGCTCTGGGGAGACCTCAGCACAGCCTTTCTGAACATAAAGGGAGCTTAGAAAAAACAGGGAGAGTGCCTTTGACATGGACAGATATTTTACGTGGACAAGGGGGAAGAGTTTTAAACCAGGGGAGAATAGCTGTTGGAAAGCAATTTACTCTGGGGGTGATGAGCTGATGACAAAGGTTGCCCAGAGAAGTTGTGGATGCCCCCATCCCTGGAAGTGTTCAGGGACAGGCTGGATGGGTCTCTGAGCAGCTGGGTCTAGTGGAAGGTTCCATGTCTGTGGGAGGGAGGTTGGCACTAGATGAGCTTTAAGATCCCTTCATACCTAAGCCATTGTGTGATATACCTCAGGTATTTTTGCACAGTATTTGCACAGAAATCTTTGCTTTTGTCAGTTACCTGTATACAGCAGTAACATTGATGGTTTTACAGTCCTATACAGAAGCACTGTTTTGTTTTGGTTTTTTTATGTGATCAAAGCATGTCCATAGGTAACTTGCAGAAGAGCAGCTTTTTCTGCATTTTTAAGCATCCAAAATAGTGAGGTTTCTTACATCCCTTTCTGCCTTATTTTTGTGCTTTACTCCATCTGCTCCTTCAAGCAATGCTTTCAATGGCAAAGCTTCTTTCTGGATCTGGCCAGAAAGTCATACTGAATGATACTTGGGAACCCCATCAGCTCTATGCTGTATCTGGAGTCACAGTCCAAACTGCTAACATTGCACTTCCTTGCACAACTGCGAGATTTGTTTATGACTGTACATCTGACTTCTCTCTAGTTCTTTGTGGTGCTTATAGCAGGTCTAATTCCATTGCTCATACTGTCCAATTTCCTAGCCCTCAGTATCGTCCAATGAAGTTGTCTACTTGAAGTTTGACTGTCATCTTCTTGTCAGGTGTTGTAACATAGCCTAGTTTTTTGTGTTTTCAACCTATTCATATTTGCAGACAATGTAACAAATTCTTGTTTTAAACCAGATGTTAGAGATGTGAACTCAGTGTAATAAATTAACATGATGAATGATAACAATTCTATGCCTGTCTATGCTTGCAGATAGTACATGGAAAAGATGAACTGACACCTGTAAATGGGAAGCTGTCTATTTGCATAAACAGAAAAAAGTGGTACATTTGAGAGTTAGTTATTCTCCATGTGTACAAATACATAGGGTTAAACAAGGGCTTTATGAAGTGTTGACAGATTGGTGTTTTTTGCCACTCTTGTACTGTTGCTGGAAAACAGACTTTCCAAGCAGCTGTCACTTGGATCTATTCTTCTGATGGTTAAAAGTAATAGATTTGGGGTTGTCTGGCTTTTTTTTTTTTTTTCAGTTACAGTTCATTTTAAGTTAAATGCTTAAGACTTGTCTGAAATGGGCTCTGCAGTTTCTATTTTTCTAGATGCCATTTGCTAAATACGACATTATGTAAATCTGTATTTAAATTACATGATTTATAGGTTATACTTTATGTCCCTGCAGGAGATCTGTATAGCAAAGCATAATGAAAAGATCCAGCAGCGTCACCAGAGCGAAGAGGAGTACAAAATACACCATACTGTTCAGCTGGTAAGTTTGAGTTCTCTGCTGTTGAGCTTAGCCTGTCATTAATAGCTTGCATTCCTCATTATACATTAATTAGGGGAGGATTCAGAGTGATAGCTCTTTCAAAAGATGGTGTGTGTCCCTGACCTTTGCACCATGGATTTCTGTGTCATATTATGCTGCTAAGGGGGGGTGTATAGTTGTGTTAGGAAGACATGGGAACCAAGCAAATAGAATGGTTCTTTATGCTAGGTTGACAGTCTGAGTGATTTGTTATGTTTATCAGCATGTTCACATAGATGATTCTGAACATCTCTGAGGACCATGTCCAGTATGCTTATAGGAGTGAGGAAATCGCACATATTTGTTTTTTAAATTTTAATAAGCTTGGTTGTTACTTTTCTTCTTTCTACTAAAGCAATTACTGGAATTATGTTGTATAAACATAGTGGTTACAAGTGGATGCTCCACGATTTTTTTCATAGTCTCGTTGCAGAGAATAGACCAGCTGGTCTCTTATGCTGTACCTAATAGACTTATCGTAAAGAATATTCAAATTTTAGACTAGGTCTTGGGAGCTGATATAGTATCAATATTTGATAAAGATCACTGACAAAGATGCATTGAAATCCAAGTCACTTTAATTCAGGCTTCACTTAGTGAAAGTGATTCTATTTCATCCTTATACATTTTTAACATTGATGTATTTGTCCAGGAAGTCAGCTGCATAATTTATTTTATGGAGAGGCTACTTGTCAAAGGCAGTATGTATTGGACTATTCTTTCATGAATTAAAATAATTATTTCTTTTATCAGTTCTTATAATAAGGAAGAAGAAGTTACTATGTGGACTGTAGCCCATTTATCAGTCTTATAAATAAGACTTGACAAAGCTAAAGAACTTCCCTGTCACTCAAGTACTGCAGAGCTTTATATTATGGAGTTGCCCATTTGAATGATACAAAGAACCTCATGCTAAATTTTTTTAGTGGGGTTTTTTGGTAAAAATGTGACTGAAGAGTTCTAGCATTATGGTAAAATAGGTTTTAAATTACTGGTTTTTAGTAAGAATTTTGAAAACATAACTCATAGAAAACTTTCAAAAAGGGGAGTCCAAATTTGAAACCAAATAAGAATTGCGATTTTACTATTTTACTTAAAAGTGAAACAAAATCAAATAAACAAGTTGCCCAAAACTAACAAGGAAAAAATCTTGAATTTGAGGCCACTTCAGGAAAAGTTTGATCTGAATGCATATGTAATATTCAGGTACAGTGATAGAACTACTTTTTTTCCTTTTTTTTATGCTTCTCTTCTAACTTCTTTCTCCATTGTTCTTATTTTCTTTTACCACATGCTTCTCCTCCTCTTCACCTTTTTCTGTTTTCTGTCCTTACTATTTTTCAGACATGTTCTCATCTTTCTCTCCCTAACGCATCTATACTTCTTCCTTCCAAATCACAGGAGTTGGCTTTTTGTGAAGGACGCCAGGCCACTAGCTGGCTTATGAAAATGGCAGGCAGACACTGCTTTTGTGGTGACTGAATGAGAGTAAAAGGTTCACAAAAGTGATCAGAATTTTTGATTATGAAGATACGCTTTTGCAAGTAATATTAAATGCTGTGAGTTATCTTAAGAATTAAAGCTGTTTCTGCTCAGGATTTTTGCTTTGTGGTCAGCTGTTACATCTGATAGCTTCTGAACTCGCATGCAGTGAATTTCACCTTCTGGTAATTCCAGTGAATTTCATGAGGAGTTAGCGTTTGTTTCAAAGATGCAGTAACTCTCTGAAGTTCTATAAGCAAGAAGATGCTTATAGAACTTATAGTTCAAGGAGATGTATCCAAAGGTGTGTTTTCCATAAGGTAAAATCGCTGTACAAGAAGAAACACAGTTGTCCTAGGTGCGAGGAAGAGCTTCAGACCTTTACCTAAGTGCAGTTACATAAAAACTTACATTTACTGTTGTAAATATGTGAAAACATTTACTTCATTTGATTGCTATTGGGTTCAAAACTTTGTGATACTGAGTTCTGTCAATTCTTGTACTTTGAAAATACTAATATGACTTGTTCAAAAGCACAGCCTTGCATTTAGACTGTCATTTTGTTCTTGGAATGAGGAGAAAATGGGTACTGCTTTGCTCTCTGTCTAATTTATACAATTTTAATTCAAGGGGGCTTCTCTAAGTATAGCATTCTGTCACTTGTTTCTCATCTCTTGTAGTAACAAGTCTTCCAAGTGTTCCTATTCAAGATTTAAATATTTTTTTACTGAACTTTGTATTTCTTTGAGAAAACAAACTAGTAAATAGATATTATTTTTAAGGGAAGCCAAAGGCCAAGTTTTGAAGTTAGATTTATTTGAGAAGTATCTTTTTAAGCAACTTCTCACATTTAGGGGAAGAGTTTTTTCTAGTGAAGCCAAATAGAGCACTGGATGTAATATTTACATGTTTTACATATATTTTCCCAGAAACGAGATCAATTGCAAGAAGAAGAGGAAAGAAAAAGCTCCTGGGTTAGTCAGGAACGACAGAAAACCCTGGACAGACTTCGTACATTTAAGCAGGTAACAGACGAACAGTTGTTCTTTTGTGGCAGTTTCCTTTCCCAAAGAAATTTTCACTCATTCCAGTAATAGCATTCACTGTGCTATTAGCAATTCTTTCATTGTATCATTAACTGGTCTTTGGAACATTCACAACAAAATATGGCATTGGTGGTAACAAATTCCTCTAGCTCTTGCATTCCCAGAGCCATAATAAATTCCTGTTCACTCTTCCAGCTATACCTTGCGACAAGACACTTGGCAAATGTTCCTGAGAAGTATAATATAAAGAGTACTTCCCACAAAGAGCACTGTCACGTGACATGCCCCCCTACTGCTGCTAGCTAGAATACCTCTGCCTTCCCATTACAGTGGAAGCATCAGAAAATGCAGAGAAGGTGGAATGAAAGGGGAATAATAAGGAAAGGGCTGAAAGGAAAAAGAGACTGAATTAATTGGTAAAGACTTTTTGTTGAATACATTAAAAAAATAAAGGTATGAGAAGTTTCTTTGCTGGAAAGAAACTGCTTAGTGCTCTTAGAGTATTCTTAGTAGTACACTCTTCATTTCCATATTGTTTGCAAGGCTCTTGAATTCTGCCGCTTCTGTAAATCGAAGAAAATTTACTTATTTTAACCAGCAACTGTTCATGAGCTGACTTTTTCTATGAACATTCTAATACTGTTACATGTTATTGCTTTAGGACTACCACAATTGTGCAAAAGGTATTAGACCTGTCTTTTAGAAGCAGCTTAATTTTTTGCTTTAAAAAGGCTATGCATGAAACTAATATGAAAAGACTGATAATGAGGCAGCAAATTTAAAAGTAAATTAAGTCTGAAAATCTTTGTTCTCAAGATATGACTTTTAAAACAGTATGATTCACATATAAGGCCAGTGTATTAAGTCATACTGGTCTGCACTTGCAGAGGGAGCCATTGACCCTTTTAAAAGCAAAAGGGAATTTTGAATTTTAGTTTTCAGGAAAAAAACCAGTTTTGAATATGCAATCTGATTCTTAGTGAAATCCTAATTCTAACCCATGTATTTCCCTGACTAGAGTAATCATACAAAAATTGTGGCTCAAGTAAGAATAAAAACTAAGAATATTAATAACTTTTTGCATAAAGCTGGGGGTATATTTGCTTTGGTTTTACATACAGAGCAAAATTAAAATTGTTTGTCAGAAATGACCGGTATGTAAAATCTAAAATAGTCCATTGCATGTCTTTATGTAATTGTCAATACCTTATTCACTTTAGCGGTACCCTGGGCAAGTAATACTTAAATCAACCAGACTACGGCTGGCTCATGCAAGAAGAAAATGCGCAGCCAGCTCAGTGCCCTGTGTCGAGCAGCCTCAATCTTTGCCAGCAACCATACCAATCCAAGAGAAGAGTGAGGAGGTGGAATTGGAAAAAGCAGTTCAGCCTTTGCAAGTGCAGGAGTCCACAAGCCTAAAACAACTTCAGGATGTCTCTTTGCCTCCTAATGATGTTACCTCTGAACTGCCCCATGTTAGCACTTCTCCACTCATCAGTGACAAGCTTCAACCAGAGACTGCTACTGGAGCACAGCTTCCACCCCCTTTGCCTCCACCACCTCCACCTCCGCCGCCACCTCTGCCCTCCAAGGAAGAAGCCACCAAATCCTTAGAGAAAAGTGACAGCTTTGTTAAACGTCAAAGTGTGGAGAAGGGTGTGCAGCACTCTTCTGGTGTCCCACCAGCACATCTGTTTGATAGCAGTCAGCTAGTCAGTGCCAAGAAGAAGCTTAAGAAGACCGGTGATCTAGAGGGTTTACAGAGGAGGAGAGGTAAGGTCTTAATTTCTGCATATTTAATTTAAAATTTATTGTTACTAATTTAAAAATTGTAATGTGCCTCAGTTCCTCTTTTGAATTGCTCTGTAGGAAAGTGTATGCTGTGATTAATTTAATATTAATGGGAAAGTTGTTAAATCCATTTTAGCTGAGAGATGCTGGCAACATCGGCAGTATCTATGGTTTTTATGACAGCGTAGCATACTTATTCAGTGGGAAAATGCATATGGAATTGAATCTACACTGTACCATGTTAGACTAGATAGAAAATGGACTTAAGTGCTGGTGAAAATAATATTTATATATATACTTTCTGCCGGCCCTACAAATACTCTGTTTCACCTGAGGATGCAGTGTTCTATTTAATAACAGAATAATGATAATGTTTATGTAGTCCTATTGTTTATTTTACT
>JANRMJ010000079.1:22509970-22524172 GCA_025584955.1 Alethe diademata | reverse complement strand
TTCCCATCACAGGGAGAAGCCAATTTTATAGGCTTCGTTGTTCCTGCCATAGGAGGGAGCTTAGAGGAATTCCTGGACTGCCACAGTATCTCTGAATCTTGGGATCAGCAAGCCATCAGCATGTCACTGCCACCACCACAGCTGGAGCTTTATGCTCACATCACAGAACACTGTCTAAATCTGCTGTTTCAGAGTTGTGCCACTGCGTTTTTGACATACATAAAGGAAGGCTATAATGTCTGTAAAAATGGATAAAACAGTGTCTTAAACCTTAGATGTACCATGTCAGCCATTTAACTGTTACAGGCATCACTTAGCTTACACAAACTGCCCTTCAGGAGAAAACCATCCCAGAGGTGTTGCCAGGAAGCTACAGCATCATCACTATGTAACCTACCTTGCTCACAGAAGTGCTGCCACGTCTCTGTCCAGCTCTCCATCCTGCAGAACTGATCCCACGGAGAAGCCTTTCTGCCCTTGCCCCCTTTGCACTAAGATTCTCAGTCTCTATTACTTTCTCTAAACTTTATGCAAATCTTCACCGCAGTCATGCTCACTGTCCAGATTTTCATCAGCTCAAAGACAGCACATCTCCCTTGAACTGTTGCCTCCACAGGAAGGGCTGGTGGATAAAAACAGGCACAGATTACTCTCTGTGCTGTTAAAGCTGCTGCCTGTGTTGTTGCTGGGGTTCGCTTATCATTGATCAACCAAAATTCTGGGAAAAAAAAGAACCTAAACCAAAAGAAAAGTTATATTCACATTCACTATGTATCTGCTGTCTTATCCCTTTATTCCTACTGTAGTTTTGCGCTATCTGTGGGATGTTTGTTTGGGATACTTGTGCCACAGGCAAATCATCTGTATTGCTTTCTTGTCAGTCTCCTCACCATGGAATGCAGCAGACTTGCTGACTTTTCTGAGACGTGTCACTACACCCCACACTGCTTACATAAGACTAAGCACATTCACAGTCTTTCAAACAAAAGTCACTGTTTACTTCATTCTTTCATCTTAACAGCTTTTCTAATTAGCATCACATTCCCTCTGTACATTACTGTTTAAAAGTCACAGGAATAAGGAAGATTGAAGAGTCATGCAATTCATACAAAGCACTTATAGTAACTATACTTTTTCTTCCTCAGTACTTTATTTTAATCTCATTCAGTTTCAGTAAGAATGTAACTGAGTTCTCAGCGTACAGAATCATCAGTGCATGCTCAAACTGCCATGCATCTTAAAAGCACAATTTAAACACCATAACAGACATTTATGAATCAATTTCTTTTGAAACACCGCAAAAGAATGGCCATTTTCCCCTGCGCATGCACTTTCTGTGAGTAAAATGATTGCTGGAGTGGATATAGTTGTATAGTTTGACAGAGAAACCACTGGACACTGCTCTTGGTTTCTAATGACGTGTTAAAAAAACCAAAAAACTAAACAAAAAAACCCACAACCCAAAGTCTTGAAATGGCATTATAAAATAGTATTTATAGTATTAAAAAAAAAAAATCACATATCCTATACTTTTGTTGATGGCATACATATAGTTCGGTCATTCCTGTAATGTTTTCCTAAAGATTTCTGCTGCTGAAAAGGCTTCTTTTAATAACGAAATGAGTTGAAACACAAGGTTCTTACTTCTCCTCCTGCCTAGCACCACTGTAGGAGCAAATTTACTTTCCCCGCTTTCCAACAGTGTTTCATGTGTCCCCTGACACACCCATACCTTGTTCTGTCACTCAGCTCTATGTCAAGCTGTGGTCAGTGAGTCAGGCTGTTGGCTTTTCCGAGGTCTGGCCATTCATGCACCATTCCATCAGTGCTTGGCCAGCAGACAGGGCTAAAAAAACCCGAGTGATACTTCGAGGTGCCTGCTCTCATTAAGCCATTCTGGGAAAAGATCAGAGGAGTGCAGAATGAAATTGTCCTCAGTCAAAGGCTGCATTAGTTAAAGCAAATCTCTCTTTAGGAGATTGGGTTTGTCACTCTTCAAAAATGAAAACTATCTACTTGGGCTATATGTTCAGGGAAAACATGAGCCACACATTGCCTACCAGGGCATGCTTTGTTAATTTGTGTACGAAATAACACTTACTATATTTAAATACTCAAAAACAGTTCCTTACATTTCCAAGTTAGTCCTATGTCCCATTTTGCAGAAAACCCAACCCTTTTAAGTATTCAGCTTTAATCTCTATTTGCAGTAAGAAACTTCAAACAGAAACTTTGTGTCCCACGACAGCACTTGTTAAGACTGCACTGTCAGCAATTTAGCTCAGCCATTTAGCTGCCTGAGATAACTACAGAATCCCTGCCTTTTGAGGTCCAGATGAATGAGATTGCTGCAGTACTTGGTGGATGCTCAAGGTTGCAGGGATGCTTCTGAATAAGGAAGCGCTTGGTACTGTCAATACTACTGTCAACTACTACTGTCAGTAGTACCAGCTTGGCTAAGTGATTGAATGCAAACTTAAGCTTCTGCTCTCTCCCAGTGGAAGAAGCCTAGCTGTTCCCCAAGAGGACACTATAATGACTTCTGTTAACTGATCAATGTGTTATTGCAATACCAAGCTGTTAAATTTCAGTAAAAACCCCAAAACTTACCCTGAAATATGTAAATTAGAATTTCTTCACTTAAATCTGTCAAGACCTTCCTGCTGATGAAGGCCTGATCTCTTCACACTGTCACCAGCTAACTGTTTTCCAAGTAGCTGCATGCCAGCATTTATGCCATGTAAGACCCAGCACTGTGCTTGTGGGGCTGTGGAGGTTAGCTTACAACTGCCTCTAGTAGAGGCCCCCTCTTCTGGTGCAGCCCGTCACAAGAGAGACTTGAAATGTTACGGCAAATTCCACAGCCACCTAGCAGCTATTGCTGAGCTGTAAAACCAGCCTCAGAGGCTGGTGAACCTGTTTGTTCTTATTCCGTAAGTGACCCATCCTCATTGCCAGGTTTAGAGAGGTGATTCCATGTTTGGACGCACCAGCAGTTCCAGTGCAGTTGCTTGCTCAGTCACAGAACTGACCAATGGAGTGCTCTGTGAGGCCTTATTCCCTTCTGAATTTTAGATACCTATGTCCTTGTCACAGCTTCAACACTGCAATTTGGCCCAAGTGTCCAAATTCCTTTAAACCCCTCTGAAATGACAGCACTGTTTGCCACCTGCTCAACCTGCTAGGCCAGACTAATCCCCATAGCTGCATTTTCCAGCCTGACTCAGGTACAGAGAACTGCTCGTCTTTGTACTTGTTCTCTCATAGAGCCTTCCAATGTAGCTATAATTTATTTGCAAAAGACCTGTCACCTATCCTAGCTGATGACAGAAATACTCTAGCTTGATGGGAACTTTTGCTGCCAATGCTAACACATTTTTGCATTTTGACTCGAGGAGTAATACGTGCCTTATAGGTATTTTCCTTTTGTGCAATCATCATTGATGAAGAGCATGAAAACTCATGTCTTCTGGAAATACTTGCATTGCTGTCTTGTAGACAGCTCTGATTCAAGGTACTTCCTAGTAGCATGCCTCAGTAGTGCTTGTTTAGAAGATCCCCAATGCTTCCTCGGTGAGGCTGAGGCTGAAATGTTCATGCACAACAGTCAGCACCTTATACCCACAGGTATCTTTTGTGTGGGTGGGTTTTGAGGTTCTTTGGGTTATGGATGTCCCTGATGGGTGAGCTTGACACTGAATATATTTCTTATTCCATAAGCAGTTTAGGACTTATATTGACTGTAAACATGTCTGGTTGTTCCATGTTAATGCGAGAGAAAAGAACACAGACAGAACAAAAAGAAAAATGCAAGAAATAGAAGATAATCAAAGTCTTGACTGGTAGGTTCAAATGGTAACAATAACCACCTCAAATAAAGCTTTCATAATTTCTTTTCAAAGAGGTGGGGAAAAGCAGCTTATATCAAATCAACACATTAGTCTGCTTCTTTAAGATACACAGAATGCAATTTCCCCTTTTCTCCCCCTGCAAGCAAAACTCTGAATGTGCAAAATGCTCTGGAGCAAAAGGACTCCAGACTGGTAATGACAGAGCCACAGTTTTGAAGCAACTTTATTCCCTCTGAACAACGGACAGCAAGTCCTCCTGGGTTGCTTTTGGGACAGCCAGCAAGTGCAGCTGGCAGTGTATAGCAGTGAGGCTGTGCAGCAGGGACTAGATGCAGGATGCTCACATGAAATACTACTTGAGTCACTCAGCTACATACTTCTACCCTGGCTCCTCTCACTAAGCGGAAGTCAGAGAGCTGTACCTTGCACTGGTAAGATTTCTCATTGCCATTGCTGTGGATTCCTGAGAAACAAAACTGCTAGAATTATAAAAATAATAATATATTCAGATGTAGAGAAAGTAGATTTAATGTTTAAATTCCCATCCATATGTAAGGGCTTTCTCCTGTGGGCAAGTACAAGGTAATTTTGCTTCACATTTCTTTTGTTTTGTTTAGAGACAATTCCACTGATCATTTAACAAAATAAAAGCTAGACTCAGAGAATTTCAAAAGTCTTGTTCCCTCTCTGCAAGTATCTGCACGACCATATTTAATTCAACAGGAGGAAATCCATATACACAGATTATATTTACACATACCTTTTCAGTGTAGCTCTTCCTCTCCCTTAGCACCTGGATGCAAGGTATTGTTTGTGAAGGTCCTTAGTTCTGCCCTCCTTCTTGATTTACTGGGAAAAAATCCTTCTTCTTCAAGAATTACCACAGTCACAGAAATGCAAGTTCTCTTCCATGAAAATGTCTATGTTGCTATTCTCAATCTACTAGTAGCAAAAGCAGCTGACACACTGCTGGATCCATGCAGTGAGATTAGGCTTGGATGAGAGCAGATGAGAATCCCCAAAGCAGGGAGCAAGGTTGGAAACTACTTCCAAGTTAAAAGAAAGAAAAAACCCCAAACCCAAATCAGAATTTCATTACGCAAACATGACAGTGATAGCAACAGATGGCAGCAGAAAACAGAGCATGGATGGCTAATACTGGTACTAAATCTCTAGAGTTGTGAAGGTAAAAGATTGAAAGGACATGGGGTTTGCAGAATGTCAGGACTTCAGCTGTATTCATGAAACACACCCCCAGTGCTGACCTTGGGAAGCCTCTAGCAATCAAGGGTGGAGTTTTGGGGCAAGCCAGGTATACTCAATGTCAGCATGATGTGAGCACCTAAGGAAAGCGAGATCCTTTCAGGTGGTTTATCATTCCCTATGCAAATAATTCTCACCTATTTTACAGCTACACAAGGGTTCCACACTAGGGAATCTTCTTGAAATCTCTGTTTCCCCCACCCACCCCGAATTTAAAACACCTTTGATAATTACTTTCTTTCCAATGCCTTTGTCTGAAAATACGAAGAATTGCCAGATACATTGTTCCATCTGAGCTCTGCTTCTGCAAGATCCAGCAATGAGGGGGAAAGTAGGTATGTTGTGTTTCTTTGGTCCTATCATGAGCTGCCAGCAGTGCAGAAGCAGAACTGGCCAGTACAGGTCCCTGAGAGGTTGTGGCAGGCAAGCTATGAGACCCCTTATGGTGTGAAAACCCACTTTTGTCTATAGTATCTAGAGGTACTATGACATTTAGACTCACACCTGCTTTCTGGCTAGGCATGGCCAGAAGAATGGACATAAGCTGAACTGACTCTGGGATCTAACACAAAACTCTGCTCATTGTTCCAAAATGTTTAACAAAACAGGGAAAATTCATCCATCTTGTCTAAAGTAAGTGGAATAAAATGAGGAACTAAGGCTGCTAAGCAAAACCAGAAATTTCAAATAATATGTGTTATTCTGTGATACGGTCTCTGCTTAGCACTGTTCAGAGGTAGTGCACAAATGCAGCATTACTAAGAAAATGTAAACAAGACAATTCGAACATTGCTTAGCAGAGTCAGGTCCATTTTCTGAAGAAGAAACCCCAGAGTATAGGTGTGCACTCAACTGGCATGTTCAGTTCTGAGACTGAACTATATACATTGGGATGCAGTTTCTTGATGGTGTTTTTAAATTGTCTTCTGACATCCAGATCTAATCTCTAATTAGATAATCTTTGGCCTTAAGATTTTTGCAATTAACCAAGTTAAGTGCTTTTACGGATGTCTGCTGCTCTGCAGAGAATCAAGGTCTGCAACAGTTTTCCATTCCTCTTTCCATGCAGAATTCCAAAAAATGGCTTTGATTTTGACTTTTGAATGCAGTGTTCACAGAATGCTGTTCAGCAGCCACTTCAGTACAGAATATGTAAGATGATAGAATGAAATGAGGTTTAGCCTCTTGTTGAAGGCAAACCTGAAGTTAATCCCCAACTGGTAGAAAAATGAGCAGAAATCAGAAGCCTTTCACAACTGACAACTAAAAAGACATATCCCAAAATATCAATCTTTAATTGATGCATTGTTAATTCTAAGTTTTTCTTTAAAGGAATTTTCCTGGGAATGCCACCAATAGTGTTAAATGATACTTACTTGTGTAACAACTGGTTTAGCCCTTTATTTATTTATTTATTTATTTATTACCTGAAAATTGTTTTCTTAGAGACCTTATAACCACATTTATGCATTATCAGTTCATTTTGTTCTCCTGTTTCCTGGATATACTGGCCAGGAAAAGGAACTTCCAGTCTATAATGGACACTTTAATTCATGTTTTACTTTGTCTACACAGGAAAATGCAATTTCTGGATCATTGAGGCATACGGATTATGAACAACACACTCCAAAAACTAGCTATCCAGACGGGGATATACTTACAAAAATCTTTTATGTCAAAGTCAGGATTTCACAACATAACACACTAATGCAAAATTCAGTAGCACCTGAAAGATTAAGGTAGCTGCTGCTATCACTTGCACATACTTGAAAAATATTTAAGGGGGGAAAAAAAAAGAGTAGTACATTCTCAGAGAATAGCAAGTGTATTTCAAAATAAAAAAAAACCTGTCGGTTTAATTTATTTTTTTTTTCCTCTCTCTCTTTTTGTTTTTTTTTCCCCTGTATTTCTGTGAGGTTTATGGTAATTCTTTTGTTGGTTTTTTTTTTTCTTTTTTTTTTTCCAAGACTGTAGTTGCCATGTAACAAATTATACACAAAGTGACTGCTCTCCCCTCCAGTGCAAGTTCATGGTCATGTTTTCAGGCTCCAGTATTGAACACTTATACTGCATATTCCCATAGTTTCATTAAAGATAGATACAATGTACAGTACTTGTCTCTGGGACAATAACATTTCAAATGGGAAAACTTTTACTTTGAAACAGAAGTGAAGAGGCTACAGTAGGTATAGCCATCTAAGTATGAACTTTAGATCACAATTTCTAAACACTAGCCTACTGTACATAAGCATTAAAAATAGTCTTAGACATAGGATTTTATTTATATGTGCACGTATGTCCACCTCATCCCATATTTACGTTTGGCAACTATTTGGGAATTCAAAGGTGCAGCCCTCAGTAACTGTATTATTTAAAAAAAAAAGAAATGAAGCTTATCTATTCTACGAGAAAAAGAAATTCTCAAGTATCAATTTCCAATTTTAAATTTAATTTCAATAGGAAAATATTAAAAATGTGCACATCTAAATTTTTCCATGTTCTGTATATACATATGTGTGTGTACTTATACATAGAAATGCTCATGTACCACACATATTCACAAAATTTAAGTGGAAATATTTCTGTCCACTATTTTCCCCACACATATGACATCATATCTTTAAAAATGTCAATAATAATATCATTAAAAATAATATTACATTTATTCCATCATTAAGTTTTTTTTATTCTTTCTTCATCCTTATTATGTCCACTGAGCATTAACAGGCCAAATTCTCCTTGCACTTCCACGGATGTTATGCCAACGGAATGTTGGTGACATCACATCAAGGACACATCTGGTTTACAGCAGCACAAGTGACAGGAGAATCAGGCCCAAATATCCCCAGGAAAATTTAAAACTGGCTGTATCTGCTCATATGGACCTGATGAAGATATACACACTACGTCTAAAATCCCCTGAATGATTAACATGTAGCTCACCACAAAGTTTTCAACCAGTAGCACAATGAAACAAGCTCCCCCCGCCCCTTTAATAAATGTGAGAAAATACCCTAAAAAATATGGAGAAAGCGTAAACATTGTGTATATTACATACCATATAATACATGACAGTTTTAGCATTTAACCTAAGCCACTTCCCTGACTAGTCAGGGGAGACCTGATGAATCACCAGTTAAGGGAAAAAGAAAAAGGTATTTTAGAAATAAAGCATGTCTTTCCAATATAAATAACAACCCGTGTGTATTATATGGTATATACACACAGTACATACATGAAAACAAACTTATCTTTCCTAGTTTTGAATATCAGTCTCTAAGTGAAGAAAACTGTGTTCTACAAATTTAATAAGCAGCTAGATTTCATGTTTAACATTCAAATTAATTTGGGGAGCAAACAAAGGTTCGTGCATCTTTCAACTCTGAGGTCTGATACTCATTCATATATTTTAAAAAAGCCCTCTTCAGCATTACAAGCAATTTATGGCAAGAATGCACTGTGATGCAAGACACACTACAATTGGCTTACCTTTCAAAGAGTTGGTTTTTTTAAAATAAATCTATTATATAAAGAAATGTGTGTTTGCCAAAAGTCTGTTAAAATTACATCAAAACAACTTTAAAACCTGCTCACTGAAGATAATTCGATTCAATGTCCTATTTTTAAACACTTAGTTAACAGTTCAGAATATTGCCTGGTGTAGTTTTGATAAAGATGTGATATGAAGACCCATAAAAGAGTAAACATGTCTTCAGTTCAATTTGCTATGACAACAAAACTTCAAGAAACAGTCTTTTTGGCTAGACACATTCAGTGCCACGAACAATGCCTTGTGGTACCTCTGTGCCCTTAATGAATCTGCAACAGAACAATGCTCCCCATAAGCCATTATTCACAGAACCTCTATTTCATGTCACATTCTGAAAAAGTCTCCTGCAGAACAGATTAACAGCAAATTGAACATTCAATATAAGTATCAAGGCCAGAAAACAAATAACTGGCCATTCATTGTTATCTGTGCAGGTCAAATCTAAAATTTTAAGTTTACATTTAAAATTCTTGGGGCGTTTGGGCTTTTTTTTTTCTGGTGGAACTCACCTTCTATCACTGGTTGGCTTCAAAATTTAGTTTAGTGGAAGATACTATCTCACTGTGACTGCAAGGAATTAATATGAAAAACAAAATCTTATATTCAACAATATTGTAGAACACCAAAGTAAGCTCCATAAAGAAATACTGTATCTTCCAGTATATATGTATACCTATTAAAAAAATCAAAAAACCAACCAGCCAACCAACCCCAAAAAAATAAAAAGGAAGAAGTTTATACAAGCAGTTATAGTAGATTTGTTTCAATTAAAGATGCAACTCTCTCTCATTCCTGGCAAGAATAAATTTGTTTTGGCACTGATTCTTCACAGTGCAACATATCCTGAGAAATTACTAAGAACAACAAAATACAGGGCTGTCATCACTAAGTTCTTGCACAAAACACAGCATTTAAATATCTTAAATAAAACAGCCAATAACCTATGTTGTATCTGTCACAAAATGGGGGATGTCCTGGGACACTGCTAATTCTTCCATCACTGATAATTAGAAAAGGATTGCATTCAATTATTGTTACTATCTTTCAAGTTATCTCTGGCCAATAATGTAAAAGGAGGTAATTTGTAATTCAAGTTTTTTTTCGTTTGTTTGTTTTTCTTCAACTGGCTACAAGATGAGTTCTAAATTTTACATTGAATTACAAGTCAAATTTAAAACAATCCCTCTCAGAGGAGTATTTTCTAATTTTGTGCAACTTTGATGCAGAGCCCAACACAGTCCTATGAAGAGAGACAGTGCTGCATCTTTAAACTGATTGGCACTGAAATCCCATTTTCTTTAACTGCATTCTATTAGCTTGGCCAAGTTATCTCGTAATTCTGTTAGTTCAAATATTTTTCCATCAAGGATTTCTAAAAGTGTCTTCAAGTTATTGCGAAAAGCT
The DNA here is from genome assembly GCA_025584955.1 of Alethe diademata. Taxonomy (NCBI): domain Eukaryota; kingdom Metazoa; phylum Chordata; class Aves; order Passeriformes; family Muscicapidae; genus Alethe; species Alethe diademata. The sequence goes on along the minus strand of JANRMJ010000079.1, from coordinate 22,514,104 downwards.
TCTTGCTCATTCTGACTTTTCTCCAGACGTTGCTCTAGATCAGACAGCTGTCCTTCCAGGTCTTTGTTTCGAATTTCTACTTCCTTCAGAGAAAATACATAACATGTTAATGTGTTGTCTGCAAACAGAAAGCAGTCTAATGTCCTGTTGGTATTCGTGCTATTTTTGTCAAGTGCTTTTTAAAATAATTTGTAACCCTTTACAGTTTTCACTAAGTCAAAAACAGAACCTGAATTGTTACTATGATTGCATATGTACTGCCACTTCCTCCATTTTTCCATAATTATCTGAAGGATGGAAACTTTTGGAGAGGGACAAATTTTAGTCAGTGAGCAAAAGATACACTTATCCATGTATGTTATCACTTCTATCATACAGAAATGTACTGCCTAATGAAAACATCTTCTCAGAGTTATGTTCAAGTATGCCCCAATTTAGACTACATGAATTGCTCAAGGACACGGCTCTCCATCAAGAGTTCTCCTGCAAAACCCATCCAGAACGCTGCTTCAGAGGCAGAAGAGCACCACCTTATTCCCATCCCGCATTGCAGGCTTTGCACTCTGAGAATTAAGACAGGAACATAAGCGCCCAAGTGGACGTCAAGGTGACAGTAACAGATGTAAACCAGGAGGTGCAAGCTGCACATGGTGGCTCCCTGCACAGCATCACCTGTGGAGCAGGGACAATGGGAGAGCCACCAGTGCTGTATGGACACACTGTTCCCATGCACTGGGGAAAGATGAAGCGGCAGCGTGTTGGACACAGCCCAGGGGTCTGACCCTGAGCCAGCTCAGTTCTCACTCACTAGGAGAGGCCCTTGGCATCAGCCCCTGGGACTCCTCACAGCTCCAGCTTGCACCTGATGGGGGACAGTGCCAACTCCTCTGCCCTGAGCAAGCCAGGTGCCCTCTCTCCAATCAAATTTCAAATGAAACAGTCACCTGGGTCTGGAATAGCATATTGTTCTTTGTTCCATTCATTGCACACCTCATAAATTCATGCCAAATTTTGTGATTTCAGTTGCGAATCACTTTCAAAGGCAGCACAGTGTGTTTAGTACGCTACAGACCCTGTACAGCCATGTCTGGAAAAGTGCATAGAGAGTTAATATTTATGTATGGTAATATGTTTTTCAACACCTCTTCACTTTACAGTGGCTTTGTGTCACACAGCTTTAACAGGCCTGCTCTGAGATTTTACTACAACTAGTTTTTCAAATAGGAACGGAGATTTGGCAGCAGCCAATGATTGCAGCATGAGCAACTCCTCTTTCAGCCCTCTAACTCTCTCACTGGTTTTGGTGTGATTCTTCTGTCTCCCTCAAGGCTAAGAAATACATTAATGTTTACATTGGAGAGATCTCAGCTAACCATAGAAAACTACCTGACCTATACAGAAAAAATACTGGGTCATTCAAGAGTAACAGGTATGTAATGGCAGCCCTGTGTCGAAGTCCATGGCCCGAGAAAGGTGTCCACTTGTGAGGGGTCTGATGGCAGCATCAATTGGGTGCTGCATCCCTGGCCAGAGAAGGGATGGGGTGACATGGCCAGTGCTCAGTTTCAGCTCCCAGCCTCTGCAGCAAGGCAGAGTTCTGGGCCCCCAGCAGTGGTGCAGGGGGCGAAGACAGAACATCAGGATCTTCACTGCCTCATAGCTGTGGCTGCTTGCAGAGCCAAGGTTTACCTCTCAGCCAAACTGAAGGCCTTCCTTAATTCTTGTTTGCAAATGGGTAAGTGAAAAACTCTGGAGTTTTGGGCACCAGTCTTGAACAGCCAGCACACCTGAGAGCAGGAATTACCCCTTACTGCCAGGATCAAGAGAATAATTAATTTGTTTAGCACTGAATAATTTAGTTGTCAAAGCACTAAAAGAAGCTAACTGGGTAGAGCACTTGTACCAATTATATAAATAAAATGTGTACATGCTTACAGTAGTAGTGAATAGCTACTCCACGGCTGCTACAAAAGACAGCTGGTTATAACCCAGTCATACCATGCAAAGGCTCTCCTTCATTGGGTCTACTCCTTCCTTCCAATTCAAGTACGTACATGTACTGCCAGATGTAGTGATTGGACAGGTTCAAGATACTCTGAGGGCCAAGTGATTATAGTATAGGACATAGAAGTGACATCCAAGTGATTTATGCTTTTCAATATTTGCCCATCCTGTCATTGCTTCTCTTCTAGTCACCAAATCCGTGTGCTCTAGGAAGTCTCCTTGCCACTGCTCTTACCTCAGAGAATTAATTCCTGTAAGCAGGCAAGCCAGTGATGAAATAGATGACCTTGGGACAAATCTGTATATACTTATATGGTTTTACATTGTGACATCTGGGCCTGAATAGAGCATTCTGTTGGCCTGTATCTAGCATTGAAAAGCACCTTTCAGGCCCTTCTCAGATACTTCTAATGACATACGCCAGAAGCTATTGCTTTTAATTTACAGAAAATGACACTTCTTAAATTTCACCCCTAAGCATATTTACCCTAAATTAGTATTGATGTTTTCTGCAATGTTATTTCATTGTAAGCTCATGTCTAGCTCATGTGCGGTTTCCTGTTTCAAATCAGTCAACCTCAAAACTTGCTCCTTGATTGGAAGAGGTGGATTACATGTAACATAATCTATTCCCCTTGCTGTGCCATCTCCCTTTACTGGCAGCTGATCTCATCCAACAATAAATTGACTCTGAAACATTCAGACCCTTTGCAGAATGTATTTTGCACTTGGTGTTTTTACCTTTGGTTTTTCCAAGCTCTTCTTTCATCAGATATAATCATTTCTCATGTTGTTTTCTCTTACAGAATAAATAAATCATTACTAGTTATGTTCGTTGTTTGCACTGTAACAATATCTCACAGAATTCAGTGCAAGGATTGGAATAAAATATTCAAACCACACATAACAGCTATATTTAGGAATCAGCCATATTAATGAAGATATCTGACCTACTGTGAGAGTCACACTGATCATGACTCATTGATATGACTTCTCTATGTTACTAATGGAATTAATAAAAAGGACCCAAATACCTAACCTTCACAGAGACAACATACTGTTCTTTGCTAGAGTTTTCCAATATTTGATATCTAATTAACTCCTGATATGTGTGTATAAGAAATGTGATACACCTTGAAATACTGATTTCTTTGTATAGCATTTTTCACAGGGTTTTAACAAAAATATTTTAAAGTTACATAATCCACTTGCAAAGTACAAGAGGGAAAAATAAAGCACAAGAAAAAGAGTGAGAGAAATAGATACGAGCCCTGGAGAGAAACACCCTGAACATAAAGGATGAGTCAGGTAAGTGAACATATATGAGACAATGTGAAGCTATAGCAGACAACGTGATAGATGTAGGGTGAAGTGGCTCAGAGAACACCAGTATAATCAAAGCAGGACAATTACAGCAAAGCACACACCCAAGTTCTTTTTCCTGGGCAGTGGCATCAGGGCAATAATTAAGTTTAAGCTTAATAAAGGTAACTTTTAACTCAGATCTTGAGTGATCCTTTATGTTTACTTGAATAGAACCATACAGAACCACTTCCAGAAATAGATCACTTCAAATGCAACATACAGATATATTTACAAAATATATCTATTTGATGATTAAAACATCAGAGAATCATAAAATGGATAAGGTTAGAAAGAACCTTAAAACAACCCAACAAAGACTTTCAACCTTTTGGCATGGGCAGGAACCCTTTCCACTAGATAAGGTTATTCAAAGCGCCATCCAACCTAGCCTTGGACATATCCAGGGATGGGCACCTCTAACTTTTTTGGGTAGCCTGAAGAAGTGCCTCACCACTGTCAACATATAGAATTTCATCCTCCAATCTAATCTGAACCTATATTCTTTCAGTTTGAAGACATTACTCCTTGTCCTATCACTGCAGTTCCTGATGAAGAATCCCTCTCTGGCTCCCCATAGGCCACTTTCAGATACTCTAAAGCTCTTATGAGGTCTCCAGCAGGTCTCACCTTCTCTTCTCCAGGCTGAACAGCCCCAACTTTCTCAGCCTGATTACATAGGGGAGGTGCTCCAATGCTCTTATCAGCTTCATGGCCTCCTCTGGCCTCCCTCCAGCAGGTCCATGTCCTTCCCATGCTGGGACCCCA
>JANRMJ010000079.1:22472997-22484887 GCA_025584955.1 Alethe diademata | reverse complement strand
ACATTTTTAAAATCAACCAAAGTTATTTAGGAATGTACATCCTGTTTTCTGAAATGACTAGGTATTTGACTGCAGAGAAAGTAAAATTGACTCTGGCATTTATGGCACTTAATCACTTTAAGAAATCAATTAGATGATGCAGCTATTAGCAAGTCAGATACTAGGACATGGTAACCCTGTCACTAAAATGATCTGAACTATGGACACCTTCATTGTGGAACTCATCTGTACACACAAGAATTTAAAGCAGTTTAACTGTGAATTAGTATGGACTAATTCTGCTAGGCCCATGGTTAGGCAAAATCCCAAGTTTTTTTCAAAAATCCTACTAATAACAATAATTTGGGTGTGCACTGAATCAATTTGCACTCTATCAGCAATGCAATAGAATAGAGTATTCGACATCCCTACACACCTCTTATCTAGGTTGTCTAGATGTTATTCAGATTTTAACAGTTTCACTGAACTGTGCTCTCAATTACACCTCAGTGAGTTTGAAAAACTTCCCTAGCTTTGCCACAAAAATGCTGTGGTAGTAAGGACAAGGAACAACTTCTTTCACAGTGATTACCTCCTCCACTTAGTAAAATAGGGCCAAAAGCTCTGAGCTTCCAAAGGTGTATGGACTGCGAAGCCTGGACTCTCTGCAAACTGTCCTGCTTAGTGATACCTAGCCAAGGAGATTCTAAATACAGTTTTCCTATAGTTGGGTTTAGCACCCTTCCATCTCCACAGTCTTCCAAGGCTTATGGGATCTATAACCCTTCCATTTCCATCTGAAATACTTCTGACCATGCAGTGTTTATCTGTGTTTTAGTGCAAGGAGAATACCATTCAAACAGGTGGCAATTAAGCCCTCTGATCATTGCAGGTACGCTGGACTGGAAAAATGCCATACAAAACACAGTGATTGTGTCCTACAGCCACAAGAACACTAAATGGGCACAGAAGAGAAAACATGAGGAAACAATTCAGCCCACAGACCTCAGTGCCAAGGTTTAGCTGTCTAGATGGGGCTCAGAGGGCTTTGACAGCTGAAGGTCAATTCTACAGGACTCAGCACAGATTTTCAGCTCTGCAACAACAGAGTGAAGACAGTAAGACATACTCTATGGGCAATTATCAGCCACATGCAGAGCAGTGAGCTGGATAAAGAGACTTCCCCCAATCCTGTAAGCCTGACATAAACCACAGACAAGCAGTGGAGATCCTCAGCACAAGCCTCTGCTGGCATTTATAGGTGCTGTCACAGGTGTAACTGGAGTGTGTTGCGCCTCTGCTGCAGCTGGAGCAGCTGTTACAAGTGGTTCAATGTGAAAGACTTACAGCGCCTCTTTTAGTTCTTAGCTGAACCTTTTGTTACTGATACAACAGGACAACTCAGCCTGAAGGACCCCTTAATGCTGGTTCCCATCTTACTTTCATAGCAAGCACGGACCTCAGCAGAAGACTAAATACAGCTGAAGGGCTTTCACAACTTCACTACCAGCAATAGAAAGGCATTTTAATAGAATGACCTACAGAAATAGTTCTATGTCATCAGCATAAAGATGCAGACTTATGACTACTGGGCCTCCACCCAGAAAGTACATTAGGTTATCTTATGATATGAAATAGTAACTACTAGTGCAATTCATTTTTGCATTACAATTGCCAGTTTTCTTACCCCAGTAAATACAAGGACATGCATTAATCACACAGGTAGTGCCAGAGATGGACAGTCAGTTTACATGCTGACAACAAAATAAGCTTATTCCATTAAGGGAACTGAAGCTACATGGAAGCATTGAATATTTAATTAAGTTAATTAAGTTTCATTTATCTCCTGTGGTAGCCATGCAATTACTTAAGAGTCAATAGCCTATATATAAAGTCCAAATGAAACCATCTATGGAGCTCTCAGAAGAACTTTGAAGAACAAGCAGTAAGTCGCATGATGTGATCACAGTAAAATATTTATTGACTGTGTATGTTTGAACAAAACAAATCATAACTGAGTTGTAACATATGCGGATACTGCAAGTCATATTTTTTTCCATTCCAGTTCTTTAAGAGAATGGAAGTATTTCATTTGCTTTGTTTAAAACAAATCTGAATCCAAGAAGAGACTATACTGCTTGCACTATGTTGCCTCCAAAGCCAAATTTACTAAAACCTAATTAAATTGATAAATCAAAAGATTCAATTTAATACATAAGAAGTCTCTGATACTGATACTTTTCTCATTTACAGGTTAACACTCAGAGGAAGCGGTCCCTATGTAAGTTTCTCTTCCTAATTGCAAAAAAATCCATTTTTAAAGAAAAAAAATTAATATGGCCCCTGTCTTAACTAACTGGTAGTTAATAGTTCTTATTTTCTCAGTCTAGACTAAGTGATTTTAGATTTCCTTCATCTTCTTTTTGGAATAATGCAAATGATTAGGTTCAATAATTTAGCTGTACGGTAAAATATAATCATTTACAGATCCATTCTTTCCAATTCAACACTTAATTGATGTAACAGTTTCAAAGAAGAATATAAAGCTTGGCTCCCCTCTTATCTCCTTGTCCCATCTTACTTATTCTTACTTAACTTATCCCAGCTCAACAGGGAAAGAATGAAGTTGCACATGAGTTTTCCTAGTTGTGAGTTCACAGACAGCAGGGCAGTGACTGAATTTTCATCCTTTCATGAGGCTGTGCCAATGTGTCACATTTCAGCATGTTTGTTTTCTAGTATTGCAAGCTCTATTTCACTCTTCTGATAAGGCCTCTAGACAAGGGAAAAGGTAGGGCAAACACAATGATGTGAAGATATTTAAAAAACAGCTTTCTTCAGCCTCCCGCTATGCTGATCATAAGCCCAGCACAAATTATTCCTAAAGTGCCAAGGAATAACTAAACCAGAATACTAAAACCTCTCGATAATATAAAAGGAAGGAACTACACAATTGGTGTTGTCATGTAATTACATTAGTTTTACATTTCAAAGCATTTCCTAAATAAAGTGAACAGGTAACAGTCATACATAGAGATCAGTTAGAATACACTTCACTCACATAGGAAATTATTTTGGCTATGTTCTTAAAATCAGGGCAAATTAATCTGAATGTATTGCCTGCATGCATTTGGCTTCAGAAAATAAAACTGTATTTTTCTATCTATTTGCATTATAGTGAAGAGAAAAACCCTTTTATTTTTCTTCCTTTCGCAAACTACTAGAGCTGAATAACTTAGTAGAATTCAGCCAATCCACTTTCAGGGTTTCAGCTTGGTTTGAGTTTTTTTGTCTGAACCATGTTATTTGAAGAAAATTACTTCTTAATTACCTGTGGGATTGCAGTCTCCCGGAAGAATGGTTTCCACTACTCTAACTTTAATTTAGAAACCAAACCCTCTGCATTTCATCTCAGAAAGACAGAACATCACTACATCACAGTACTATGGAGTAAAATCTGCAAAGACAACAACTGCACACTCAAAGCTTATCACGAGATGTGGACCCACTCATATGCACTCATAATGCTTTATTATTGTGTACTTGAGAAAGCAGAGTTCTGGACATTCCAGACATTTTATTTCAGCATGTTCACACAGCTCTAGCTTCATTTGCCAAATGGCTTAAGAGTTGATTAAAACTCTCTCTTGTATCCTGGTTCATTGCTTATATTCTAGTATCATTGCTGTAATGAACTCAATTCATTACAGACAAAACTTGAGGGCTATTTGGTGTCACAGTGAAATATTCTTAACCTCAAAGAGATAATAATAATAATACATTAACTACCTATTTTTGACAGACAAATTAGTTGTGTTTACGTGCTCCTGTCCCTAACCTCTATCCATGTCTGCCAGAATAAGGCTGACACTATCGATGTCCCACTTCAAGGGGTCTGCCTACTACAATGTGACAGAAAAGCAACATGACATAATTATGTTTAATCAAATGCCTTGTTCAGGTGCAGGCTGAATGCTGTTTGCACATTTAGACACATCCTGAATTGGCTTAGAGGAAAGCAGCTTTGGCTGTTTACTTAATCAATGAGCTTTTACTCTAGTCTTCTTGGGGCTTACACTGTCTTGTCAGGACCCTTGACCTGGAGAGTATAAAAGGGTGATTGAAACAGTCCATCAGGGAGCCATGTCAGGGTGACCACAATCCCAGGGAACATCATGCCCTGGGGCCTCTATAGAAAACAGAAACCAAAACTGTAGATTGCAACACTGCCAGGAGGTACAAATAAAGGCCGTATCTGGGAAAGAGGGTTTAGTGAATGAGACCTATCTTCAGCAGTTTTAGATATTTAAAAGCTAAGAGAGGTTAAGTATCCCAATATGGCACTTCATCCACCCGGTCCTAGGTGCCTATCTAGGAGGAAAGGCATCAGGCAGTACAGAAGCCCCTCAGGTGTTATTTTTTGATGTCACTGTCACAAGGATGTGGCAGAATTTGCTGGTTCTCCACCAGAGAATCTAGGCCACAACATCCTCCAAGGGAATTACTACCTTAACCTATCACTAAAGAAAGGAAAAATCTTCAGCAATCTTAATTCATTTGACAGGATAAAGACACTTATAAAGTATCATGTAAGTAAAACAGCTTGGATCTCTTGCCTTGGGCTTGAAACTAGGCTTTTAATTTCATGTAAAAATTAAGAGCTGCTGGTCCTTGGTCCATTGGTCTTGCAGGGATGTAAAATGATCCCTCAAAGAATATATAAATTTTATATATATACATTCATACATACATATACACATACATAAATATTTTATGAATTCCGGATGAATTCTAGAAAAAATAACTTAGATGAAAGCTATTTTTTGTATAAGTGATCCATAAACATAAAATATTCCTTTTTAAAAATACACTATGTTAGTGCTCTTTTAATAAAAAGAGTTTTCTAAACTGCTTTTCTTTTCTTTGTTCAACTTCAGCTTTTATATATGCATTCTTTCAAGAAGTGGGCAGAGGTAATCCATTTGACTGAGTCCTGTCAATAAATACCTAAAACCATCAAGTGGCTTCAAAAACATGATCTCTTTGCGCCACACGGATGACTGTATGTTGGCTCTGAACTGGTGAAGTCAAAAGGCACAACAAAGTTAGCTCCTAAGACACATGTGCCTGTGAATGAAAAATATTCCAGGGATGGAAGTGCTCTTGCAACTTTATCCCATTCTCCCCATTCTGTGTAACCGTTGTAGAAGCCTGTACCAGCTCAAGGTACAGTTGTCAATTCTGAAGATTTACTCTGGCATCAGAAAGGTAGCAAAGGACCAGGAGCTGCATTCATACCTCCTGAATTCATACACCATTTCTACCTCCTCTTAACCCAAGCAGGATTTGGTATAGCAGCACTTCTACCTCATATCTTCCACAAGAATAAATTCATAACTTAAGCAACTCTTGCCAGCTCTCATTGCTTTTGAATTTCCTGCTAATCCTCTAGTATTGAGGTATCTAATTGTCTAAAATTAGCTCATTTGAAGTCCATATGGGCTTCATTAACACCATCTAAGCACTTTATAAATGGCAAAGCCCATGGAGGAAAGAATCTATGTTGTGTGTTTTAGAGGAATTCTCATGTAACATTTCACCAAGACTCAAAGTTGAAATGTTTTGTGATCAAAGATGCTTGGCATGTTGTAACTCTGGTCAGATGTGATGTAAATTGCCCTATCATACATCTAATACTCATAAATCATAATATCTAATATCTAATTCTCATAAATGACATCACAAATAAAATGAAAGACTGGCTCTTAAGCATAAATACTTGTAGAAGATGGTGCTAGTCACCCCCTTTCTGTTTTCAGAATGTATCTCCTGTCCAAGGAGAGAGGGCAGATAGGAAGGGAGTAATACAGCAGATTCAAAAAAGAATATAAAAATCCATAGACTACATTGGTCATTTCATCTTTAACATGAGATGTTAAAGGATGAAGTTCCATTTATTTATTTTCTGCTTGGAAGTTTGGGAAAAATGAGTTCTACACTGGTTCAAGAATAGGAATTAAGTAGCCTTTCTTCAACATTGCCATTACAGTTGTTTGTTTATTATCAGGCCTACCAGATGGCAGTGAAATCATAATCACGCAGTATGATTAAAACTTCAGAAGCAAATATCTAGCTGTATGTGCAGCTTCTCATGAGATGTGCACATATCTCATGATCCACCACACCTCAAATAACACAGGAGGCACAGTAACTTGTTGGTATCAACAAAAAAAGATCTAAACTGATACATCCATCCAATGGAGCTTCACTTTTGCTAAAAAGTATGCTCAGCTAAAGACTTTTTTCTTATTCCCTCCTTCTTTTAAAAAATACTTTCTTCAATATTCTACTGGGTTTGGCCTCACTGCCTAAAACATCCTTTCTCTTAGAATAAATCAGACAGATAAGAAACAATAACCCAGGGAAGTTTCAGAAGAACATGGGAGCTGGTAAAACAGACACAATACCTGGTGCAGGGCAGAGGGGCCAAGGCACTTGGAAATACAAAGACCCTACAGTTGAAAAGAGCCTCCAACTAAAAGATTCAGGGTTGTTTTATTTGTTTTATCATAGAATCACACAATGGTTTGGGTTGGAAGAGACCTTAATGATCACCTGGCTCCAACCTGCCTGCCATAGGCAGAGTCATCTTCCACTAGACCAGGTTGCTCAGAGCCCCATCCGACCTGACTTGAACACTTTCAGGGATGGGACACCCATGATTTCTCCAGGCAGCCTGTTCCACTGCCTCACCACCCTCATTTTAAAACCTCTGGGTGAGGTACTCGATCAACTGAACAGCTGGAGATGTTTCCTCATTAAAAACATACTCTTAATATTCAAGAAAGTATGGCTTGGGTGGCCAGGTTTATGTAGACTTTGAAGGAGTAAGCTTTAAAGCTATATTTTGAAACTACATTGCTGCTATGACTTGGAACATATTTTAATAGAAAAAAAACTGAAAAAAAGCCAAGTTTTCTCTTGCTGAGATTTTCTTAAAGATGTTTTGAGCTTGTGGATTTTGAGCTCAAGACTCTTTTGCAACACTTGAATTTCCTTCACTAAGTGTCAAGTTGTGGGTTTTTTTTAAAGAGTTGAGCAGCTAATAGTTGCTATAAAGTTGTTTATTGTAAAGGCACATCAGTTTCAAAAGGCAAAGGGTCCTAAGCTTTAAACCCTATGCTAAAAGTTTTTGGGATACAGTTCTAAATAGAAGTAAAGTCCTAAATAGAAGTGGAAGCAACTCCTGGTGCAAGACCTGGGAGGGCCGAAGTTGCAGCCACAGCACCTAATTTCTTCTGGGTGATGATGATGGTGGTGAGGGGAGAAAAGAAAGAGAGAAAAAGAGAGTGTCTCTCCCCAGTGCATAGATTCTCATACACAAATTACCCAATAAGCTAAAAACATGAACCCGAACTATTTCTTTTTAACCTATTCGAATTTTAATTTCTTACCATGCCAGGTTATGTATAAACTATGCTTAAGGTTTATCTTGTTCTATCTAAAAAAATGTAAGCAATATTCTTACTATAGTTTCATTATGTCTAAAACTATGTTCCTGGAACCTACACAAAAAGTTGTTTTCAACACTAGTATCTAAGACTATGTTTTTCAACTTTCACTAGAACTGGTTCTTCTACACTGGTATCTAAAACTTTTACTCTTTAAAGCACCTAAAACATATTTTTGCTTACTTAAACTTACTTACATATTCTAAAACTTCAACTTACACCTTTATGTGTAAGTGGCTTAATATAATTCAATCCATTCAAAAGTTTTAATTCAATCCTTGCACTTTAATTTATCTCTGAAAAATCCAGAGAGGCCTCTGATTTACAAACTCCAACAACTAAGGCATATGACAGAGGCATTCTTCCACAACAACTGACTGTAAGTTGCGTAAGTGTATCTGATTTTATTAAATAAAACAAAATTAACATGAAGTGAACATTGGCATGAGTAAAACACACAAGAATTGAAATACGATAGTGATGGAGATAGTTCTGCACAAATATTCAATTATCTTTAATTTTTTTTTCTCTAAAACTGTATAATCTTTTCAATAAATTCTTGGATGGGAATATGTACCCTGAAACCTAAGAGTAGATTATTCTTGTGTTTCACAGAAACACATCATAATGACAGAGTCAATTTAGAGACAGAAAACAGTAAATTAACAAGTTTGGAAATGTTTCTTTAGCATTTGCCTACCCATATAGATGTTTGCATAAGGGGTTATTATGTGTTGGCAAAGGTCAGGGGACTGTCTTGCGCTTGAAAAAAAGCAGCTACACAACAGCTACAAGGTGTCTTTATTTTCTAACATACAGTTCTGAGTGACTGCTGGAGCAGAAGACCGGGCACTGAAGAGGTCTCTTTGGTGAAGCAAAGCATGTGTGTGTGCAGATGGGCACAAACTGTGATACTCTTACCTGCAGAACAGACTGCCATAACACAGTCTCATTACAAATAGTCCAAATTTCAGGCTCTAAAGAAAACCCCCAGCTTTCTCATCAAGAATTAATCCTAGTCTGAATTTACAGGCATGGGTGGTTCAAGTTATGTTGGTCCTGAAATACTTTCATGTCTCATTTTCACATCTCCTTTCCTAGCCAATGAGGAGGAGACTGCATCGTTTGAGTGATCAGACTTCGTGAAAAATGTGTTTGTCCTGCAAAACATCCCCTCTGTCTTTCTTTTCAAAAAAGGCTTCTCTTCTCAAGGTCAAGACTTTTGGAAAACCCACTGAGACCAGGAGATCAATAGCTATGTGGTTGTTCTAGCTTTTTTTTTTCCCTGGGAACTTCAGGTATCATTGGCCTTCTGGTTTTGTTTCTTTAATGGGAGGCTGAAAAATGGTGAAGTTTCCAACGAGAAGAAAGCATGACATGTGTAGTTTCAAAATGCTGAGTCTTTCCACAGATAAGTTTAAAAGGAAAAGCAGTTCTACACAGTGATTATTTCCTATTGGAGTTTTGTTTTGTTTGTTTCTTTTAGTGTATTTAGTGTATTTCTTTTAGTCCTTTAGTGTATTTAGTGTATTGAGACCTGCAGCATTTCTTCAGTGTATTTATTCTCTTTGATATTAACAACAATTTTCAGCCTTGAAAAAAAAATTTTAAAAGACACCTCTAAGAAATCTCTAATATATTATGGGCAGGACTTTGGTCTACTGCATGGTCCTTCAGGAAAATTCAGTCTGCATAGAGATACTGATATTGATACAATCATAAAATCACAGAATGCTAAGAGTTGGAGGCAACCTTAAAGATCATCTAGTTTTAAGCCCCCATGCCATGGACAGGGATACCTCCCATTAGACCAGGCTGCTTAAGGCCTTGTCCAGCCTGGGTTTGAACATAGCCAGGGTTCGGACATCAATCTCCCTGGGCAACCTGAGCTCCAGTACCTCACCAGACTGAAAGGAAATAAATTTTTCCCTAAAATCTAACCTGATTTCATGTAATTCAATTTGCACTGATTACTCCCTGTCCTAGTACTACAGTTCCTGATGAAAAGTCCCTCTCTAACTTCCCTGTAGGCTCCTTCATATACTGGAAGGTTGCTATCACGTCCCCACACAACCTTCTCTTCTCCAGGTTCAACAGCTACAACTTTTTCAGACTGTCTTCATAGAGAAGGTGCTCCAGCGCCCTTAATCCTAATCCTTATACCTGATCCCTTCTTACTGGTTGAAAGGTTTCCCATGACACTAAACAATATCAAAAACAATGACAGAAGCAGGAGTAAAGAAGACATGAGGTATCAACTGTCTGCATAAGATCTTCTAAAACTACAGTTTTTGAAAATATTATGGCATGCTTAAATTTATAACTCAAAATTCATCCGATTTTAAATAATATATGTACAAATCATACCATGTACAAACCCCACAGACACTGCTCACAAATTTAAGCAAGTACTCATTCTGGTATCAAATTGCACTACAGAAAAAGCTTGTTACTCAACTTGGAAAATCTAGACTAAAGGGCGTAGCTCCTCCACTACTACCTAAATATGACAAAAACAGGTGACTTCATGCTTAAGAGTAGATTCCTAAAATGAATTAATGCAGTTCAAAAACTGTGTTCTTAAAAACATTAACAAAAGTAATGATTTTTAGCTAATGGGTGCAACAAAAAATCCAACCCAAGCCTACTTGAATCAGATTTAGTGTTAAGTATCACACATCCCAGTTCACAAAGCCAATATTTACAATTGCTGAAGTACCAACAATCTTAAATGTCATCCACACTTCAAATAGATTGGACCCAATGGATATAATTCAAAAACAAATTTCATTCCTTAAGCAAGATTTCTTTTCTTTTGTTTTGTTTTTGTTTCTTCTTTGTTATGTTTTAACTGTTTTGGGTTTTTTCTCTCATGTATGTGATTAAAAGAGGAAAATCACATAGTAAAAGTAGTATGGTTTTGGCTTGTTTTGGTTTTTTTAAAATATAAATTGCATAAGCATTACATTCCTCCTCTAAGAATGTACTTGACAGGTATGTTTCAAGAACGTTTTCTTGTCCCTGAGGACTGTATTTATATCATCTAATTTCAGACACCCAGCTAATATAATTTACATCACTATCTTGGAGTTCTCACTAAATGAACCTCAGGAAGTGAGCAATTCACATACCCTAAATAAGAACATGCCTAGGTGCACAAGGGAGATGGTGAAATTGCTCTCTTAAGTGCTAGATTATTTTTAGTTTTTTGCTTTCACCCATTCCCCCAGCTATTAAAATTAGTTCTGTTAGTTCCAGAGTTTCTTGATTTTGAAGTTAAGTAACACATACAACATGGACATTCTTCCTCTTCACCTCTCCTTCCATTACTAGAGATACCTTATAAAAATGGTTTACCATGTATTTCAAAGATACCTTAAAGAATCATCAGAAATTGCCAAAATCAGGGAAGTCAGATATAAAAAGAATAATTACACAAACACAATTTGACACCTTCCTTTCAAATTGTTAATTTCCTAGCAGGAATTTTTATTTTGAAGGAGACCCTACTTGAGCTAGATTCCAGCAGCTTAGGCAAAAGTGCAGGAGTTTGGGAAGCAGCAGGAATTGGGTCAGAGAAGGAGGGAAGAGCACTGAGCTCATGCCAGTGGAGCACAAGAGGCCGGAAGAGCAGTACAGCTGGCCTTCACAACATCAAAAAATGTTGGTTGAGGGCAAGCAGATCTAGGTCTAAGTTTCTATATTAACCAGTTCTTTGCTTACACTGACAGCTGAAACATAAAATCTCTGAGTTTCTTCTCTGAATGTGACACAAGAAATAGTAGTATTGTCCAACAGAGCAATTGAATTTTGCAGAATTCCTCTAGTGGCCTAAAATGTCACAGTTCACTATAGTACTGTGCAATGTGAAGAAGCTGCTGCCTTTTATGTTATACAGAAACCTTTCAAAAAATGCCTGATTTTACCCTTTTCCATTCCAGAAAGCTTTCAAAACCCCAGCAGATAAAGTTTACAGTAGCTTGATCTCATCTCATACCTGTTCTTTGGGCAGGAGCTTTGATTAGAGAGCATATGAGCTTCCTCACAACAATAAAATATCCTCAGATCAGGCTAAATAACACTCAAACTCAATAATTTTTTATAAAGGAATATGCATCCCAGGACTACCTGGCAAGGAAGCATAACTCTATAATAAACATCCAAATACTAGGATTTCAGTTTAAATTCAAATTACAAAATACCCCAATAATTTTCAACTCAAAGATTTTCTTTAAAGCCAAGTTAACTGTTCTGCCTAATTCACAAGGTACCTGTACTATAACACAACAACAATATTTAAGCTTGTAGAAGAAAGTAGTTTCAATACATACAGTGAAAAAATCTATTGAAGAGATTTCTATACACAACTTTTAATGATAACCAGAGAAAGAGTATGACCT
>JANRMJ010000079.1:22342851-22357350 GCA_025584955.1 Alethe diademata | reverse complement strand
CTTTTTAATATTTTAGCTGAGAGATTTGATTGCAGCATATGATAGTGTATTGATTACACATCACGAAGTTTAAAACTAGCTTTATGAAACCTTGCAGTTTCATTTGGGGAGGTGTCAGTATATTTTAATTTTTGAATGTATTCTAAATTACTTTGTTAAGTATCTAGAGTGCTTAGAGGATAAAATATATGAGAAGAAAGTAACAAACCAGTGGATAGACTCTCTACTGCTTTGAGCATTGTATAATCATTCACACTTGCGCAAAGCTAGTGTGGGTGCTATTAAAGCACTGACAGAATCTTTGAAGTGTTTAATGAAAGGTTTAATTTATACTGTGAGATAAACACATGCTGGAGAATAGCCCCAGAATCAGCTCAATCTCACACTGGCAAAACAAGGTCAGATCAAAGACTGTTCTTCCTGCATTGTCAAGATCATTTAAACACCTCCCCTTCATTGAACTAACCTTGCAACATGCAATTTCACATAAATTCATCTAAAATATAGTTGTGAAATGAAATATGACTTTTCTTATGCGTGTACTTCAAAATTTATGCTTATGCAGTATTTTTGCAACTTTGAAAGCTGTTTTTGTTTCAATGAAGAAATTCAGCTTTTTCCTGCAATAATTTAATTTGTTGTATGTTTTTACAGCTTTCTTTTGCTATTTCTTCTTTTGTTTGTAGTTTTAAAGATCTTATCCAAAGTGAAGATGTGAAACCCAAGCTGCAGTACATCATGACTAACCCTTCCTTTTCTATGGTAACATGCCAAAGTGAAGACAGTGGGATAACCTGGGAAACCAGCTCAAGCAGATGTTCTACTCCCTGGACCTCAGAAACTAGTACAGCTTCTGATCTTTACAGTATGGAAAGTTCACCAGTAGGTTCTCCTCCAGGAAAAGTTATCTTTATCATGGATGAAGGCAAGATTGTTCGGAAAAGGACACGCAAATCTTCAAATAGGGTGCCAGTGGCTACAAGACCGAAGGGAGGCCAGTGCAATAAAAAACGTGACTCTTCTGGAATGCAGAGGCAAGAGCCAAGAACTGTTCTAGGAGACGTGCAAGCCTCCGTGTTGAATGTAGAGCAGGTGGAAGCACAAGACACAGATGAGGAAATGCTGGAGAACAAAGAAGATCTAGAGAATATCGCAGAAGAACCCATAAAACGTGCTCCAATAAGATCCATATTTAGGGAAAGCAGACTGAGAAAAGTCGGTCCAATTCTTGGAGGACCAGTACAAGCTAGAATCCAGCTGTTCAACTCAATTTTTGGAGGGACTGGGCCAGCCCCTGAAACACTGGAGAAAAACAGAATCCGGAGAAGTAGTTCAGCTTCAGGAGATTCTGAAAAGTTCCTTGAAACATCAGTAAAAGAAAGATTGCAGAAGTTCGGTTCACTCTCAGAAGCAGCACGTTCAAAACATTTTCAGGGAGCGAGAAGTAAAATTCTTGAAACACCTTCAGAGAGAAGAAGGAAACAAAGACAACAACTCACAGAACAAGCAAATCAAAGCTTTTCTTCACCAATACCACCTCTTGAAAAACAGCTTACTAAGAAAAATGATGTTTCCTCTGAAAATACTGAACCTTATAAAATGAAAGAATCAACTCTTGGACATGAAGAAAGAAAAGAGAGACAATCTCTTTTGGAGACTCCAAATCAGGTTTCAGGGCATTCACTGAAGAATGAAGAAGAAGCTAGGAAGCAGCAGAGTCATTCAGGCGTGGCCAGGACAGCAATAACAGAGTCAACAACCTCCACATCACTCAAGTCTGACGAGAAACGAGTGCTGCTTTCCTCAGCAGAAAATGCAAACAAGAAGCCAGACCAAGCCCTGCTAGCAGCATCAGACCATCTGGATGAAGTGAAGAAGCAGGAAGTTCAGCCTGGTTCTGCACCACAGTCTGTTTCAGCAGATTTTGTTAGTGAATTAGATAGACCAAGTTCCCAACATATTTTGCCTACAGAATCTATGTCAAAACATCTTGAAAGGGACACAGAGAAGTCTTACTTACCTGATGTTCCCTCAGCTAAATCCAAATATTCCACTTCAACTGAAATAATTCAGGAAGATATTATTTCTCAGTCATCAGAAGCTGCACAGTCTGAGTCTGAACATGTACTTTTACCATATTCTGGAAATGAAACAGAGAAGCAAGAAACTGAGTGTCCATCATCAACAACTGCACTGTCAGAGTCGGCGACATCAGATCTAATGTATTCAGCCCAAAGAGAAGAGAGTCAAAAGACCCCATCCTCAGAAACTCAAAATGTTCATTTGGAGAACCAAACAAAGTCTGAACAAGGCTTTTCACTTCAGGAAACAGAGAAGGAAGGAATTAAGTTAAAACCACCAATTCCCGAAAATATGGATTCCAAATATTTCAGCATTTCGTATCCTGTTCAGACAGAAACAGAAGAAACACAGAAAACTTCAGATATAAATAAAGCAGTAAATTTTGACCATTCTGATTTTTCCATTGAAGAAAACCAACAAGCAGAAGGTGAGCAAATGGAGATAGAACATCCAGATCTCTCATATTCTACTGAAGAAACTGGAGAATCAGAGTCAACACAGATGGAGACAGAGCATCTGTACTTCTCTTCTCCCAAGCAAGAAACAGACGAATTGAAGGGTGAACACATGGAGATGGAGCATCCAGACTTTTCGTTTTCCAGGGAAGAAATAGAGGAACCAGAAAGTGCAGAGCTAGAGACAGAAGTTCCAGATTTCTCATATTCCAAGGAAGAAACAGAGGGATCAGAGAGTGCAATACCAGATACAGACTATCCAGAACTGCTTTTTTCCACAAAAGAAACAGAGAAATCAGGAAGATCACAAGTGGAAACAGAGCAACCAGAATTTTCTTCCAAGGAAGAAACAAAAGAACCAGAGAGTGCTCAGCTGGAAATGGAGCATCCAGATTTCTCTTTTTCCAGGGAAGAAATGGAGGAATCAGAAAGTGCAGAGCTAGAGACAGAAGTTCCAGATTTCTCATATTCCAAGGAAGAAACAGAGGGATCAGAGAGTGCAATACCAGATACAGACTATCCAGAACTGCTTTTTTCCACAAAAGAAACAGAGAAATCAGGAAGATCACAAGTGGAAACAGAGCAACCAGAATTTTCTTCCAAGGAAGAAACAAAAGAACCAGAGAGTGCTCAGCTGGAAATGGAGCATCCAGACTTCTCTTTTTCCAGGGAAGAAATGGAGGAATCAGATAGCGCACAGCTGGAGACAGAGCACTCAGATCTATCATATTCCAGAGAAGAAATGGTGGAACCAGAGAGTGCACAGCTAGAGATCGGTCATCCAGACTCTTCTTTAACCAAGGAAGTAGTCAAGGCAATGCAAAGTGCACAGCTGGAAAAGGAGCATCAGGTTTTGCTTTCCAGGGAAGAATCAGAAAACCAAGCATTCAGTCCCTTTGAACTGGAACAGTCTTACTCCCCTGAAAAAGAAAAACAAGGAGAAGAAGAAGAGCTTGCTGTGATATATTCAGATTTATCATGTTTGATGGAGGAAACAGAGAAAGAAAATACTACAGAACTCCGGTTGGTACATCCAGATATATTTGATTCCACTGGAAGGGCTGAGATGCAACAAACTGGATATCTGGAAACAGCATTTTCAGATTTGCTGTATCCCATAAATAAAACAAAGGAGCAAAAACTGTCACAAACTGACAGAGGAGAACAGCCACAGCCTGTACAGCAGGATTCACAGTCTGGAGGTAAGCTGGATTCCTCTGCAATGGCAATGCAAAGAGAAATTATTCGGCTGGAGTCAGAGCACCCAGTTTGGCCACATTCTACCAGAAAAGAACAGGAACATAAAACTTCACAGCTGAACGCAAAACAGCCAGAGACAACATCTTCCACTGGCAAAACAGAACATCAAAAATTGCAACCAAAGCTAGAACAAACTGATTCACTGTATTCCCAGGGAAAAACGGTACAAGAAGCTGTACAGAGAAACTTGGAAGGTACAGAGCCATCATGTGTCATTAGTGAAGCAGGGCAACATGAAAGTGTACAAGTAGTTTCAGAAAAGAGGGATTTCTCATTTATCACTGGAGAAGTGATGCAAAAAGGAGTGGAGTCAGGAGCTTTGCAGTTCCAACTGACTGACAGAGCAAAGCCCAGGGAAAGGATGCAAAGGGAGCAGGAGCAGTCTTTTCCTTCCTGTTCCACTGCTGGTAGTCAGCAACAGAAAACACCAACACTGGAAGTGCCCCAGCCAGACGTTTCATGGTCCTTTGGCAGAACGGAACAAAATACAGTACAAAGACAGGTGAAACAGCAGGAAACAGACCAACAGGAAGCTGTGCAAATGGAAACAGAGTATTCAATTAGCCTAGGTAAAGAGGAGGTCATAGACCAAATTAATTTGGCACAGCAAGAAATAGCTCAACCAGGGTTAGTGCATCCATCTTTGCCGTATTCATTCAGTATACAAATGCAAGAAGAAATGCAAACAGAGCCAGCAAATCCAGAAAAAACATTTTATGTAAGTACAGAACCAGTGAAGGAAATTATACAACACAAATCACAGCAACAAGAAATAGTACATCCAAAGCTGGAGCAAACATTTTTGCCTTCTTCCAGTGAAAAAGAATCTCCACTGGAAATGGAAATAACTTTAGAATATCCAGATTTGCCATATTCCTCTCATGAGCAAGAAAAATTATTGAAAAGCCCAACCTTACCGCTCCATTTGAAGCAACAAGAAACTGAACTACCAATGGTGGAACATCCAGATATTTCATGTGACAGTGGTGAATCAAAACAAGGTGACATTGTGGAACAGGAGTCAGGACATCCAGATCTCTCATACTCCATGGGAGAAACTCAGCAAAAATCAGAACATTTGGATTCACAAGGAAGCATGGGTGAAGCATCACAAAAGGAAATTATGGAAGTAGAATCTCAATACCCAAATCAGTCATGCTCACAATTAGATTCAAAATATTCAGATTCATCATTCTCCTTTGGTAAAGGCAAAGAACAATCAACTCCAAAGTTTGAGTCTAAACATCAAGAATTGCCTAAAGTAGCTAGAAAAAGGGCTTCTCCAGCAACTGCACAAATAAAGTCAAAACATCCAGAAATCGCACCATGGGAAATGAAGCATCCTGATTTATCACATTCCACTGATGAGACAAGCCAGGAAGAAGTAGCACCATTGGATCAAAAACACAGAAAACTTTCTCTTGGCAGAGAAAAGCAACAGAAAGCCACAAAGAAGGAGTTAGAGCAAGAAAAGTTAACACATTCTCCTGTTAAAAGGGACACTTTAGAACATGCCCAGGAGGGCTTGGAACAACCAAATTTATCATTTTCCATTGATACGCCAGATGATGAAATGACACTACTAGAGGAAGAGCATACTGATGTGATACTTCCTCTGGACAGTACAGAGGTACAACGAAGAGTACAAGAAACAGAGCAAACTTATCCCTCTGGACAAATGGAACAGAAAACTGTTCAGCCAGAAGTGGAAATTCCACATTTGTCACCTTCTGTGGCTACAGCAGAGAAAACAGAAATGGCAGAACCCGGGCAGGGACATTCTGATTTGCCTTACTCTGTTTTCAAAGTAGGAGGGCTGCAAACATCACAGCTGAAACCTGAACACCCTGGTCTAGCACATTCCCTCAACAAAGTGCAGGAGACAATCCAGCTAGGGTTGGAAGAGCCAGGTGCATTGTATGGCCATGACAAAATAGAGAAACGCCCACCTGCACAGCTGGAGCCAGGCCATGCAAGCTTGGCACCCCTGGTCAGGGAAGTGGGGCAGCGAGGGATGAAGCACACAGCTGTGGAATGCTCTGAAGAGGAGCGGTCTGTCAGCAGAGCAGAGCATTCACAAGCTTCAAAGGAGAAACAGAGAGCTCCAGATGCACCATCCCAGAGTGAAAAAATGGAGCAAAGAGAAATGTTAAAAGCAGAGCCAAAGCATCCCAATTCACTGCATTCCACTGATAAAGCAAAGCCACAAGGAACTACACAACCAGTGTTAGAAAAACCAGATCTGTCATCTTGGCCTGGCACAACAGAGCAAGGACAAGCTGCTGGAGAGGAGAAGCCAGGCTTCTTGCATTCTTTCGAAAAAGAGGCACAAGGCAAGAAAGCACAGACAGAATTGGGACATTTAGAATTATGTCATTCTCTCAGTGAGACAGAACAAGAAACTTTAAATGAAAAATCACACCATTCAGATTTATCTGCTGGCAGATTAGAGTATCATGAAATCATACAGCCAGAGGCAGAAATAATGGATTTATCATGTTCAATTGGTGAAACACAGCAAAGTCAAATTGCTGATGAGGATTTGGAGCGCCTGGATTTATTTCATTCCACTGGCACAGTACAGCAGGAAAAGATTCAACCAGAGCAAGAAAAGACAGATGAATTTTCATCATCTCTCAGCAAAGCAGAGGAGTGGAAAGATGCAGGAATGCAGGCAGAACACCCTGAGCTGCAGTGCTCTATGGAGAAAACAGAAGGACTGCAAAATTCCCAAGCAAACTCAGAATATGCAGATTTATCGTTCTCTGTTGGCACAGCAGAACCTCATAAAACAACACAGCCAGAGCTGAAAGGACAAAGTTTGTTGCATTCATTTGTCAAAACAAAGCCATCATGGGCTGCTCTACCGGGGTCTGAACATGCAAATGTCAGGGACAAAGTACTGCACACAGATTTGTCCTCTTCTGTTAGTGAAGAAAAACAAAGTGCACAGCTGGAGGTGAAACAGGAGAGGGGAAGCTATACATTACATCCAGGGGAAATAGTACAACTAAAATTGGAACAACCAGTGTTTTCAAGTCCTCATGGCATGGAAGAGCAACCAAATACATCCCCAGTGGAAGGAGAGTTCCCAGACTTCTATTCCTCTGGCAAAACAAAAAAACAGGACACTGCACAAGCAGAGTTCACACCTTCTGGTGTTTTGTGTTCCACAGAAAAATCAGAGCAGTTGGAACCAGAACAACTGCATTCAAAACATCCAGATTTGTCATACTCTCTTGGCAAAGCAGAGATTTGTGTAATAAAGCCACTAGATTTATCATATTCCTATGGCAAGGCAGAGCAGACTGCCCAGCTGGAGCATCCAGAGATACCGTATTTTACTGGTGAACCAAACTGGACGGATGGGGTCCTGCCAGAACAGCCACATGTTAATTTGCAGTCCTCTAATGTTGAAACAGAGAAGCCAGAAACACCTTCTGTAGAGCATACCTTTGTCAGGACTGAGGAGCAGGGAACTACACAACCAGACTTCAAACAATCAGATTTATTAAGTCCTACTGACAAAGCAGAAAAGCGTGAAATGGCCCCACTGAGAGCAGGACATTCACAGAAGCAAGAGAGTGGTGCACCTTCATCTCGAAGTGCTCAGCTGGAAACTGAACAACATTTATCGTTTTCCACTGAGGAAGCAGACAGCCACAAAATTCAACCATATTCATCTGTTATTGAACAAACAGTCTCTATGCCTTTGGGTGATCCACACACTGTCTCTGAAACAAGCCCTGAAGGAAGTCCAGAGACTTCAACTGTAACTGGAGGCTCACCCCCCAAACATTTAGAGACATCTTACTCCTGCTATAAAATAGAATACTCAGAAACGGCCCAGCCTGAGCCAGGGTCCTTTTTTGCAAGAAAAGAAGCAGAGAATACAGAAAGTCTTCTACATTTGCCTGTAGCTGCAAAGTCAGAGGCTGAATGTGAAATTTTACTTGAAGCTGAGAAAGAACAGACTCCACATTACTTTCACACAGCTACACAATTAGAACCTGAACAACAAAATTTATCATATTCTACAGATAAAATAGAAACTCTAGAAAGTCAGGATTACTTGACTGTACCTTCAAAACTGCAGTCTGAACCTTCAGTTCCATTTTTTTCAGCTGATGAAACATGTCAGCAAGAAGTTCCACCTTATTCAAAACCAGTGTCTGAATATTTGGTTCCCACACGGTCCCTTGCCAAAGAAGAAAATGAAAGTATGCAGCCACGTATTACCCAGCCTAAACAATCAGAGTGTGAACATGTAATTCCACCACACAATGAAAAACAGTTGCAAAAAATTCAACTCAGTTCACTTGAAACGGCAAGCTTAAAGACAGTACACTTGGAGAGTACATCTCAAGTACAAGACCAAGACAAGCCAGAATCCTGTGTGTTGGACACAACGTATTTGTCTCCAGACCAGCTAAGAAGTCACCCCAAATTCACTACTGAGCAATATGAGCAAGAAATGCAACCTGATGTACAGACAGTGCCAAGGTCAGTGGCCACAGAGTCAAAGGTGACTGGTGTAGCAGACCAGCAAGTAGTGTCATCAGAGTCATTTATACCTTTTCATAAATTACCTGGAAATTCAGAACTTGAAAAGTCAGTGTCAGTGGCTCGCACTGATGATGAAGAGAAGCAAAATATTCCATCACCTTCATCTGATGTAGCAGACATGCTTGGAAAGCAATCTAACAAAGTTTCAGGCATTTATACTGAAGGAGATCATAGACGTGAAATGCAACAATCTTTTGAAGACCAAAAGCATACAACCTTGGAGCATCTGGGAGTCGTTTCACCAGATCTTGTTCATGAAACACACAAAACTCAGCATTATTCTGGTGAATGGGGCAGCCTTTCTTCAGTAGAGATTAAGCCCCTTAGCTCAAGTTCTGAAGAAAAGCAGAACCCAGATATTCCATCTTTTGGGCTGGCTAGCTGGCTGGTAGAAGAGGTGAAAGCTCGCTCAATTAGTCCAATAGGGGCTGCAGATGAAGACATGCGTGGAATTGAGGCTTCTGATTTTGGATCAAAACAATTCCCAGCTGGAAGTTGCACAGAATTTACAGTTCATGGGACTACAGAGACTGAGGGACATACATTTAGAGTTTCTGAATCAGTGTCAAATAAATCCCCTCATAGGAAGTCCTCAGACACTAGTCCCAGAACACAAAGGTATGATTTACCATCTCTGGTAGGAGATAATCGAGGTCCAGATAAACTTCTGGAGCATGAAACTAGTACTATACACCCTACAAAAATTGAAGCAGTGCAACATCTGGAGGCAGGCAAAATATCTGAGGTGCCTGAACATTCCCTCAGAGGAGAAGAGGAAGAAATGGAACATGGAAGTGTTGTAGAAGACAGTCAGGGTACTCTGGAGACTACTGAACAAAAAGATTTATTTAATATAATTTCAGAAGGTTATGAAATACTCAATATTCATGCACCTACGCATATTTCTTCTGTTGATCAAGAAGAAAGTAAACACATGCCTGATAAATTAGAATACTTGGAAACAAATCCTTCATTTAGAAGAAAATTAGTTGAGGATGGCCAGAGAGCCTTAACTTCTGGAAGAACCATAGAAATTTCAGAAAGCTCAGTAGTGGGAGCTGCAAGCCATGAACTAATAGAATTGGTAAAAAGGGAAGATGCTGAGGAAACTGAAGAAACTCAACAAGAAAACCTGCTGTTGCAAGAAAACAATAATTATGCAAAGCTGGATCCTAATAATGGTACTGCTGATATGGATTATTTTGAAAAATACACATTGATTGATGACAAATCCCCAGTTAAGCCACAATTTGAAAGACGGACTTCATTGTCTCCTGTGACAGAAGACCCCAATGAATCTGTGGAAGAAGCCCAGCCTTTTAAAGAAAGTACTGAGGTAGATACTTTGGAAGAGTTTTCCTTACTTGAGGACCTGGATGAAGTCTTTTATGGTACCATAAAGGGGGAAAGCAAAATGCAGTCCTATGCAGATGCTTCAAAATCTTTACCACTGCAGAAATCAATTGATTCTATCAGTAAAAGCATTACTAATGTAGAAGATGAACGGAAGTCACCGGGGACCCCACTCTTTGATTCAGAAGAAGGAGTGCTGGAACGATCTCTCTTGTTCCCTACCACTGTTGCTGCGGTTAACCCAGAACTTTTAGAGGAGCCACCTGCTCTATCATTTTTATACAAGGACCTCTATGCAGAAGCAGTAGGAGAAAAGACAAAGGATGAGACTCCCTCTGATGAAGAAAGTGGTAATTCTAATGCTTCTTTCCCTAGTAGAAATTCAGACACAGATGATGGAACTGGAATGTATTTTGAAAAATACATTCTTAAAGATGAAATTCCAAGTAAGCCCATAGGGCCTCAGAAAGAGCAGATATCAGAAGATGAGTCCTTTAGTGGAGGAATTTTGGTTTGCAGTTCAGAGAATAAGCAGAAGCAGGGATCTGGTGATGTCCAATATGTCAAAACTGAGGTTCTGTCAGAAAGAGGTGTTAGGGAGAGAGATAAATTCCAGGTTGACAGCAACATTCAAGCAACAATTTGCAAGCCAATGCATGCCATTCCTTTTGGAAGCAGAACAGTTCTTTCAGGTGCAGGAACTGATATCACTGAACAAAGAGAAGAAGAAAACATACCAGTAGAAACAACTGAAGAGTTGCCAGAGCATTCAAGTCAACAAGGATACAGTCATCAAGTGGTTTATCAGGGAGCTGCATATCAAGAAGGTAGTACTAAGCAGGAAGAACAGGAAGATATAAAAGCAGTTCCTCAAACAGAAAAGTACGTTCCATATGTCAGGGCTCCCACTGAAGACAATTTAGATGATCAGTTTACTCAGGAACATCTGTCCTGCATTCCTACCACTCAGGAAACAGAGAATCCAGACTTGCAAAGAGAGGAGCAGCACCATGATGTTTGTGAAGATTTTGCTGAGTCAATGGACTATGATGTGATTACACAAGAAGAGCTTTTTCAAGACGAAATATCATCTCAATTTACACATGAGGAGCTATTATTTGAGGACAGGGACTCCTTTGATCATGTTGCTGATAGTTATGAATTTGTAAATGAGCCAGAACAAAGAACTCCTGTTGAGCTTGAAGATTCAGGCTTTGTGGTGATGTATCCTGAAAAATCAGCAATAAACATTCCTCAAATTGAGAGCCCACAAAGAGATCTGAAGAAAGCACAAGTAGACACTTATTGTTACCACTGCAAATGCCCAATATCTGCTATTGACAAGCTTTTTGGAGAGCATAAAGACCATGAAGTCACAACACTAGATGATGCTGCAACCAAGATGAAGGTAAGAATTAATTTGGGTAAAAAAAGCAGCTACTAAGGCTAATTTCTCCAGTCCTCTTTCCTTGTTTAAAGGAGAGGCTTCAAAGAGCAGTCCAGAAGCTAAGTTGCAGTATCTATTAAATAAAAACTATTCCTACACACCTATTGGAGATCTTGAAGGGAGACTCTCTTATTAAGGTATTCTCTGGAGTCCTAGTCTTGCTGAGCTGGTATTTTCATTTATTCAGAAGTTTGAATGCCCTTGTTTATACGTAGTTGTTACCAGACTTTCCATCTTTCAGTCTTATCTGTGTAAGTTTGTTCTGGTTTTGATTTGTAGGGGGAGAAATGGGGAGAATATTGTTTCTATGAAAATAAAACTTCAGTATAGCAGCTCACTTCACTTGATAAGGTGCAGAAACCTCCCTGTGTGGAGACTGGTATAATGATAAATTGTTCACTGTCCCACTTGCATGGATCATTTGCTTGGAGATGTTAGATAAATTACTCTGCACAGTTTTGTTGAAGTGCCAACATATTTTCTGTTCCATTCACTTTCATATGCAGAATGGCCTTAAACTGGAGAAGGATGTTTCACAAGGGCATGTAGTGACAGGACAAGGGGCAATATCTTTAAACTGAAAGGGGGCAGGTTTATATTAGACAGTAGGGAAAGAATTCTTCACGGTAAGTGTGATGTGGCAGTGGAACACACGTCCAGAAAAGTTGTGGATGCCCCATCCCTGGAAGTGTTCAAGGCCAGGCTGGATGTGGCTCCGAGCAAACTGGTCTAATGGAAGGTGTCCCTACCCATGGCAAAGAAATAGGAACTAAGTGGTCTTTGGCCCCTTCCAACACAAACCATTGTGTGATCCGTGCCAAGAGCATTGTGGTGTCACCACAGGTACGAGTTTATAATTCCTACTTCTTGCCACTGTATCCAAGCTGTTTCCCCCAAAAGACAGATAAAATGCCCTTAATTTCACTAAGCTAGTCCATTGCTATAAATACTTGTGAAAATGCTTTTCCTGTGGAAGCTATTGTTCATTAAAGTGCAGTTCCGCTTGTGAAAAAAGCATGTATGTGATACCTCACTTCTCGCATATCAGATCTGTACAAGTACAGATGTTCATGTACATGTTCTGTTCATGTACAAGTGAATATAAGTGAATATGTCGTACAGATGTTCCTTTCTTGGTTACCAGCTACTTACTCTCACCTCAGTAAATGAAAGGTGAGGTCTCTTTTTTGGAACATGTTCATTTGATAGGAATACAGATTTCATGTAATTTTACTGAAATCCAGAAGGGCTTGTATTGGTGGTATTTCTGTTATCTTTATATTACCTCACATGTAGAAGAGAGAAATCAGAAGTAGGAGGAGTCAATGTGACAGTTTAAAATATCAGTGCTTGCAAACTATCTCCATGGTGCTCAGATGTAGAGTTGTTTCTTGTATGTGGCCATTCATGCTTGACTAAGCAGTGATAACAAGGCACAAGTAAGCCAGCAATAAAGTCACAGATCCCAGACACCCCTCAAATGTACCTGCATTATAGCAAGTCAAGTTAAGCTGCAAATAAACATCCCATGACATCACTCCCTGGCTGTGGAGCACGGATATGAAGCCAGTATTAAATTTGGCTGCAACATGGGCCTGGCTTCACATGATTTCTAACACTCAGGGCTCAGGTTACTTTGAGACTGCATTTGTATGTCTCTTGTTACTTCTGTATAATTACTGAGAAAACATTAATATAATAAAATGCTTGTTGCATGATTTTTAGATTTTATTATTATTATTATTGTTGCATGAAAACTGTGAGAAGATAGGTTCACAGTAAATTAAATGAGCTGTGGATGGCATCTGTCAGATCTTACAGTTCATACTGACAAACAGAAATTTGTTTCCAAATCTTGATGATTTGCCTTGAATATTTTTTAAAGGGCGCTTACAATTGCATTGTCCAATGTGACATTTGTAATTAAAGTCATGTGCTTTTTTTTCTACAGATCTAGCTGTAAAATTTTGCCATATTAAGAAGCTGTTACAAAGGAAGATAACCTTCCTTTTAGATTTATGCCATTGAATTAAAACTAAGCATTTTTATAAATTGTGAATTTTGCCGGGGCAGTTCAACATCTTATTTTCATAAAAGGTTAAGACACACTAAGAAAAAGTTCTGAGTTATCTCTGGTGTCTGTTGTGCCTTGGACTGCTTTTGTTTCCACATAACTCCATCAGTGATTTCGATGACTTCTTGTTTACAGGAATTACATGTACATATATAAAGGTATATATATTTATCTATATATTGGTCTCTATGTACAGATACCTATCTTTAAAATTCTAATTAAAAAAGTCATGACACGGTATCATTTATTACCCTCACAACTACCTTTGTTATCTTTGTTTTTATGGGCTTGTTCCTGTGATCTCTCAAGGACACTTGTGAGGCTCTGAGTACCCTCACTCTCCGGCAAAGCTGCATTGGAATTCATAGTGTTCAACAGCTTGTATGACACAGCACCTTATCAAACTGAGCTCACTTGGTTCGGTTTGGAAACCATTCCAGTTGCTATTTCTGTGCTTCTCTTTGCAGCCAGGGTGATACTTGAACTTACTTAGCAATTGTTCCAATGATGGCTCATAGCAAAAGGAAAATATTCACCTAAAATAAATTCTGTGTAAAAAGTTTATAAAATAACCTGCCCAAGTTACTGAAACATTTTAAATTTCAGGATCAGTTAAGTAAATTGCTAACAGCACTGGAAGAAAAGTCAATGAAGATTGAAGAGTTTGTGAGTGATATTGAATTGCAATTTAACTCAGTTGAGGTAAGTCTAGTGTTTTATCACACTAGTTTTCTTTCCCTCTACAAGATTACTTCTAAGATATGCTTATCTTGTTGTGCAGCATCATTGCTTCCACTAAAATGGACTGCTTCTCCAGTCCTCAAACTGACTTCTCTGAAGTTCACTGGAAGGTGTTAACTTTGCAGTAATATGCAGAAAAGCAATCCTTTTCTTCCTCCAAAGTGGAATGCATAACTGTCAAACATGGAATGAAAAAGTTCCCTTAATTTAGTTTTTACATATAAAAATCTCAGACTGTGTCTTTATGTGGAATCCCATGCAAAGCATCTAAATTTGTTGACCAGTGTCTTAAGTTCTAATTGCCCAAGTTCTTAAGCCTTGAGAACTGTATTAACTCCAGTTGTAAGTATGCAGTTTTAGCTATTTTTTGGTCAGATTTCCTATCTCAGTAATCAAATATTAAAGTTTAATTTTAAGCCATAACGGTAAAAAAAAAAAGAAAAAAGCTGTTGTTGTTTTTGATGTATTTCTCTAGAGATATTTCTCCTAGAGGAGTTTGCCTGCAGAAATAAAATTGTCTT
>JANRMJ010000079.1:22303338-22321496 GCA_025584955.1 Alethe diademata | reverse complement strand
AGAAAGAAAGAAAGAAAGAAAGAAAGAAAGAAAGAAAAAGAAAGAAAGGAAAGAAGGAAGGAAGGCAAAGAAAGGCAAAGGTCAGAGATCTCAGTTTGCTTGAATCTGACAGAGCACAATCAGATAAAAGTTGTCATGACCTTAAAGAGATCCTCTCACAATTAAAACCTAATGGAGTTTGAGTGACGAGAAAGCATGCAAAGCAGTTTTAAAATGTAATGGATGATTCAAACTCTAAGATTTCCAGATAAATAGTGTTATGTATGATTCTTCCAAATCAGCCTCAAAATTCAAATATGCTATTTTGAAAAAAGCAATTGATTGAAAATTGTTCAAACTTCTTGCATACTCTTCAAAACCTCTTTATCACCTATCTGCATTTCTGAATATTAGACTGCTGTCTCAGCTTGGAAGACTCCTTGTATTTGCATCCAATTTTCTGTCACTCCTACCTGCCAGCAGACACAGTGCTGTCCAGCTAAGATGGCTGTAGTTGTTGCTTAACATTTTGTGGTTCATCTCATGTTAATGTATCCAGCCTCTCAGATCTAGTGTTTCTTTGTCATGAATTGTACCAGGAACTCGCTTTCGCCTGCTGAGTGACACAGCACATCCTGCATTGCAAATCTCTTCCAACGCAACAGTGATCCACCTTCCTGAAAAAACCAAACTCACTGGGTGAGTAGCAGTATGATGAACAAAACCATCCTATGGGGTTCAGGATGGATCCCTTACTTTAATATTTTGCCAACTGACATCTTTCACATGACACTAATTTTGTAGAAGAACTGAATCATTTTGATCATGCAACCTCTGGGCTTCATGCAACTGAACCCCCCTTTCAAACACTGTAACATCTCAGTAAGGTCAGTGGTGGGAATGATATAGTTACTGGGGAAGAGTTCAATGTCACACTAAGGAATGGCCAGGAAGTCAAAGGTAGTGGTACCTACTTGGGCTGTTTGATTTGTTTCAGCCCATGGTCACCGCTTAATCCATCAGCGTTTCAAAGCAATTTTTTGCTGCCCTGAGAAGGTCAGCTTTGTGGGCTTAGTTTTTAATACATTGTGGATAGAACTAATCCATCTTCCATAGTTTGCTTCTCTCCTGAGGGCATTATTGCTAATGTTTTCTAAAGTATTTGTGGCTTTGGAGAGCTAGGAGTTGCTCCTGGGATATGTTCACATGACTGTACCAGGCTAGCTCTATCCATTGAGAACATTGCAATAGGGTCAACATATTGATATCAGTCCTAGGACAAGCACAGGTCCACTTATATAACTTGTGCCATACTGGTAGGGCTTTTTAAAAGGTGATGAAGATTTCCTGGTTTAAGCACTTTTTGTTGCTGTTACCTCTGAATGCACACAAGGTGTTTGTGACTGTGTCTACATAAAGCCATCAGATTTTCTAGCTTGAACAAGCCTTCTAAATTTGATATCTTTTAGATAAGTCCATCTCAGGATAAATCCTGCAGTTAGAACAACAGAGTAAATTTACGTAATGCTTCATGATTTGACTGAAAGAAATATCACAATATAGTTTGTCTACCACCACATTTTCTTTACTGTGTTGCATCTTCCACGAACAGATTTCCTTCAGTCCTGGGTGAACTGCTGCCTGCTCAAGGATGCCATTACTGGGAAATTATTGTCTCTGCCTGCAGAAGCTACAGGATTGGGATTTGCTATGAGGCAATAACACAGAGCAATGTCCTGGGGTTGAGTGATACCTCATGGTGCATGAGGTGCTGTCCTACACAAACCAGGTAAAGAGGATTCAGTCTGCTGGCTTGGGGAGTTACTTGTCCTTCATGAAAATAAAGCTGGCCAGCCACAAGAATCATGAAAGCAGAAAGGATTCTTCTGCTTCCTTTATGTATGTATGTATGTATGTATGTATGTATGTATGTAAATTTGAATAATAAGAAAAGGCCATCCACATAAGATCTTCTTAGTTTAAAAGGTCTTATAAAGCACATTAGAAAGGAAAATTAAAGTCAACCAGACTATTTTAGCACCCTTCATCCAGACAGTGAATGAAACTTAAAGAACTAGTTTGTTGCTGCTCATGTCCTGATTTGCTTCACTAAATCCCAGCCAGGGTATTTATTTNNNNAAATGCAGCCTTTCTAGAACCTACTTCCATTTGCAGGAGATGTCAAGACTTGATAGGGAATGTTTTCTCCTGCCTTGTCTTTCACAGCAATAGACACCTGCCACTGTGGCAGGGCTGCAGGGTACTGGGGTAATGTGTGGTGGCAGGCCAGTGCCAGGCTGCTTGGAGATTTATAAGGCACCATCCTGCTACCTTGTAAGGGTGCTCTTGATCTAAACAAGTGTGCTTTTTTCAGTGTGAAATTGTATAGATATATGAACATTACTAGCTAAATGAAACATCCAAGAGGCATTTTTTTCTGTGAGTCCAAATATGCCAGTTGAAAAGGCTTGTCAGGATGCCAGGCAAGGCTTGAAGTGATGCCACATTTGCTTTGCCTACATACCGAGCAAAATGCTGCAGCCACGTGATAGGCTGCTGTATGCAGCCACCTGTTAATAGATTGGAATTAAGCTGCAGGTTATTTCTGGTAAATTGCTGTGGGGAGGCTCATTGTATTCTGGTTTCTATTTTCCCGCAGCTTTCTTTACAGATTTCTTCACACTGGTGTGATGAGTGATGTCCATATGACGGAGCACCTGGCCAGGGTTGGCATCCTGTTGGATTACAGTAGTGGCAGGCTGTTGTTCTTCAATGCAGAGAGAGGACTGCTGCTGTTTGCCATCAGGCACAAATTCACTGATGCTGCTTACCCAGCCTTTGCCCTGGAGAAGGCAGGAGTGCTTACCTTGTGCACAGGAATGGAGCTGCCAGAGTTTGTGAAGCAGAGCTAATCTCCTTCTTCACAGTTTCCAAAAAACTGGCAAATACAGCATCAGGGGATGGAGAGAGGAAGAGGTATGCCAGGAAGGGATAGTTAGTCTTCACTGATGAATGCTACGTGCACAGCTCTCCTTCACATCATCAGTAATTGTAGTTACTGCTCAGATACATAATCACCCTGAGCCTGGAAGAAAATCGACTCCTTCAGATGGAGCATGCACCTAGTAATACACAGAGCAGTACTTCTAAGGGGATAAAGAAGTTTTGTTAGATATGATAGTGCTAGCTGTCTTTTTAAAGTTGATTATGAACCCATGTATGAAATAAATGCATTTCTCACTGCAATACATGAGAGTCATCATTTTATCATTTGCCAGGACAGTCAGAGCCTGGATCCAAGATGATCTGCTTGGAAAATGTAGAAAGATTTCAACAACTGGAACATGCTGCAAATTGTGCCTTTGTTTGCCAATGGACAAGTTAAGAAAAGTTGGTCACATACAGATCCTCATGTTTGCAAAATGAAGGAGTCCCAAGCTGGTTCTTTGTATCAGCCATGTAGAGTCTGAGTATGCCACACCTACCTACCCTGCTCACAGCAGAGTAAAGGCTACCTGTCTGTGTCAGTAAACACCTGTGCTTGTGAGTAGCTGCTCACGAAACACAGCTATAAGGAAACTTGGTAGTAGTGGTAAAACTCTTCTCTTGTGTTTTTCATCCTCAGTGTGTCAAGTCAGTGGTTTTGATAGTGAAAGGAAAATTGCTATGCAGGACCTTGTGGATCACCGCTTTTCTGTCACTGCTTTTTAGCTTTGCTCTTACAAATTTGATGCTCCTAATCTCAGGGTTTTGTACATTTTCCTGCATCTGCCCTGCTCTTTACTGTTATCCACACTAGTGGCAGCAACATGACAGTGAGGTGCAGTATTTCAGAGCCACCAAAACAGGTGGACTAAAATTGGTTTATGTCAGCACAGGAGTAGGATGCTGATTTTTCTCCTTTGCTTTTTCAAACCATTTTCCAAGCACTTTACACATTGGTGGTATGCCCTTGTCTCAGGCTGGAGGCACAAATACCAGTGGTGCTGAACTCCAGTGAATGCTGGGGGAAATTAATCTTAAAGCAGGGAGGCAATGTTTTCATGCTGTGCCTGCTCTGGAGATCTCTGTCTCAGGGGACTCTCTTGCCAGACTCACGTTTGAGCTCAGCTGAAGAGCTGTACTCTCTGAATTAAGACAGGTTTCAGGAATGTAATAGAGTTTGCAGCTGAAAAGAGGAGTTAAATGAGTTACAATGAAGCTTCTCCTTTTTATGCTTAGAGAAGGTGCCTGCTGCTGTTGGTTTATTTATGGTTTAACACCACCAAGGCATGTGTTTTCTGCTCCAGCCTGCTATATGCTTGTTGTCCCAGGAGAGCCACAATCCAGACTGTCATAGCAAGCTCAGGCAAGCCTGAGCTTGGTTAAGGCAACACAAAGAGGATCCCGTGGCCACTTATTTTAAGCTGGAGCTCTTCCTGGTGTTTCAATAAAATGGTGCCAGTTCTGACTCCCTGTCAGGGAGAGAGTGGAATAAAATAGCAGGATTGTGTCCTGTTGGCTCTAGTGAGAGTTTTGTAGAGGTGTGGAGGATGGTGAGAAAAGGTCCAGGATTAATTGGGAAAGAAAGACAGAAAGGGTATTGCGGGTAGCATTACTCTGAAGGCTGAAGAGGAGGAGGCGACAGAAGGTAGGCTAGAAACTCACACAAAGCAGATGGTGATAAACTAAGATGCAGGTCAGTGGTGTCAGCAGGGTGTGTTCCTCAGACTCTTGCAGCCAGTGAGCTCACCAAAGGTTTGGCTACCTCCAGAGCTTAATGTGGTTCTTAGAAGTAAGCCTGAAATATCCCAATACTGGGCTGATCTTACCTATGCCCTCCTCACCCTGATCACTGCCATTCCAAAAGGGGATTGCTTCATGGACACCAGTGTGATGTGTTGGCAAAGGGAGAGACAGTGATAAAAGGAGAAGAAAATGATAGAAAATTATCTGGATTTTTTTTCAGTGAAGAAAAGAAGCAATTGCCTTGTCAAAGGCAACTATGTGAAAAAGTGAAAGCTTTGTCTATTGCCAGACATTATCACTCAGGCACAACCACAGCACCTAAGCTTGGCAAAATGTTTTTGTTGGAGGCATCTCTTCTTAGAAATATTTGGGTAATTTCAAAAAATGACCTGACTGTTTTCTTGATGAATTTTATATAAGGTCCACCTTTTACATTGAAAAAAGTATCAAAAAATGTATTTACTGTTATTGTGAAAGCTGGGTAAGTTATTTTAAAAAGAAAGTGTCACTCAAAGAGCTTAAGCAGTACTCATTTGAATGTCTAAATCTGGTCTGCTTTAAGCTATGCCAGATGAAGAAGTCCTGTTCAGAAAAATGGAACAAAGTGCACACTAAACAGAAAACTATATTCAAGTAAAGATTCAGTATAAGGAAAAAAATTCATGTTGGTGAAATAAGCAGGCCCTGAAAGGCACAGCCAAGCTCCTAGGACTTACAGTACACAGTGAAAACTTTCCTGCCTGCTCTTGGAAAGCTCAGAGGTACGTACATCTGTGATGTTTTACTTATCTGATGGGCATTAAGTTCAGAAACTTACTTTCCAGAAGGTGACTGTCCTTAAACACTTCAATATACAGTGCACAATATAACTTCAATATAACTTGGCATTCAGATGAACTGAGACTTTGATATTTATTGCTCTTAATTTTTCCTGACCTTTGTAGCTTGTATACTAGAAGAAAAAGGAAAAAAAAACTCCCAGTCATTATATTTTTGTTGTGCTTGATGAATTTAGCATTTAGAAATATCTCAAACCCAGCAAATAATGTCACTTAACTTGGCTGATAACCACTAAGACTTCACAAAAATATTAAGAGGGTTGTGTCATGTCTATACACAATGTAGTCATCATTTCATGCTTAGAACAACATTTTAAAAGTTACACAAACACCTGCAAAAGAGTTCACTGGTAATCTGGGGTGTGTTTTCATTCTGAAGTACAAAAGCTAATGCCTAGAACTGTAAGCATTGTTAATAAATAATTCGACTGACCTGAAACACATTACATTAAAAGGAACAATTTCCTCTTGTTTCAGCAGATTTTAGATTAGGCTTGTAAACGCCCGTGCACTGAGATGAGAATACAGGCTTGACTATAAAGGCAGAAGCATTTATTTCTATTGTCAAAACAGGGCTGAACTGAAATACTGCTAGTATCAGTCATATTGATCCACAAACCTTGCTTAGGTCAGTCTGCCCCAGAGAGGATTTCATGCTTCTATGCGGCGTCAGGCAGACGTTGGCAATGCGTCTGCAAACCGCAGTGCTTGCACTGCTTCTGCGCCTGCAGGAGCACCTCTGCTCTTGACCTAGCTGCTCTTTCAGTATGAAAATTACTGAAAATGGTAAAGTAATGCCTTATTTTACAAACAGGTACATTAACCCCCCCAGACCACTGTTGCTGAGAACTGTGTGCATATTATCGCTAAATCTGTTGTAGGATTGATGCCCATTAAGTTGTTGCTAAATGTGATATTGCCTGTGACTTACATGTGAAATGTTATTTCTATCAGCATTGCAGGGATTTTTAATAGGTACATAAAGATGGATTTAAGAGTAATGTGAAATTAGTTTCTTTCAAACCATTCTCACTTCAGACTAACAAGTAGGATCTGTAGTATGTTGAAGGTTAAGTTTGATTTGAAAAATCACATTCTGTGGTGTAATCACATTTCCATTACTATCATTTTGCTGATGGATTTACTAGCTGTAGAGAATCCCAGTATGCTCAGACAGTTACAGAACCACCAAGGAAGAGAGAGGAACTTCCAGCCTTGTGTTGTGGAAGAGATACTGAGCTAGTAAAGCATCTACATTTTTCATGGTGAGTTTGTCCATTTTTATGGCACCATGAAAAGTAGTATTTATTGACCAGAGATTACACTGCAGGACAGTTCCTGCAGGACACAAGTTGGAAGGAAATGGAACAGATTTCTGCCTCGGACATTGAAGATTGTCTAGTTCCAAGCACCCTGCCATGGCAGGGACACCTTTCACTAGACCACATTGTTCAGAGTTCCATCCAAGCTGGTCTAGAACACTTGGAGGGACAGGGCATCCACTACTTCTCTAGGCAACCTATTCAAGTGCTTCACCTTCACATAAAGAATTTCTTCCTAATACCTAACCTAAACCTGCCTTTCTTCAGTTTAAATCCACTCCCCTTTGTCGTGTCTCTGCATGCCCTGTTCAAAAGTCCCTCTACCAGCTCTTTTGTAGACTCTCTTGAGGTACTGGAAGATGCTATAAGATCTACCCAGAGCCTTCTCTTCTCTAGGCTAAACAGTCCCAATTCTCTCAGCCTGTCCTCACAGCAGAGGTGCTCTGTTCCTCTGACGATCTCTGTGGACCTGCTCTGAATTTGCTCCAGCTGTTCATTAGAATGGGCCCAGAGATGGGCACAGCACTCGAGGTAGAGTCTCATCACCTCATGGGAGTAGTGGAGCAGAATCACCGCCCTGGTGGGCTGCTGGCTGTGCTGCCCTTGATGCAGCTCGGGATGTAGCTGGTTTTCTGGGCTGCAAGTGCTTGTTGTCGGGCCATGCTGAGTTTCTTGTCCATAATGGTCCTCGAGTTCCTCTTGTCAAGGCTGTTCTCTTTTCATCCTCCACCCAGCCTCTGATTGTGTTTAGGATTGCCCTGACCCAGGTGCAGGGCCTTGCACTTGGCCCTGTCAAACTTCATGAGTTTGCCCAGGTCTAGCTGTCAAGCCTGTCCGGGTTCCTCTGGGTGGCATCCCCTCCCTCCTAGGACTGAAGCAGACTTCATAGCTTGATGTCGGCAGCAAACCTATAATCAGCAAATTTTCATGTGAATTTCCGCTCTGGAATTCCCTCTGGAATCACCTCTGCAGAAACAGTACTGCAGTTCTCAGGTCTTGTTTTACAAGCACGCTCTCTTTCTAATACATGGTCTTCTGAACCCTGAGGAAGCAGTGCTGCAAGCAGAGGAGTCACTGACAGCCCTGTTGGTGCAGTGGTCAGCTGGACTTCCTCCTGCCAGGCTGTGGCCACATCACTGAGGACAGGGATGGAGAATTGGCCTGGCACAGGAGGCTCAGAGAGAGCTGGCCTCTGCTGAACAGGCAAGAAGCCACAGGACTTTTGGGCACGGGGACTGGCAAAAAAAGACCTTTGTCTGAGCATGGCTTCACACAGCCCAGCCTTCTGAGCTTGTAAAGTCTGCCTCATGTCCTTTCATGAGCCCTGCTCAGAAGCCTCAGTGCATATGTAGACCCATAATTCTTATTTTCATTTTCACTGTGAAGAGGAGGACTGCATTTTGAAACAAAATCAACAGAGATTATTTTACCTAATTCTGTGCCATGTTTTAGACATGTATATGTCTGGTTCCTTCTATCTTTAAAAAAAAATTAAAAAGTAAAAATGAAAGCAGCCTTTGGGGAAAACAAGCCAACCAAAACAAAACAAAACAAAATAAATTTTAAAAAATAAAAAAATAATAAAGAAAGGAAAGCTAGATGGAATTTTCTTATTATCAGAAGGGAGCTTTGCATCTATTCCAACAGCATCCACTGGTACTGGTGTCCCACACTGGCTACCAGTATCATTCATTTCCCAAGAAGTGTTTTATTCTGAAACAAATATTAATAAAAATATTTTGAAGAAGTACAAATATGAATAAAAGTATTTTGAACCAGATGTGCAACTAGCAGTGTAAATAACTAATAAATGACTGCTAGGGCTTAGGAGATAATCTGTGTCACTACTTCCTGCGTGAAATGAGGGCTTCCTTTCAAAGCAAAGAATGTGTGTTGAGATTAATAAAGAGCTTTCTATGCTGCTCTCACAGCAGAGCTACACAGAAACACATACTTATAGGCTGCCCAGGTACAGAAAGAACATTGTCTAGATTATAAAAGCGGATTTTGAAAATTAAACTGGGGTATTTCTTGGGTGTTAAAAATTATAAATAAATAAATAAATAAATAGTTTAAATAAATAAAGAGAGTCACTAAGCCGCAAGTGAAAAATTCACATTTTTAACTCAGGGCCATATACATCTATAATATGCTTCTCTACCACAGATTGGTGCTGTATTCTGTGATTTCAATGCACTCAACCTTGCCGCCTGGCACTGGAGTTGTTTTTGCACACATTCAGTAACTTC
This sequence comes from Alethe diademata, assembly GCA_025584955.1. Taxonomy (NCBI): domain Eukaryota; kingdom Metazoa; phylum Chordata; class Aves; order Passeriformes; family Muscicapidae; genus Alethe; species Alethe diademata. The sequence goes on along the minus strand of JANRMJ010000079.1, from coordinate 22,312,379 downwards.
AATAGAACCTGAATAGTCTGGGCATGCTGATTACATGTGGCACATTTGGGCAGGTAAAGAGCAATAAATCAAACAATTCCGCAAAGTGTGAGATTTCTAGGACACCTGCATGGTATTAAAATGCCACCAGCTTTACTTCCAGTTGCTCTTCTACAGTTGCTGGATCCTGGACAGCCCTGTAGAGTGAGCATAACAGTTAGTATCCATCTGAACAATATTCCTGCTGCAGAGGACATTCAGGCTGGAAGAGTTTACTTTGCACTTTAAATCACGCCCAAAGTTAACAGTTCAGTTAAAAGGACAAAGGTGGGTAAGCCACACTGAATTTACCAGGGAAAAAACCCAAGCCACTAAAAAGGTCCTCTTCCCCAGCTAGTCTACCAAGTACTTCAGGGCTGTGGCCTACTGTAAGGAAGCATTTTATGTTCTGCCACTGAATTCTGTATTTCCAACCACTTTGTAGTGCATTTCTCATCTTTAAAAAAGTAGGATCTCTGCTCACAGCAAAATGAGATACAAGAAATCCCAAGAATTTATACAGAGCTCTGCCTTTGGCATAATTTTTACACTTGTTTTTCAAACAAAACTAGAAATAATTTAAGATCTTCACATTAGTGAAACTCCTCCTTTAACTAGTATAATTTTGATCTTGAATTTAGCAGGCTAGCTTTAGCTTTCAAAGCTTAAAATAGTTATCTGCCTTTTACAGTTTAGTTTCTGTGTTTTAAGGTGGTACACATGCTCTGTTCATATAGTAACTGCAAGGCAGTTCCGTTTGCTATAGTGCAGTGGTTATGGAGGACATAAAAGATGTAATGGGTTAAAGGCTGCAACAATCAAGAAGAAGCAAAAAAAAAAAATCCATTACTGGCACCACCTATGTAAAAACATTTAAATATTCCATAGGGAAGCAAAAGCTTGGAGATATTACTGAGTATTACTCAGGAATAGAAGATATGAATGCTGACTTTTACTGCACAAAGGAAGGAATGAATAGGAAAGAGGTATATGCTTGGTGTTTAGACCAGGTCTTACTTTTGTCAATTTGTAACAGACATGTAACAGCACATAATGACTGGATGCGGCACTCAGTGCCATGTTCTAGTTGACAGGATGGGGATCAGTCATAGGTTGGACTTGATAATAGCTGAGGTCTTTTCCAACCTAAATGATTCTGTGAACTCTTCTTTTTAATGTACAGTTAATTAGATCTGTTAATTAGGTACCAAGAGATCATATATGTGTGCATTGGAAAAGCAAACATTTTGTCAGACTCATGGCACTGAAATTAATTCAGAGCAACAGTTCCCACACTAGAGCTTTACATAGTCTGGTTCCTTGGATACTCCACTCCCTCTGAGAACTGTAGAACAGCCATCCTTGATTCACTGCTTCAGCTGAGGTTTCCAGTCTGGTTTGTGGACAAACTGCAGAAATGAACCTAACACTGAGAAGAAAGACAAATGCTGCCAGCATTTGGGACTGCCAAAGGAACCACTGAAAGGGACAATGATGCTGGAGTGCAGTTCCACCTCCTTAGCCCTGCAGAGGTGCAGCTGGTAAGCTGTTAAATCACCCCTCTCAGCCCTTGTATCCTATACTTAAGGCAAAACAACAGAATGGCAAGTTCCAAATCAGGTAGCAGAAAGACTACAGAATGTGCTGGCACGTGGAACCGCTAGTCCCCCCCCAAGCAACAGCTCCTAAACACGGCTGAAAATAGTAACTACATGTGATGTGTACTTGACTTACAGCAATTTCACAGCAACATGTCTCTTGCTGTAATTCTGTATGAGTGCAATTATTGTTCATGTCTTACTGAAATTCGCACATTCCAGGCAAGTAGGCAAGTAGGCATTTTTTTAATTTAAAAAAAGGATTTTAAAGGAAATTCTTGACTTATGGTATGCAACCAGCCTTCTGTAATCCCTTCTATGAGCTTCCCTGTTCTCCCCCAGGTGGGGAAGGTGCCTGTACCACGAATCCCAGCCACCTCTGGTAATCATACCAGAGGATATGGTACATTATCCCCACTGAATTGTGCCTGCTTGTGACTATCAAAGACTAGTTGGTTGGCTTGCTGGTGTGGTAAATCAATCAATAACTTGTTTAGTCCCACCTACCTTCCATGGATTAACCTGTACATGCCTGCCTTTTGTTTTTAAATGTTTATACTTTGCTTGCAATGTCCTTGCTCCCACCAATATTAACATCTCAGAAGACTCCAAGGCAAACTGCATGGACAGATGTGCTCTGGAGGCAAGGACTGGGCCAAAGGAGCAAGAGGAGTTTTCTTAACCTGGCAAGACCTCAAAACCAGAGCAGAGAGAGGTACGCTAGCCCTCTCTGCCCTGAGCAGTGGAGCCCTGACTCACAGGCAGCTCTGACTCAGAGTGGGTGGCAGTAAGAGTGAGAGTGACCTCCACACGCACAAAAGCCACCACCAGGGAGTGCAAGCAACCAGGGCATGGTGCAGCAGCTTGCAAGGAAGGATGCACAGGGTGGGTGCTGAGGACTGCCAGCCCGAATACTTAGCTCAGCTGGGGGTCATCACTCTCACTGAAGAAGCTTGGTTTCCACTCAGTCAAAAGACACATCCTCTTTGTTTACCAAAAAAGATGGGATGGCCCAGATGGAGCTCCCACAGAAACATGGAGCTGTAAACATTTCATGCTGTAGGAAGTGCCAGAGCCTGACACTGCTGTTAGAGGGCGGCAGAGAGAACAGTTTTGTGAGATGTGATCATGGGCAGTCTCTTTAGCCTGGTGGCAGAGCTGGAAGAAGGAGATAGGCTGAGAAGTGTTGGGAACTCTGAGGAGATTGACTGGTAGAACTGTACTCTACCTCCCTTGGACAAACACATCTGCCATCCACATCACAAGAAGCAGTGCATCCTCTATCCTCTCGCCACCAGGCAGAAGGAGTGGACATCAGAGATGAGGGGAATTGAAATGAGGTTCTGCTTGGGATGGCAGGCAGTCACAGAACCATAGAAAGATTTGGTTTGAAAGGGACCTTAAGGATAATCTCTTTCCAACAGCCCTGGAATGGATTGCCATTCATTAGATCAATCCCCCATCAAACCTGGCCTTGAACACTTCCAGGGTTGGGGCATCCACAGGTTCTCTGGGCAACTGAGAAACGTGTCAGCAACAAAAAGAGAGCCAAGGACAATCTCCATCCTTAGTCGCTTGTGGGGAAAACAGTGAGAAAGGATAAGGAGAAGGATGAGATACTTAATGCCTTCTTTGCCTCAGTCTTTAATAGCAAGATCAGTTGTCCTCAAGGTATCCAGATTCCTGAATCTGGAAGAAAGAGACAGGGAGCTGAACAAATCCCCATAATCTGGGAGGGAGCAGTCAGTGACCTGTTATGCCACTGAGACCTGCATAAGTCCATGGGGCCAGATGGGATCCACCTGAGGGAGTTAGTGAAAGAGCTTAACCAAGGTAATTTCTGTCATTTACCACAAATTCTAGTTAGCCAGGGAGGTCCCAGGTGACCAGAAGTGACACCCACCTGCAAGGAGGTTTGGAAGGAGCATCAGGCCAGAGGCAGACCTCACTACTAGGGAAAGTCACAGAGCAGCTCATCCTGAGTGCCATGACATGGTGTGTGCAGGACAGCCAGGGCTCAGCCCCAGCCAGCAGGGGCTTGTGAAAGGCAGGTCCTGACTGACCAACCTGATCTGCTTCTGTGACAGGGTGACCTGCTCCGTAGGTTCAGGGAAAGCCTGTGGTCTGCACAGACTTTACTAAAGCCTTTGACACTGTCTTCCACAGCATTATCCTGGAGACACTGGCAGCTGTTGGCTTGGGTAGGGGCACTGTTCATGATTTAAAAACACCTGGATGGCTGGGTGAGACAGGCAATGAGGGAAGTTACACCCAGCTGGTGATCAGTCACCAATGCTTTTCCCCAGGGATCAGCACCAGGACCAGTCCTGTTTAATATCTTTATCAGTGATCTGGATGAGGGGATAAAGTGCAGCCTCAGTCAGTTCACAGGTGACACCAAGCTGGGTGGGTTATTGATCTGCTGGAGGGCAGGCAGGCTCTGCAGAGGGATCTGACTCAGGCCAATGCTGTGAGTCCAATGAGGAGCAGTTGAGGGAGCTGGGGGTGTTTAGCCTGGAAAAAAGGAAGCTCAGGGGAAAACTCATTGTTCTATATGACTCTGCCAAAAGAAGCTATAGACAGGTGGGATTTGGTCTCTTCTCCCAGGTAATCAGTGACAGGACAAGAGAAAATGGCCTTAAGTTGTGTCAGGAGAGGTTTAGATAAGATATTAGGGAGAAAAAAAACAATAATGGAAAGCATGGTAAAACATTGGAACAGTCTGCCGAGGAAAACTGTGGAGCTGCCATCCCTGGAAGGGTTTAAAAAATGTGTGGATGCGGCACCTGGGGGAATGGCTTAGTGGTGAACCTGATAATTGTTCTGGGTTGATGTTTGGACTTGATGATCTTAGAGATCCTTTCCAACCCTAACAATTCTAATATTTCTACAACTCTATCCACAGCCAGTACATACAACATCTACAAGAAAAGGAACTAGTAGCCATAGCCAGTCTCAGATTTTCTCTCATATTTCTCCTTCAGCCTGTAGTGACAGCACTGATTTCTGTTTTTGCAAGTGTCTAATTCAGTGACTGCAGCAATGTGAGAAGCACTCTCACTTTCTCCTTTTTTAATCTACAGTCAAAGCATGTGTGTGTGGGTGTATATCATGCAAGTATGGCTTCACAAGGACTGAAAAATTCTTAAAACACTTTCCTCTGATTGCATTCCTGGAATGACCCTGGTGCAAATGATGAATATTTGGACAATTTTATGCCAGCTCATTAGTTCTTGTAACTGAGATTGAGGAAAAGAAAAGATCTATTAATTTAAAAGAAAAAAAGAAAATGCTGTGTGGAACTTCCAGGGAGACCAGGAGAAGACAAGGTAGTGTTACTAAGCCATGTAATTCTGAGTTACTCAGTAACTCGAACAAGATGGGTCTATATCTTTCATTAAATATTCTGCTTTGGAATAGAAGGCCATATCCTATTGATTCCCATGGATTTACCAGTATAAAAGGTCCATCGTCTGTATCATGGAATCACAGAATGGTTATTAAAGTTGTAAGGAACCTCGGTAGGTCATCTCGTACAACCTCCCTGACAGTCAGAGTCACTGATTGCTGCCTAGGATGATGTCCAGGTGGTTTTTGAAGATCTCCAAGGATGGTGACTCCACAAGCTCTCTGAGCAACATGTTGCATTATTCTGTCACCCTCAAAGTAACAAAAATTTTCCTGATGTTTTCTGCCTCCTGGCCCTGTGGAGCCCTCAAGCAATGTTTGGAGCTGCAATAGCTGGGCTGCTGTTTTAGAAAAGTGTCTGGGAAAGGCTTGGAGGGCTGTGACTGGAGGATGACAAGAGCTACTTGGTTGCAAAGGCACTAGCAAGAGGGTCAGCAAGGACAGGGCTGTTAGCATGGACTCTGTCTGGGGACCCTGCTTCACAGGTCTTCAGGACAGGTGGCCCAGCAGATGCTTGAGATACTTAGACAGCTCTGCCCTGGTGGGTGGGAGAGAGAGGGGAGGAGGCTGGAAGGCATTCTCTACAGTAGCTTGTGCTTTGGTTTTGAAACAAATGATATCCAAAAGCTCCTGCATCTTTATTCAAATTCCTCTCAGCGCTGCAGGGCATAGCAGCTGTCAGTTTCATTTGCTGTACTCTACCCTGTGGTCTGCTGGACAGAGACACTGGGATACCATGGAGCTGTTTGGCACCTCCCTGGGTGCCCCTTCTCCCGGTGGTGGGAACACTGCAGGGGCCAGGGCCTTTGGCACAGGGTGTAGTGCTGCTGCAGGGCTCTGCTCCCTGGACTCAGCATTTTTCCAGCTGGAGGCCAGGTTGACCACAGCCCCTGTGCAGCTGCTGGTTCCCTTACAATGTCCAGGACATGGTTGAAGGGCTGCTTGCAGAGCAGCCACAGCCATCACGGCAGATCACTGCAGCATGCAGTGGGAGCAGAAGGTGTGGAAGCATCTGTTGGCAAGGGCTGCACTTCTGATGTTGCTCAGGCAGCTGGAGCTCAGCTCCAGTGAGTCCTGCCCACTGCAGCTGCCTGGTACTGGTGGCTGCTATTTCAGAGGTGCTCAGCTCCTGGCTGTCCTGAGCACGCAAACCATGTCCCACCAAAAGGCATGTCTAGAGATTTCTTGGCACTACACATGGAAAAGCAAAGAAAGACACAGAAAAAGATGGGAGAGGAGAGTCAAAAGCCTCACAAATTGTGTCCTTGAAAGATGAAAAGTGGCAGCAGAAGCAGCCCTGAGGACTGCCCTCCCCACTCCCTATCTTCCTCAGCTCCTTCACAGTTCAAGGCTCCCTACCCAGTCTGTTCCACCCCCAAAAGCACCACAACTTGAGCAAGCAATAGGTGCTGAAGGCGGCAGCCAGGGAAGGCAGAGGAAGGCTGGAAGTCTTCAGTGGCACCCACAGTCACGGCATAGCTGCTGTGTGGGACTGCAGCGTGCCACCAGCCAAGGCTCGGCACAGAGGTGTTCCAGGTGGAGGGCCACAGCCCTGATAGAGCACCAGGACCCACAGGTCCCTTACTGTGTAGCTGTTTTCCAGTCAGCCAATTCCCTACACATACTGGTGCTTGTTCCTCCCCAAGGGCAGGCTTTGCAATTCCCCTCACTGAACTTGACGTGTTTTTCAGCCCAGTTCTCCAGACTGTCAAGGTCCCTCTGGACAGCAGCCTTACTTGTAGCATACCAACCACTCCTCCCCGTTGTGTGTCATTGGCAAACTCACTGAAAGTACTCTTTACTTCATCATCCAGTTAATTAATAAAGATATTGAACAATGTTGGATCTAGTATTGAGTTCCTGGGGTACACCAAGTGTTACTGGCTTCAAATTCGAGCTTATACCATTGATCTCCATACTGAATTCGCCTGCCCAGCATTGTAACAAAAGTATCCTTTGTAACCCCTTCGAAAATTATTTTAAGCTGCTGCAGTAAAATTAGCACTATATAATGGAATCTTTGCATGTAATCACATCTCAGTGGGATGTTTGAGCTTCACCATGACATTCTGGTGAGGCAGATCCTCAAAATTTTGTGGAGATCTAATGCCCACACAGTTGCTGCTTAGCAACCAAGAGCTTCTTCAGGAGAAAGCTAATCTTTTGCAGCCTGGGAGTTGGTTGCTGTGACTTCCACTCCAGAAGGAGGAGAGCTGAAACTGTAAAGTGACTGGCTCACAGCTCATTCATCTCCAAGAAGATACCAATGGCTTGGTACCTCACCCCATTGTCTGTGTTGCTATCTGAACCAAGCATGGCTCAGAGCCAAGCAGTGCCTTGCAGATTTCCCTGGTGCTCTGAGGACATAAGGGACACTCAACTTCTTTCCTTCAGAAAACTTTTGCTTAAAGGTCTGCAACCAGCATCCTGCTGTCAGAACCTGGACTGTTGTGAAAGTCTGTTCGAAATTTATTAATTTCGTCAGCTCAGGTAGCATTAAGGGAACACTGGCCATGAACCCAGTGGGGAGCTGGGGCCAGCTGAGGCTCAGTACTTGCTTGTCATCATGAGGATCTGTCCCTTCACCTATAAAATTACCACAGGAGATCTGCTCCATTAGGTGCAGTGTCTGCAGATTTTGCTGAGCTCTGGAAGTGGCTTTGCAAAGGGAGAGATGAAGGAAAGGAGAAATTGCTGAGCCAGTCCAGGAGTAACAGTTGTTTTCTAGTGAGTGATGGGCACATCCAGAAATGTCTGTCACGGTCCTGTCTGACACAGTCCATTCAGATTATGCTGCACTGCAGACCCCTGGCAAAAGACACTTGTCCTGGGTTATTTACACTGCCTAAAGTTGGACGCACATTGGTACCCTGAACCTCTTCTGAAGGATAACGATTGTATCCTCTTTCCCTCTTATCCTTTTTTCCCTCTCCCTGTTATTGGAGCTTTCCCAGCCATGGGAACAACACACTGTATACAAAGATGAAACACAATGGCAAAAATATGCTGTGTTTCCAATATTCTTTTAGTTAAATCTGATCCTAAATCTTCGATGGCAACTTCACTAACTTATCTCATACTTCTCTTATTTTCTGTCAATTTCATTGTCCTTTAATAGGTCCATTCTAATGTGGATTTACATGGCATTGCTTCTTCTTACGGTCATTTTGGTAAATATTAAGAGATTGCCTTGGAATTCCTTCTATAAATATGAAGACAGTCTTAACCAGCTTCTTATATGATCTGTGGCAACATTTTGGAGCTATTTTTAGGGCCACAGTATTTAAGGATGGTGTGCAGACTTCACAATCATTTTGCTCAGGGAAGTTCTTTTGTCCAGTAATATTTTAAATTCTATAAGCTCTCTGAAAAGCAATCTGGTACTTGATGTTCCTTGCTCCAGATTTTTCCTTGTGCCAAATGTAAATGTTCCTTGCTATGCTATAAGCAAATGGCATGCAGAAAGATCTCTTTCTTTCCATTTTGCACATACTTATTTACATCGTTGTGTCTCTGTACAATATCATCTTTACATAATTCTGATTTTTAATATATTTTCTCACTAGTTATCTTTCCACACCTCTGAACAGCAACTTTCCATTTTCTGTATGCTCCCCAGCTGCTATACTCCTTTTGTAGTTTGGTTTTTTCCTGACATCTACTGACTAATACAAGAAATAGAGAACAACTAGTACTCAGTCAAGAGGAGTATTTTCCCCGAATTCTTATTTATGTTTATGTACTCCCATAAAATATATGCCTTTTCTATAATAGTACAACTTATGATACAGTGAAATGTACAGACCCATTTCTGAACTACTGCTGCCATCCATTACTGATCCCATCCAATGCATGTGTAACTATATATTCTTACCTAAGGAGTCCTTCTCTTTTTCTTCAGGTAGGGTAGGGTTATTCTGGGCTCTGCTTCTGTCTTCCAACATTCTTAAACCACCATGACTGTCCCCAGGCTCTGTTGTAGGTTACTGGAACAGCATACAAATCATTGATGTTATT
>JANRMJ010000079.1:22259309-22270448 GCA_025584955.1 Alethe diademata | reverse complement strand
TGATTTTGTGTGCTACTGCTGCTCCCCATTATTCAGTGGAGAATTCCCTGTCTGTTATAGAGGCACTGCAATAATCCCAAAATTATTAGGCAGGAAAGAAATGTATTGCTGGACCTTCAAACTGTTGCAGCTGGGCTGTATCTGTGCAAGGTAGCAAAACTTAACGTCTGTGGCAAACACCCCATCACTTGTCATGTCTTGCAAATGAAGCAGGACAGTATTTGGATGACAGTCCTCCAAGGGTGACGTGCATGCTGCCTCCTGTGATGGCACTGGATGACTAAGCAAAGTCTGCTTTAAAAGAACATAGCTGGAGTGTGCTGCAAGCAGTGCTGGTTTTGACATGAGGCATTAAAGAGAAGTCCTCACTGCTTACTGCTATTCCCATTTCAGGAGTGCCTTTGTGTAGGAGCAAGTGTCTAGTAAGGCTTTTGCATCAGGATGCTAGCTTGGATTTGCTGGATGGATTCCAATTCAGGCAGTTACCATCCATCTCTGCAGATTTTCCACACTGTTTGATTTGGCTACAGAATGATTTTTCATTTCAAATCTGAACATTTCATGTTCAAATCTGACTTTAATAGTTACTTCATACACTTGAACAATTCCTTTATTTCATAGTCAGTGGTGGGTGGAAGGATGTTAAGTAGCATATACTTGGATCCACTTCAGTAGAAGCTATTGCCATCACTACTAGTGTTGCAATGATGAATAAATCCACGCCACAGGGAGCAAACCAGTAAAACTGGAGAATATTTCATTGTAAAACCTACTGTGGGGCTTAGACTACCCTACTCAATGTAACAGCAGCTCATGACAGAAATCTATCACTTTCCTAAGTGTTTAGTTCTTGAAAAGGTTACTTATGCTTATGCTAACCCTAGGAAACTATACCTCTTTTCACTGAAAACAAGCTCAGTCTCTGCAACAGTGGCCAAACTCCATCCTAGATGCCTGCAGTTTTACTGACACCCCAAGAGAACTGACTCCTTCTTGGCTACTCAAGTTCCCTCACTTCCCAAGTAAACTTTTGTATTCTCTTATATTCCAGTTGTTGAAATTATTTTGTCACCCTCTGCTCAAAACTGCATTTATCCTTTTCCTCCCACTTTTCACAACTGTCGGGATTATCAGCTCAGCAATGTGCCATGTAGATTCCTGAGATCTGATGTCATCTTGCTTGGCATATGTTACGCACTCAAATAAGCTGTTGTGGTGAATAATGTACCATATGTATACCTCCCAGGTTCTCCCTGCATTGTGAAGACTTATCAGTGCTTGGATTGTGTACCACTTAAACCAGGATTTTGTTACGTAGAACTTCCAAGTCTGGTGTTACCAATGGAAATAAAACCCTTATCTCACCCTCTCTTCTCTGCTCTGCATATCAAACCCCCAAAAAGGTCTGGGAAAAGACTACTCGTTTGAAGACCTGATCTTTTGAAGATACTGTTGGGATGCTGTGTGCCAGAGACTGAGATTCTGCAGAACATGACCTCAAGCCTGGGAGAAAGACAGTGATCCAGAACGTCCAGACCAGGCAGAGTGGTACCACATTGTTATTGCTCTAGCTGCAGGCCATGCCCAGGTCTTTGAAAAGACCCAGCAAAGAATGGTCCCCACCTGGAGACAATACAGCAGGCAGACACTCCACCAAAGGGCCCCTTCCTCCTTTTTGCCAGAACCTGGGCGTCCTGTTACAGAGTCTCCCCTCAGCATGCCCTGAGCATGACTTCCTTGCCCTTGTCACAGCCTGCTCCCATCACCACCACCCTAATTGGATTTTTAAATCCCCAGCATCCATGGGCACACACAGGCAATGAGGGAGAAGTCATGGCACTGCTCATGCCAAGCCAGACACGCACTTGGAGCACTGGAATCCGTTTCTGCCTTCTGAAAGAACTGTATAACAGGCAGACTCAGGATGCTTCTGCAGGCAAGGGGTGCAAGTGGTGCCACGACACGCCAAGTTCTGGCTCAGATGGAGCCTTTCATTTAACTGATGCAGTCTCAAAAATATTCCATTTTCTGAGAAACTGCTGTAATATCCTTTCTTGGAGGAACACAGTAATTAGTCCACATAAAGCAGAGGTGTCCAACTGGTGCCCATGAACAGAAGCATCGACTCTAATGAACCTCGTTATTTTTTCAGCTCTGTTACATTCTGCATGCCTGTTACTGGCATCACGTGTTTAAGTGATTCAAATTTAAAGACTTTTAAGCTATTACAGAGAACTGGAGTCTGACCACTATTGTGATATCTGATTCACAGTTAGCAATACATTCTGTTTTTCCTGGATCCCATTTGCACCCTGGGAAAACACCAGGAACTATTGGTTTACTATCCAAATTTGAAGTGGTTCAAAGAGGACAAGGCACCCTACATGCTGCAAACATTTATACCATGATCAGCTCCCACTAGTCACTGCCAACTGTGTCAATAAAATTAGCAGTAAGTATGGGGAGAAAAGCCTAAGGCTATGTATGAACATACTACATTGTCTTGCACAGTATTTAAGATTACATCTAGAGAGCTGACGCACATGAGAGCTCCATGTCTAGAGCAGAGACTTTAACATTCATGTTAGGTTATTCATCAGTACCAGTGACTAGCAAAATAAATCTCTAGTTTCATTTTACCTTGCAGGTGTGAAAGGCTCTTACAGAAGTTTTTGGTGAGGAGTACTCTATCTGGACTGCATTTTTTTGTTGATGTTGATCCTTTAAAACAGAGGCAAAAGTAACGGGAAGGTTTTACTTGCTTAATGGTCTTTGGGCAACTGAAAAGGTATCTTTGGTGGTCTTGCTTTTGTCCAACAAGGGTTAAATATTATATAACTGCTCTTTCTTTCTTTGAGCAAGACAGTATGAGAGAGATTCTAGTCAAGATTCTCAAAGTTCAAATTGATACAGAAAATGAAGACCCCATCTTCTATAATTACATCTGAAGTGCAAATCAACAAGAAGGTCTGCTTTTGTTTTATGATTTCTATGTATGTTTGATTTCTAGCCGTATTTTATAAGTTCATCAAGAGCTGTACTTCAGCAGACATCAACAACCAAAAGAAGATGCAGTCGAATAGTTTCCTTTCTTGCTTATCTAAAGTGAGAAGTCTAATGCGTACAGCACACTCTTTCAGGTGAAATATTTCCATAGCTTCCTCTTGATATCTGAAAATATGAAAAGCTATTACAATCAGCATAATGACTCCTTTAATAGCTCAAACAGATCTGCTCAGAAATCACTACAATTCATTAAATATAAGGAATAGATTCTGTTCCATTAGTCTGTAGGAGTAGTGGCTTGCAGGAAAAGATTTTATGTCAAATAAATGCTATTAGCTAAGAGTATCCATGCTATATGAAGCTTATACAGCTGGATAATGAAATTTAAATTTGGAATTTGGAGATAAGTAATGTAATGTGCTCTAGATTGCAAACAGGATGTGTTACACAACATTTACACTGCATTTTTAAACTAAGTAACAGGTGTAAGTAGCTATAAAATGTCCTCTATAGGGTCAATGATTCAAGAGTAAAAGCTTTTTTTCAGAGTCAGAATTGAAACAGTGACACTGATTTACTTTTAGGACACAAAACCCAGGACTTGATCAGTTGACTTCATTTACATGTAATACACCTTAGTTTAATATGTACTGAATTTTAATATGACAGAGAACTTGACTTCTGGAACCTGAAGAGAACTGAAGTGCATTTGCCGCTTGTACTATGAGAGCCAGAATTTCACTTCCTGGAAGAACCTGCAATCACCCTGTTCAAGGTCTGCTGAGAATTGAGACTAATTGTGGTGACAAGGCATCATCTAGTTTGGCACTTCCACAGCAACTAAAGTTCTGCCCTTCTTTCTAGAGACCTAAAGACTTTAAAATACCTTCTGGAAAAATCCACAGCTCTGCCTCATATGTTTGATTCCTCAGAAAGATAGTTTTCAGTGAAGAAAGAAGTTTGGAAAGGAAGGAAAATAAAATTCACTCATGCCTTAACACAGCCAATATTGTTCAAAGAAATTCAAAGTGTAAGTATTAAATCATCAGGAAGGAACAAGATATAAAGCTTCTATCAAGAAATAATGTTTGTCTTTTTATTTTTTTTACTGTGTCTTTTTGTCAAAAGCCCCAGGAAATTTTCACTCTTAAATGTTCTGGGGTGAAAAATTACTGGTTCTCAACAAAAAAAGAACACATGATTTGGAATATCAACCTGCTTGCTCTCTTGAGGAATCAACCAAAATTTCACTATTCTTTCTGGTACTGTGAGTACCTTTGTCTTGTACCAATGCACTTGTAAAAGAATGCATTGTTAGCCCAAGGTGTTATAGAACACCTTGACAAAATCAGGCTGTGGGACTACAGACTGCTCTCAGTGATGAACACACTAACAGATTCCCATGCAGGATCTTTTCTTTATATTCCTGGACATGTTGCTTGCTGCTCCAAGTCTTTCTTTGGCTCCCAGCTCTCAGTACGGTACCCCTCTTCAGGTCTTGTCTTGTGACTTCTGAGGAGTAATACTCTTGAGTTGCAAAAACTCCTTTGCTTTCACTTTTGATAGATGGATAAAGTGATCCTGTCAGCAGCTGTGGTCTCCACGGGCACCTTGGGGGTCAGTCTCAAGACATGATGCAGCTGCACATCAGGCTGGGATATATTGGAGCTCTAAAGACTCTCAGTCTTGCTTCAGTGTACAAGTGCATGAGTGAGGAGATACTAAAACACAATAAGAAACAATTTAGGTGAGTCCTAAAGGAAAATTGATTTTTAAGAACGGTGTTTTAAGATTCAGGCCCCAAAAAATAATATTGTCCTTTCAAAAAAGCTTTCCTAAAGGTTTGCCCCAATCAGTAATTGTGTTCTATGACTTAAACAAGAGAAATGCATACATGTCTTTGCCAAAATACTTTATTCACTATATCCTCATTCACATGGCTCAGGAGATCCTAGGAACCATATCCTGTTTTCATTCCAAAAGGCAACATTCTCCCAACATCCACACCAGGCTCTGTGGATGGAACTGAAGTTACCAATTCAGCTAGAAAATAATTGGGAACGTCCTGGAAAAGGATGAAGAGAGAGGAGTACAAGCTATACAAGTCTCTGTCAGGTCAAGCCATCTCACCTGTTCAGTGCTGGTGTTTGACCTGTCAAAGCATTGGAAGTTCCTGCAAAAATGCACCAGAATAAATTTATTTTGTAAAAACAAGGAGAGGGAAAAGTGGGAGTATGTTAATAAATCTGCCATCAAATGTAGTCAGAAGAAGTAGGCCATCTAAATTCACCTATATAAACTTAAAATGAGTGTATATCAGTTCTTTCCAGGGTGTGTCAGCTTCATATGAAGAATTTCCTAACATTTTTGTAGGGATTATCACAAGTCAAGTTTCAGGAAGATATCTGGCAAAACCTACAACTAAAGGAAGTGTTACTAAAGCTGAAAACACACAGAAGAGCTATTTAAACCTCAGGCCACATTAAACTGACTGAAAAATAATGAAAAGGATATCATTATTATTCAGAACTAGCAGTTTAATGAAAATCAGATGGTTTACATACTGTGGTAATATCTGAGAGCATAGCCTATTTTATTTTGTTCAAATGGCCTTTGGAAGAAAAGTGGTCTGGTTTTGTTCTGTACTGACCCATTTATGGCAATATGCTATTTCAATAATAGCTCTAACAGATCAGCCGATGCAGTGAAGCAATGTAGGCTCTAAGGCTGTCAAAACCCCTTCAAATAGCCTGACAATTCAGGGAGCAGATGTCATTCTGGCACTTACTGTCTCTTACTCCAAGAATACAATTTGTGATTCAGGAAGTAAGATATTCCCTCTATGACAGTGGACAATTTTCTTAATGGTGAACAAAGAACCTCTCAAAACTGATTTTTCTTTATGTCAGAGTCTGCCAGGCACAAGAAAATAACTGAACACATTAATTCTGTGCACCAGAAATGTGAATTAAAAACTCAGGAGTGGAAAATGCAGTGTTATGCAGATGAGGGCAAGACTTTTCTATCAACACGTGCCTTTACTGTGAAGGAGGTAAGGAAATCTTCCTTGACTCTGCCAGATGAAACAGCAACCTCATGCTCTGCAAAGACTTTCCAGACTACAAATCACTTTAGAAACTTGGCCAGTACTTTAACCAGCTCCAGAAACCAACCCCTTTTATTTCTCAGGAACACCCCCACCTCTCTGCAACCGGATGAGTCAGACAGCATCCAGGAGCTTCATTCCAGGAATCTGTCCCACTCAGAAACCCAGGAAAGAAGCACTGTGAACTGCCATTTTCTTGATAAAAGGGAAAGCACAGTGAGCAAACACTCTGGACAAAGTCTACCCTGAACATTGAACAAAAGGCCCTAAAATTGCCATGGGCTCCTCTTCAACTGTTTTCCTTAATGAATTATACAGGTTAGTAAAAGAGACATCTGCCCCCACTTTCTATCATTAATATCACAGCTTAACTCATTTAAACTGTGCATCAGGCTCATTTCAGAGTCAATCCTTGTCACAGCTATGGGTAAATTTCTGATATCCCAAGACAGGGCATCCATATTTATTTGTCTTGTCTCTTAGCACTGACTGGTTATTAAATCCCAGGGTAAAAGCTGTAACAACAGGAATGGCAACATCCTAATATGTGTTGGAACTTCCCAAACTAAATACTCTGAACAATTATATGGACAGCTGGCAACTTCAGATTCAGTCTTCCTCCATCTGGTGGGAGTGCAGGAGAGCAAACTGACACAGTGCCGGTGTCAAGATACACCAAAGTAAGTCAGGAGCCTTCTAGCCCAAACTGACATAAGCATACCTAAGTGTGCCCTGAGGCTGACCCTAGAGAAAGCTGAGCTGATAATCTGAGGAAAAATGTGGGTAGTGCCCACTGTCTGTCACTGGGGGACTCTCATTTCAGCTGTCCTAGTTCTCTTTGGAGTCTCTGGTGGAAATTGATATCTACTAGTCAGGGCTGCAAGCAGCACAGAGCCCTTGGGGAAAACTGTCATGACTGCCCATTGCTGGAGGCAGTACCTAGCAGATAGGGTGCCTTCCACAAAACATCCTTCACGAGAAAATAAATAAGCATTCTGCCTCCTTCAGTCATTTTGAGCATGTCACTCTGTTGCTATGTTCTCTGCACTGGGTGCCACTGATTGCCAACACCATTTCAACACTTTGTCTTCCCTCTGTGAAGAGAGCTACCTGGCTCAGCTAGAATAAGGACACCAGATAAAAAGAATAATCCTTGTGTGCAGCTAAGAAAGCAAATAGAATAGATGGAAAACTGCTTTCTTACCCCATGGAAGCCAAGGGGATTTCTGAGTTTTTCATATCCTGCACCAAGAAAACAGGACCTTTCAGGGATTTTTGTGAAAAATAAGGTACCTCTGCCCACTACAGAGAAGCAACTAATCCACTGGCTCAGACACTTGCCAAGAGCTGTGGAGCAGCCAAAATGAGTTATCACTTTCCTTAATTGAGAGTAGAGAGCTGAAATCCCTTTCCCACGTAATCACAGAGTATCAGCTACTCCAGGAGAATTTGTGCCTGTTCTGTATCCATCAGCTCCCTTCCCTCCTCTCCAAATTTCTATCTGGGTATGAGCAATCCTTCCTGTCCAAACCATTACATTTCTTTGTAGAACATGTAGTTGTAAAAAATTAGTTTTTTCCAGCAGCAGTTTCAGCAGGACATGTCTCACTGGCCACAGAGGTGCTGTAGCCCTTCCTTGTATATGGCTGCTGCTGAGCAGCTGTGTGTTGGGTTTGAGTGGCTTGATTTTCAGTGGGAAGAAGCCAGCCATGGAAGTGATTTTTTTCTATGAGAAGCTGCTAGAAGCTTCCTCTATGCCTGGCAAAGCCAATCCTTGGCTGGCTCTGAGAACAGACATGCTGCTAAGCCAATTAAAGAAGTTTGTAACACCTCTGTGATGACATATTTAAGAAGGAAATCCAAACTGTATGCAGTTTTTCCGAGGGGTGGGGAGGTGCCGTGGCCAGGGCCATCCTGGCACCACAGGTGTCCATGTGGCCAGCACGACCATGTGGCCAGCGAGCCTTGCCTGCCTTAGCCAGATACGCTGTGGGCAGAAGGGCAGCGGCAGCAGCTTCTCCTTTTTTGTGCCCTGCAGGGAGAGATGTAGAATGGCGTGCTGGCCCGCTGTGGCTGGCAGGGCCACACGGCAGTGGCAGGAACATGGCGAGCGATTCCTCAGTGCGGACCCAGATGAGACGAGATCAACATTTCAGCACTGCAGAACCCTGAAGAACTTTTCAATGATAGAACTTGTACCTATAGACAACAATTTTCTCCTGAGTCAGAGAACAGGAAAAGGTGAAGACACTGAGGAGAACTAACATGGCAGCACTGAAGTCAGTAAAGAAAGGGGAAGCGCTCCAAGTGCCAGAGCCAAAATTGTCTTCTGCAAACTATGGTAAAGGACTGTAGTTAAGTAAGCTGTCCTCTTGCAGCTCACTGGGTCCGTAAGAGATACACAGAAGTCCACTCACACGACAGAGTAAGTGGATGCCAAAGGGGGCTATAAAAACCTGCATCCACATGGATGAGTGACTCATGGGCAGCAGTTTCGGGAAACCTGTCTTGCCCATGAGAAGGACTCACATTTGCAGATTGGGCAGGGCTGCTGCTCACTAGAAGAGAACAAAGTTGGTGAAGTTCACAGAGAACTGTCGCACATGGGGGGACCCCACAATACAACAGAACTTTTTTTTTTTTCCTTTTCCCCTGAATGGACAGAAGAAAATTAGAAGTGATGAACTGACTAAGAAAAACCCCTTGTTTTATCTCCCTGTGCTGTCAGTGTGAAAGAGGGAGGATCTGGGAAGAAAAAATGTTCTAAAAGTTTTAGTTTCTTATTACCCTCTTTTAAATCTGTTAATAATGAATTTTTTTCTTTATATCTTTTAAATACAAGCCTCTTATGCCCTTAGGTTTTCTCCTAATCCTTACCTCAACTCATGAGTCCTTTGGGTTTTTTTCCCCTCCTCTGCTCAACTATAGCAGAGGAGAATGAATGAACAGTTTTTGTAGATGCCTGGTGTTTCAAACAACAAGTTGTAACATACTACTGAAGGGATTTTCAACTATATCTTTCATGACTGGTCACAACTCAGATCAAAACTCACCGTGAAATCCTGGCCTGAATATACAGAGCCCAGTATATGGTCAGTGTATATTTCTTTTCACCACAGCAAATGACAATACAAGCGAAATGGACTCCACCTCCACCACTGAAAGGTTGCTTTGCGTAAGCCAGAGTTTTGCAGACTTCCACTTTCTTGTTTGTGGTCTCTCTCTCTCATGTCTCTGTTTCTGAAAACAAAAACTGCTGAGGTACCTCTGTGAGTTGGCAGGCTGCCTAGCTGCCCTTGTCAAAATGGCTTGGTAAATTTGATCAGAGCACTGAATGTTTACACAAGGATTGCTTATACTTAATGAGCTGCTTAATACTCAAGGCATGTAATTTCTATGCACTGGGGGCTTGAATGAAGGACCACATTCTGAACTTTGATAAAAGCAAATCACCAACAGAACCCACATGCAACACTTGAACATATACAAATTTGGAATATTGACATTCATGATGAATAAAACCCATGTGATATAAATTAACAAAAGGGAGGTGAACAGCACTGAGGAACATCCTTGTGCCATGGGCTGATTTACTGCAAAATCTTACTTGCTCTGGAACTACAGTGATTCCTGGTCTCAGCTGAACTTTTAATGAAACAGTAAACTTTGCTTGCTGGGTCCTGCACTGAGACAGACTGACTGAGCAATTACAAATAATTCCTTTTTTTCTTTTTTATCGAACTTGCAGCAAGCCACTGTATTCCCCCCATGTTTTGCCCACAAGAGCAGTATATTGTAACTCCTGGAGCAGTCTTGCAGTCCCAAATACCATGACAGTCATCAAACTCCTACAAGAAGTCATTGAGGGTGAAAAGAGATGCTCCTGATGCCTCTCTCTCGATCACCTTTTCTTTCCTTCCGCTTCCTAGATTCTCATTCCAACCTGATCTGCTATCTTTAGGGAGCTGGGATCTATTCCTGGGACCTTTGCTCCAGGCACAAAGAGCAAACCAGCATGGCACAGGGAACCCTGGAATTAGTTTTTCCCTTCTTTTCTTTAACATGTCCTTGAGATGCTTCAAAAAACTCACCTGCCATCCTGGCAGCTACCTCTGATACAGAACTCAACTCCAGAACAGGCTGCTCCGGACCCTCACCTCTGCTGGGCAGGTCTCCATTGGGTGAGGAGGAGACCATAGAATGGGGCTGGGGCTCTGCCCTGCTGCCCAGACCAGGACACAAGGCATTACAGAAGCATTAAGCCCCACATCACCATGACCCTGGCATGGCTGGGTCTCACACAGATGCAGAACAGCAGAGTTGATGAGAGGCATCCAGGCCAGGTATCACATACCATATGCCTGGCAAGTGGCTGGGCATGGAGAATAGCTTCTCACCAAGAAACATGCCTATGATCAACTACTTAGGACAGCTGGTTGCCAACTGCACAGACCATCCAGAGTTTTGAGCTACAGTATAGTTTGTCAAGCAAACATATAAAGCTGCTCTGCCTTTCTTCACGGGGAGAAAAAAAAACAAAAAAAAAAGCACTACAAATGGTTCCTGCTGCAATGCCAAGAATCATACCAAGCAAAAGAAACCTGCTCAAGGGAGTCTGCAAACCATTTTAACGAGGAATCAAATAGAATGTTTTTTTCTTAATGGAGTGTTATGCTACATTAGCAAAAGTGATGTGACATTCAATGAACTTGTAAGTGTATATAAAAGCCTAATATAACAGTAGTTTCAGAACAAGGAGGGGAGGGGGGAGAGGGGAAGGGAGAGGTAGAATTTTTAAAGCAGTCTTGGAAATGTTAAATAGAACATATTTGTGGCTATTAATTTGTAACCTTTTTCATCTCATTTCTTCTGAAACATATACATTTCTTCAATCAGGTGACACAGAAAAACACAAAATAGCCCTAAGGATATCTACATACAGCCTTCACCAGAAAATTGCTGGGGAGCATGGGCATTAAATTTGCAACCTGTCAAAGTGGTCCACTCCACTTATGACTGGCAGCTGG
>JANRMJ010000079.1:22218124-22237634 GCA_025584955.1 Alethe diademata | reverse complement strand
TTCTATAATGTTAGACAGATGTTTCACAGTGTTTAGTCATTACTTTTGTAATACTTTTAAGTGACTCTAACACAGATGAATGAGTATCACAGGAATTTACAGAAATTCAGCCAATAGATTTAGAACTGAACAAAATGTATAGCTATATTTTATGCTCTCAAAGTCTTTGGTATTGTATTGCATTGCTCCAGCTGGGGAAACACAGCTGTATTTTATGAATGGCTATTCCTTGTAAAATGCTGTTGTAGACAGTAGTGAGTTGCATTTTAATCTCTCACACGGGCAATTGCTTTGCTCTCTCTGCACTAAATGTGATGAAGTACCCAGCCTTTTGCTTCTGCTTTCCATGTCACTGGTTTCAGTGGGAGCAGTGGTTATTCTGGGATGCTGTAAATCTGAACTGAAAGAGAAGTCTCTTGACCAGGTCCACCTAACATATAAGTTTCTTAGTTGTCTGACAGCAGTATTACTAGTGCATGCAAATCACGGGCCTGGTATTTTTTGTAGTGTGTCCTGAAAATTCTTTGTAGAGTCATGAGACCCTTAGACCCCATACAAATTTAGACTTCAGAGAGGATTTCAAAGACTTCATGAAATGAAGGGAAAAAAGTCTTAATGTTTTTTCTCTTTTTTGGAAGTAATATTGGTGTCTAAATTAATGGATGCTTCAGAATGAGTGATGGGAGCAGCATGAACCCACACTCCAGTATAAGGGAACAGGGTTTCCCACATATCTGTGGGAAGGTCTGCGTGCCCATGTTGGTTGTTCTTTGAGGGTTCTTCAGTCTTTTTCTGTGTATTGCGTATGGAAATGCTGAAATGATAGGATGACCTCATCACCTTATAGACGACAACAGGTTTGAGGTTGTGCTGCGTAGACAAGGCTCATCTGCAAAGGTCCACCAGTGTTTTCTCTGCCTGGGAAACTAAACTAATAAATACCACCACCGGCTTGAATCAAGCTGAGGCACAATGTGCTGTCATGTGCTTTCGCCGTCTGCCTGGTGTTCCAGCTCTTCTCTGGTGACAGCTCTACAGTACTGTTCTGGTGTGAGAGAAGTATGGCCCAGCTGTGGTAGGACTGTGGAGTGCCAGTGGTATACAATAGCTCTTATACTTAAATAACACTTGTGCATAAAAATTTATCAGACTTTACTGCCAGGATATAATATATATACTGCTTTAATTGCAGCAGGTTGGAATAGGAGACAATCAAGAAACCTAATGGAAACTTCTGTTGAGTTTGGAGATATCATGGATTTAGGAACATTGAGGAAAACTCCAGTTTGTTGTTTCAGTGTCATAAGGGACATAGCGAACATACATATGTGTAAAATCATGGACTTATTGCTGATGCATTGTGGAAAAACTAAAATAAAAATTTGAAACAGCTTTCACTATGCCTTCAGGGTTTGCGAGTTTTATTTTGTTTTGTTCTGTTTTGTTTTTGTCAGGCTTGCATTTCTTTGTTTTCTATGCCAGAAGGGAAAGATGAGTCTTATTTGTATAATACATATTCCGAAAAGTCAGTGAAGTGAAAAGAACGTTGTGAACATTGTATTGCTTACCTGTCTTTGTGGCATTTTAATTTGTGCCTCGCAAATGCTAACAAAGGATAAGCACTCTGGAAATCTGTCTGAAAATTTTAATGCTGAATCCTTATCTAATTGACATGTGAACACAAACATCTGAATTTATGAAAGCAGAAATAGATAAAAAAGCTTTCTGTAGAGGTGAATCCTCAGAATAGAAGATCTACCTAGAAATATTTGAGTACCTCAATTTGAAGACTAGATATTTCTATGTTAGTCATTTATCTGTAATTCCTTTGAAAAATGAAAGTTGCTAAAATAGTATCAGTTACAACAAATTATAGGTATTTTGATAGAATCATGGAATAGCTGAATCTGGCAGGCACCATCTAGTCCAAACTCTCTGCATTTGTGGGGACATGTTTCACTAGACCAGATTGCTTAAGATATGCCTTCTAGTGCCAGGGATTTGAACTTCATGATCTTTACAAGTGAGCATCATGTTGATTATTTTTTCTTTAAATTTTGGGTAGGAAGAGTGTACAGTCTCCAATATGTGGCTTCAAATCACATTCTTCTTTGGCCATGATTACTTTTAATTTGCTTTTGAAATTTGCCTTTTCTTTTTCCCCAGTTTTTGATCTTCTTCCTTATTCCAACAAGCGAGTGGTACTGAATTTCTTGCAACAAGCATTTGGGGATCCTTTGCTGAATGAAGTGTACTTGCTTTCAACATTCAAATTACAGCCAAAGAGCACAGCCACTGTTTTTGGCCTATATTCATCAGCTGACAACAGCAAGTATTTTGAATTTACGGTAATGGGAAGGATGAGTAAAGGTGAGTTGTTTGGAATGTGTATGGTAGAACTGGTGTTGGATCCATAGTTACTGGTGTGTGACAGATGAATGTTGACAACTTTGTGATTAACCTTTGTGCTTGAGTCATTCCTGTTGCATGCTGTCACTCTTCACATCCCCTCTCACTCCTTCATCTTTTTCTTTAATCTCCTTTATGCTGCTCTCTCCTGGCCAGTGGGAGCTGTCCTGACAATCAGCTGGTATCTTGACTCACCTTCAGTGCTTACTCTGAGGAATGCTTCAGAAAGGCGGAGAAAAACATGGAGTATGGAGAAAGGAGTCAATTTGGTTTGGTCTTTTTTTTTTTTTTTTTCCTTTTCTGGTTCTTATTACTCAGGAATTCGAGGGACACATGCACATGCTGCCTCATGCATATGAAAGGCAGGTTTTTGTTCCGCTGACCCTGGAGGTTAGATATGACTATGCAAGACCAATGTTCCCAGCACTTACATGTTCTGTTGGGTGAAATAAACTATTCTTTATTTACTGGAATTAGTTAATCAGGAGTCAGAGTAGGAATTGCAGCAGTTTTAGAAACTGAGAGTTTCATTGATCTGTAAACCAGATCTAGGATATACTACAATTTTAAGGTTCAGGTAAAGATTGTTGATTTATGTACATTATTGTTACTGCATTTACTTCACCACTGCTATAGTAATTTCCTACTGAGTAATTAGCTGAATTGAATATACTGTGAAATTCTACTGAGAAATTTCAGTTTATACATAGGGAAATCATTCAATATGCTGCAAAAGAAGAAAAGCACACCTTGTTGTTGGGGAATGAGTTAGATAAAACATTGGTAGTTTTATCAGGTCTTCCAAAATCCTTCTGAGGTAAGAAAAGTATGTGCGTATGTGTGTGTATGTTGGGAATGAGTAATATGTGATAACACAGCCTCATCAAAAGTGCCATACAAGTCCTAACACTGACTTACTTAATTGCTAAATAAATGATAGATTACACATGGTTGCTCTCCCTCTCGCACATACACAATTTTGTGTGTAAATGTTGTAATACATATAGGAACACATGTGTATGCACAAATGTGTCTATATACCTACAAGTTTGAACATATCAAACTGATTTTCAAGAATATCTGCATGTCTGATGGCTGCTGACAGTCTCTTAAGTCTGTTAAAGCGTTTCTGGTGGAATGTTACATGGTTTCTTTTGGTTTTGTCTTCAGTAGGTTGGTGTTTCTTTGTGACAGGACAACCGCAATAGTGGTGTATGTATAGGCAGCATGAAGCAACTTGTCCTGTTGGTGGCCAGTGTTGAGTAGATGGAGGACGTGTGTAACCTATCTAATGTAAAGGATTGACCATCAGATTGACGTTAAGGATTGGCCAAAGAGAGGGAGGCTTTTTGCAGCAAGACTGTTCATTGGATCTCTTTGCCTCCTTATTACTTTAGAGCATCCTGTTCGAGGCATATGGCAGTGAGCAAGTGGTAGGCAGTGTTTTCACATGTGAAATTATTCCTTTATGGAGCAAACAGCTCTATGTTGCAGTTAAACAATTCTATGAAACAGCTCCTATTTTAATTGAAAATTTGTTTCTTAAGCGGTTTACTCTCATGAGTAAAATATTCAAGCAGCAGACATACTGCAAGGGCTTGGATGAGTTAAATCTTAGAGGTGGAGGCTGTGATCCAAGAAAATCTCTCTTCTACTCTAGTTTACCAGATGAATATTTGGCTTTGGCTGAGGAAAGAATACTTGATCCTCCTTCCAAGCCTGATTGCTCCTTGTCCTGGAACGATTCTGGCAGGGTCTGTTCTGGGCTCTGCCTCTGTCTCCTCATTCTTTCTCTAGGCTACTGTTGTGTTTGGTCACTCTGAATGCAGGGCCCAGATCCAAAGATCTTACTTTTATATGACCAGGTGTGCATAATATTCACATAAATGACATGCCTGCTGTGTACCCTGTCTTGCTGTATCTTTGAGTTTGCCAAGAAATACTGCCTTTTAGTGAGTTACTGGTGACCTCATGCACCATGCGGAAATCTCAGCTCTGGCAGTGTTTAGACATAGACAGTAGTGAAAACATTCCTGATATTGATCACAGCTGCTGAGGCTCTAGCACTAGTGTAGACTTCAAAGACTGAGACATACCCTGCCCCATTTATGCTGGTATAAATCTGGGGTTTTTTTTAATCATTAGACTGAGAAATTAGAAAAATTTTAGGGAGCATGTGTGCTGTAAGTTGAGAGGTCACCAACAAAACAAGTATCATAGCATCAAAGCAATTACATTAGTAGTGGAAAGATGGGAAGGTAGTTCGTTAAATTAATAGAAATTGGATGGTTTCAGTACGTTGCTGTTATTAGGCCCAAAGCTAATAAGAGCTTTTACCTCCGCTCTATCCACAAATTTTGGTTGTCTTAGTGTCAGACCATTTGTGAGCTCTTACTTGATGCAACTGTGGCAGCCATCTGTGAATTTCAGACTTTAACAAGAGCCAGCAGGTAAATATTTAGATGCCTGGTGTCTGTGCAGCTTGATTCCTCATGCACATAACTGTTAAAATCAGGAAATAAGAGACTGTCAGCTGGTGATCAGTGAGATCTTTGAAACAAGGTCTGTCTGATATCGCAGGGAGTTATACCTATAACTACAGATGTGTTCAGCTCGTTGCTTCTACAGATATGCAGTTGGACAGCAAGGGAGAGACCGTGGAGAGAACTAGCTAGCTGATCTTAGAGATCTGGCTCACAGATTCTACCTTACTTATCCAATTTGCTTAGGAAAGAGACTTTTTTCAATATTATTCAGAAGGTACTTATTGTAAGAGTATTTGTCTGCTGTTTTTTTTTTTTAATGGTGCATTTAATTAAATTAAATGAGAATGAGCTGAAAGAAGGTTTATTCATCTCTAGGAGTGGACTATGCCATTTTGCATTATACTTTGATTTCACTAAATGTTTGTTACAGAGAAGTGCAGGTTATTGGTTTGGAAGCATGCTTCCTTTGGTTTTGGATGCATTTGGATACACTCTTACATGGCCCCGATGTATGTGGTATGCATCACTGAAATTTATTTTCTAGTTGTACATTTCTGCAACAGAGTATTTCTGGGTCTGTCAGATATGTGTGTACCAAAGTGCTGACTGCAGGCTGCCTGCTACATCCTGTAACTTTACCACTTGCCTTTTAGCACATTATGGCCTGTAAAGTGACTTTGGTCAAGCCATTCAGAGAGGCCTGGACAAAGCAGAGGAAAACTCAGCACAGGCAGCAGAGCTTTACAGAGGGTCACACAAGCATCCTGCTAGTGCTGCTTTGAGAGTCAACGTCCCATTTATCATTACCATTGTGTCTGCATATGGGATGCATTTACAAAAGCGGACATCTGGAAAAATACCAGAGCAATTGCAGATTTCCACAGGATGCTCCTTGATCCACCTTGGGTTCTCTGCTACCTTCTGATAGTCCCTCTTGTATTTTGTCCTAGCGGTGTTGCGCTATCTGAAGAGTGATGGAAGGCTGAATTCCGTGATTTTTAGCAACATCCAGCTGGCTGATGGGAAACCCCATGCTGTCATCTTGTGGTTGAGTGGCCTGCAGCAGGGATTGAGCACGATAGAGTTGTATCTGGACTGCCTGCAAGTAGGTGCCATTGAGGACTTGCCAAAACCATTTTCAGCACTGTCTCAGAAGGTGGTGGCAGCTGAGTTGCGCACTCTGCAGGAGAAGCCACAGGTGAGCATGGAAACTGGGAACAGGCTGAGGACTTAGAGGAATCACCAGTGAACCTCTGGGTCACTGAGTTCAAACCTCAGTCCTCACAGCAGCCAATCTCTGCACGGTAATACTTTAACATTAAGTATTACTTAATACTGAAATAAATGTAAATAGAAGCTCCCTATGGAGCAGGTGAAATCTTAGCCCACATGAACCCTGTAATAATTATGCCATTTGTTTTAAACATAATTTTTAGCTTTTTTAATAAAGTCCAAAAAACTACTGCCTCCTTCAATCTAGTTTTTTTGGGGGAGCGGACTTTTTGTAAGGTTTTAGCTAATGCAGTAGGGCAGCTTTTCACTGGCTTCTTACAGCTGTTTTGTATGAGTAATGCTTGTCTATCTATGTGGCTTTCCTCTTCATGATATACCAAGACACTGAAAAAGACAAAAGCAAGGGGAGACTCTTGTGGTGCCAGAGTGAAACCCTCATCTCTTTGACTGCAAGAGCTTTTCTTCCTCTGTCTGCCAACCAGGAGTTGATAAAGCTTCCTGTCATCTCCCTATCAGCCAGAAAGTGTCATCCACAGCATCTTCCATCATCATTAATCATAAATACTTACTAGAAGGTGCAAAGGCATTCTGTGTCTCCAAGGTTGCCCACTTACTTTGTTTCATTACAGGCTTGAAAGTGAGCCTGTTTTTATGGAGAATGACTGAGGTGCTTGTATTCCTGACATGTATATATGTACCTCTTTGAGAGGAAAGGGATAAAAGACTGCTTTGGATGCATTTAAATCAAATGTCACAGGAATATGTGAACTTCCTAGTACGTGAGATTCTATGAATTGGAACGGTAAAAAAAAAAAGTTTGTAGTAAAACCACAGCAATGTGAAAATCTGCAAGGCAAAGATTAGAGATTTTATACAGTTCAAATGGTCCTGAAGGAAATGGTGTATGTAGGTATGCGTAGGAAATGGACTCCTTCTTCTAAAAAAATTAATTTGCTTTGTCTGATATTTCATTTTTTTTCCCATTGTTGTACCAGAATTGTGAGCTCTGGTTTTTTTTTTTGTGAGCATAGGGTACACTAGATGAGCTAAAGCTGGTAACTGGAGGAACCCTTGCCGAAGTGGGAAACCTGCAGGATTGTTTTCTTCAACAAATTGAGCCTGTACCTCAGTACACTGGTAAGTAAGGCCTGCAACTGGGAGTTAAAATTATTCCTAATGATTAGCAAGGAAGCTAATGTGATGAATTCTGAAAATGTGAAGAAGCCTATAGTCAAGTAATAATGATTATTTGACTAAATTAT
This sequence comes from Alethe diademata, assembly GCA_025584955.1. Classification (NCBI taxonomy): domain Eukaryota; kingdom Metazoa; phylum Chordata; class Aves; order Passeriformes; family Muscicapidae; genus Alethe; species Alethe diademata. Next base: position 22,230,244 of record JANRMJ010000079.1, on the reverse strand, counting down.
AGCTATGACAATTTCCTGTAAATTTCTTAGAAATAACTCTGGAAAGAAATGGTGATAAAGCTGGTGATAAAGCAAAGAATTGTTTTAGTGAAAGACAAGTCTGTAGCGATTCAAAGAGGTTTCTTAGCCTAATTTGGAAGGCAAATTTTCGTGATGATCTGCTTGTTTCAGCTAAATATTTTAAGTATTCAAATTGCAAACAATTGCAAATGGAAAGTAGTGCTAAATGGGGTACATTGCTACAGGCTGTATGAAAGGCAGATGAATGGAGTAGCAAGACCTACCCATGTACTTATCCACACTGACAGTATTTATCTCTTGTTGAGCACTGGACTGTCACCCAGAGGGGAAGAGCAAGGTGTGAAGAAGCTCAAAAGAGACTGAAGGAAATGTTTGTGCTGTGGGACAGAGCCCTGTATGTCAATGTGGGAAAAGCCATCACAGAGTAGCCACTTGTCCTGCCACAATTGAGCCAAGGTTTTTGTCACCTGCTGAAGGGGACATTGATTTAAAAACAATTCCTTTTCTGCCTGTGCTGAGCATTGTGGAGACTGAGCTGGGAAGAGGGAGAAAGGGAAGGAGCTGCGGCTACTGGTATCCCTGCAGGGCCTCAGGGGCTTAATGCAATCCCCTATGTTAAGTGAGGGTGCTTCCTAGCCTCTGGACACAGAAAACCTGTGCTAGACTGTCCCATCTGTAGTCATTCTAGTGCCTGTCCATCTGCCTTTCTGCTGCAGGTGTGAGGTCGAAGGATAGGTTTGCACTGTGCATGCAATGTGTTAATACGACAGCCATATATGAAAGAAACTCAGTACAAGTTTTGAAGTAGGATCCATGATAAGTTCTCGCTCTTGTACCCTTTCCTGTACCCCCTGCCAAACCCAACCCTGCAGCATTGCTAGTTTTGATAAGAACAGAGACAAAATACAGAAATTTTATGATAGCATTGTGGGTATGTCACATGAATGTAGGCATCAGTGGTGTGCAGTGGTAACAAAATCCGGTCTACCTTTTAGCTATGTAAATCCTTAGTTCCAAATACTTCTATTTCCTTGCTTCTTAACATACATACACTTAGAGTAAAAAAATTAATTTTATCCTCAAAGCTCTCTCTTTTTCACTAAATCAACAGGCATTTCAACATGGAACAGAAGGGTAATTCAGTGTTTGCTTCTGCAAAAACTGGCAGCTCTGTGAGTTTCCAAATTACAACTTGCAGCTATCTCATTTGTAACTTTTTGCTCACTAATCAATAATGCAAATGGTAATATACAAACAGATACTCTCTCTGTGGCTGCCTCCACCTGGCTTAGACTCTCAAATCCAATTGCTTTTAACTTTCAAGAGGAATTAGTATCATTAATAGTAGTAATAATAATAAAAAACTACTCACATAAATACATTCTAAGTCGACATAGTCAAATCCACCAAAAGAAAAGGTGGGTGTTCCAACACCAATTTTAACTTGTCTGCCTTGAGCTTTGTGTATGTTTCATGATGCCCTTCTATGGCAATAATATATCAGATAATGACAATTTTGCCTATTGCCAGGAAAAGCTGGAATGCAAATACTCAGCTGTATAGGGGGGTGAGACCTAATATCTTGGTAAAAATGTGTGCTTTCATATTAACTGGAAAATCTTTGGGAGTGCTTTGGACCTGAATAATTGTACGTGGCTTTGACTGTGTGCCTTGTTGCTCATTGCTTTGGCAGCAGCATTCCCTCCATGTTCAGTCTGTGAGGCTGAGACATCTAAGTAGTGGGATGAGATTATCATGATCAGACATAGGCTGAAGATGTATATAATAGAATGCAAGGTGCACTGGGTTTGGTACATGAGATTAGCATGCTGCATGTGATCATTATCACAAAATCATTCCGGTCACAAGGGATCTTTGGAGGTTGTCTAGCTCATGGAGGGTACCTGAATCTGACAAAGTATTAAAAAAAAATACCTATGTTGCACCAGACCAAAGGATGTTTTAACCAAGTTGCTGTTAGAGACAGTATATCAATATAGACCCACGGGCAAGAGCATAATGGAATGGAGTCTTAGTGTGGCTTTCTCTGAATGCTTCACTGTTCTCCAGTACATGGTATTCAGAGCTCTTGACTCAGAGGTAATGTCTTTGTGGTTTGTACTCAATATATGTTTTGTCTGTGAATCTGTCCAGTCAGTTTTGAATGCGTGGTCAAAAATATCTCCTAGCAAGAAATTTATCACATATCTGAGGAATATTTCCTTATGTTTACTTGGAACCTGCCCCTTCCTAATTCCACATAAAACTTGTATGTACAGCTTCTTTGATAAAAGATTATAGGCTGTTCAGAAACATTTTTTCTTGTCAGCCATCATCTATCCTATAATCATGGTTTGCTCTCTGGACAAGAAACCACAGTCTTTCAGAGCTCAAGAAGCTGGACAATGTTCTCATGTCCATGGTGTGATTCTTGGGTTTCTCCCTTGCAGGGCCAGGATTTGACCTGATAATCCTTATGCATCCCTTCCAACTCAGGCTATTCTATGATTCTATGGGTATCATTCTCTTTGAATGACAATTCAGGATTTGAATGACACAGACAGGAGCAAGTGTGTTACTTGAGCCAGAGAGCTGTTGTTTCCAAGACAGATAGAAGCAATAGCTATGAAATGTTCCACTATGGCTAGTGTTTGTGCATGCCTGGTCCAATTGGCTGTGCAATGAAACTGATTGCCTGCTCTAAATCCAGGGCCCTGTATTTGGGCAGGTTGCCTAGAGAAGCTATGGATGCCTCATTAGGAAATGATGAAGGCCAGCTAGATGAAATTTCGAGCATTCTGGTCTAGCGAAATGTATTTCTGCCATGGCAAGGAGGTAGGACTAAATGATCTTCCAGGGTTTTTTCAATGCAAATTTCTATGATTCTATACTGCAGTGTCTTGGCGAGAGAAAGATGAGGACTTCAATTCCTTGTTGGTTAGCAATACTTCAGAGCAGTCTCTGAACTTAGCTGTTACTGTGAAAGCCATTCTGTTAAGCATATTGTTAATGACTCAAGAATATAGAGCTATGGAGTAGCTGAATGGGGGAGTTATTAGATATTAGGGATATGGGTGAGAGAGGCTGCATGGAAGGGCCAGATAACTGTATAGCTTCAGGATGGTACCTTTTCCTTCCCTGCTTTCTCTTGGATCTACTATATTGTGGACTGACAGCTTCCTTAAAGTCCTGTCTGAGTACTTACCCCTAAACACTGGTTATTCTGCTGCAACTGGGGCCTGCTGTTGGAATTGCTTTTAATTGAAGAGTAAAAAAAAAAACAAAACCAGGTGTATTCATCTGTTTCTGCTCTGCTGTCTAAATTTACACACAGGACATGTAGTTCATGACAGTTTAACCTGTTTAGTCCACTTTAATGTTCAGTAGTCTGCAAAACTTAACTACAGAATAGATCTGGTTTTGATTTAGATGCTAGCCGACAAGCACCATCTGAAGTATTTGGAATTTTTTGCAGATTTCAATCAATAATGTCTACATGAGTCTTTGTTTTAAAAATAAAACAAGAACAGATCCCAGCATCTGGCCTGACAGCCTGTGTGCCAGGTTCCACTATGGGGTTCTAAAACATCCATGGTATTATGTCCTGCTGTTGTCACCTCAATAACAATATGGCAAGGTTAGGACTAGAACAGAGGCAGGCTCTGGAACAGGTGATTCCTGACTCTCTAAACTTGTTCAGTGTTTTGATGAGAAAATATGAAGTGAAGAAAACCTAATATGTGAGGAGTTGGCCAGTTCCCACTAGAATGCTTGGAAACAGTTAAACATGCTTTGAAGTACAAAACAATGAGGTAACCATTAAGAGAAGGATTTTTCATATAAGCTTTCAGTACTCACAAAAATAACATGTGAATAACCCTCCCTGAAGCTATCAGGCATAAGATCAAAATATCCTGCCTGCCTAGATTGTGAAAGAGCATATATTTGTTAAGTTTGTTTTTAGATACAGACTTAGAGAAGTAAACAGGTATCTTCTTCCTGAGAGGTACCAATTCAGAAGTAAGCTGCAGACAGAAGTAACTACAAACTACTGTGCTAAACATGCTCTGTTCTTCTCTGCCACTGTTTCATTTAAGAAATTAAAATCTTGGGTGAAAATCTTGGCTTTGATCTGGTCCTTCCCTATTGCTCATTACAGATATAACTTTTGGTCTTGTCTTAAATGTTTTTAATTTGTTACTTTGTATTGAGACTTTTGGTGTTAGTGTGTTGAGTAGATGTTTTGTGAGTCCATACAAAGTCTGGACCTGTCAGAAGCAAATGCAGCCATGAAACTTGTGTACAGTGTGATGAGCTGCCTTTGAGAAAAAGGCCAAGTGATTGTCGCAATTACTAAAAACACTGTTTTGTCAGAGCAGGCACTGTCAATGTGCTCTCAGTGCTCCACAGTGAGCTTGCTCAGAAAGCTGGGTAACTTCACTTTGAAAACTATGTATTAATCAGTTGTGGTTGCAACTGTGCTGTGCCAGCAGAACCAGGGAAGTAATCGACCCCCTGTACTCAGGATTGGTGAGGCCACACCTCAAACCCTGTGTTCAGTTTTGGGCCCTTCACTTTAAAAATGAGATTGAGGTGCTGGAGTGTGTCCAGTGAAGGGCAACAAGGCTGGTGAAAGGACCAGAAAATGTCATATGAGTAACAGCCAAGGGAGTTGGGTTTGTTCAGTCTCAAGAAGAGGAGGCTCAGGAGGCCTTCATTGCATTCTACATGCAAGTTTGATATAGCCAGGGGAGCGCCAGTCTCTTCTGCCATGCCTGCAGTTGGAGGCAACAGGAAATGGCCTTAAACTGAGACAGGGGAGATTCAGCTTAGATATTAGAAATATTTTTTCATTTTTAGGGTGGTCAGGCATTGGAATAGATTGCCCAGAGAGGTGGTGGAATTACCTGGAGGTGTTCAGGTGGTGTCTGGATCTGGTGCTAAGGTGATGGTTTAGTGGTTTAGGGGTCACAGTGGTAGTGTTGGGTGGATAGTTAGACTGCATGATCTTGAAGGTTTTTTGAACATTGATGATTCTATGACTTGATTCTAGGACATGGAATGCACTTATGCAGGGTGTCTTCCCATTGCATGCTTCATATGCTTCATGGCCTTACCTTGCCCTCCTGCTCCAAATACCCAGTTCTGAAATCCTGAGGTTTCACTTGGGGTTGCTGGTCTCAGGCCTTGGAGGAACCAGTAGCACTGGTGGAGTTAGTTGCCTAGGAGAGCCTTAACACTGGTAATGGTAAAAGAATTGTGATCTTATTTTTCTCTCTGTGGAAAGCTTTCTGCTTTTCCCATTAGTGTATGAGGAGTTCGGTCCAGAAAAGCCTTGAGTTCATGAAAATCACGCTGTAAAATTTGTGATAAATACTGTGTTTGCTCTGATGATTTCTACAGAGCTTTCGTAACAGTAGTGTCTGCCCTCCATGGTTCTTCATAGGGTTTCTGTCTTATATCTCGGAAATTACCTTGACATATGAACAAGAGTTGTGTTGTGCACTCTTTTTTATTGCTGTTTCCCTGCAGGTGATTTTAATAGGCAGCTGATGGGTCAAATGATGCAGATGAACCAAATACTGGGAGAGGTGAAAGACCTTCTTAGACAACAGGTATTGTATAGGGTTTTGGTGTGAAATATCCCAATTTTGCCCCTTTGATAGAGTCAGCACAGGCTTCAGGTAAGCAGTAAACTCCTGTGTAGAGCTATTGCCTTGAAGGCATGATACAATTGAGAAGAAATTACCATATAGGTCCTGGTGTCCTGTGCTTGCAAGGGAGGATCATTGAACATGGGAGTGTATGGGGCTTGCTTATTCAGATCTAGAAAACTTAGTGTCTGGTGGGGAAGTAGAGTAGCCATCCTTGCCCACTATTAGATAGTTGTAGGTCTGTTGCATGGAACTGAAATTACATTTGTTTCACTTACTGATGGGTGTCAGAACTGAAATTGGTAGTGGCACTTTCCTTTGGACCTTTAAAGGTCCTATTGATGAAGGCTGAACCCAAGTACATCCATGATCCATATTCTTAATTTATGAGGTACAAAGAGCGTCTCAATTGAGACCAGTTACTCGTGTTGCATGGTTTTAGAGGCATCTTGGGGACTAATGGTTCTTCTCTCAGCCAGGTGAGAACTGGAACTATCTGTTCCAAAGTAATATTTATTTCCTATGTTCTCAAGGTCAAAGAAACAACTTTTCTGAGAAATACCATAGCCGAGTGCCAAGCATGTGGTGAGTATTCCTGTTATTGCTGGTAATCTAGAAGAGATAAAGAGTTCTTCTAAAACCAGTATTGATCGAGTTAGCTTTATGTGATTTCTAAAAAGTGCTTTTGTAAAAATACTGTGTCCAAAGTTCTAGATGCATTTGTATTTGGCCACAAATTCAGAATAGATTTTCGTTAGAGAAAAAGCTTTCACAGACCAAACAATCACTTATTGGGAGATAAAATACCACTAAACCAAGCAGTACCACTCAGGCTGTACTGTCAGTTCTCACTACCACAAAGCTGTGCCACATGTTCCTGTGGAGGGAGACATTGTCTTGCAGCCATCTCACACACAATCTTAGTAGAAAGACAAGGAAGGAATCATGTGCTGCTCTGGCTGGTATTACCAGTCTGAGGAAGATCCTATGCAATCCACCCGAAGTTTGTCAGATTCTGAGTACACAGTCACTAGTTAACAGCAGCAAGACCCAAAAGGTGGTCTGTCTTCATCTCTTCTCTAAATTAAAAAAATGTATACTTTTACAAATGCCACTGCATGGCCTTCCTGCATCACACACAACTGACAATCCGTACACAAGTGCAGTCAGTATAGAAACCAATATACTCCCTTACTGTGGAGATGAAAGGTCTTAAACTCATCAGGCCTCCTAGTTCATTTCTTCTCCCAGTCTGTCAGCCTTATCAAAACTCAAATTGAGCTCTAAGCAGGGTAATCTTTATGTGTAACTGCCAAAGGAAAAGTCTAAAAGGTTCCATACCTGCCAGAGTCTCAGAAAGACCCATCTTTGGCTGGTCTCTGTGCACCTAGGCCTCTGTACTTGCATGGTCCTGCTGTGTTTGTGGGCTGCTCCTTCTTTATTCCTCTTATTTTTAGACTGTCAGAGATGCTGTTGTGAAACCAGAACCTTGTTTTTCTTATGAAGTGGTACTGTTGCCAATTTAGCCAGAGAAATGCCCTGTATTTCTACCCTTATACTTGAGTCCCTTGGTCTGAGGTCACAGGCTTTTAGAGTTTCCTGTCCTGGCCAGCAGCAGATATGTTTTAGGACAAACCTAGAGGAAGACTCCCATATGTAGGCAGAAAAAGCACATGGACCTAAAAGAATAGCCTCAATTTCCCCTTTCTGGGGATGCAGTATGTTCCTGGGCCATTCCCAGCATGGAGGCTTTTCAGCCACAGCACAGCTGGCAGCAGCACAGTGCAGGGACATGAAGTGTCCTGGGAATTTCTTCAGAGTGCTTGCCAGCTGAGAGCCATGATTCAACCACTGACACTGTCCTTCTTTCTGTACTAAAGGTTTAGGCACTGTGAGTTTTCCAACTCAGCTTCCTAGGCGCACTAAACCGAAATGTGAAGTTAATTCCTGCTTCCGGGGAGTGAGGTGCTTGGAGACAGCAGAGGGATTTCAATGTGGGCCCTGCCCTGAAGGACTCACGGGAAATGGAGTTACATGCTCAGATATTGATGAGGTAAAATAGTTTTGTTCACTGAATTAAAAAAGAAAGCTAAAAAGCAACTGTTTCATAAATATCAATAGGTTGCTAATACTTGCTGCCTTCAGCATTTACTGACTGCTTCCACAGTTAATTCATTCTTATTTGATTTGATGTCCCTGTTTCGCTGTTTCTTCAACTTTATCGAGGTTATGTGTGTGAAAACTTGAAATATTCTGGTGAATTGAGAAGTCACTCAAAGGAGCTTAATGTTTGGAAAAAGAACCCAGAACCTAAACCCAGCCAAAACATGTTTTTGACATTGTCATTTCTATTCCACAAGAAGATGCTGTAGCTTCTGTTTCAGGCTGCAGAAGCACTTTTTTTTTAATATGGGCTTTGTTTCTCTAAATTATTGTGCTCCTGAACCAGCCTTGGAGACCAAAGTCTACACTTCAACCCAAACTGGAGTCATGTTTGCATCCTTACCTTAGCAGTCTACTAAAGAAAATAACCAATCATTGTCATTGTTCCTTTTGCTTCTTTGTGTTTGTGTTGAAATCTGATAATGTTGACTTAAATCTAGTTGTTTTCTTGTGCTGTATGTTAGAAATTCAGAGCTTGCTTGTACTGAGGACTGAATTAATAAATTTACAGTATCTTGAAAGATTAAAGAAAAACTGTGTTAATTGGAATGTGACGCTTAATTGAAACAGAAATAACAAAACCACTTACAGGTTCACTGCATTTTTTCTGTGGAATGATTTTTACCATTACTCTTTAGTCTTTTTTGTGGAAAAGCATCTGGATGTGGTAGACCAAGAAACCAGCAGAATTAGGTCATAAACTGTGCCTGTGGATAACACAGTACTACCAGTGTACCTGTTTAATAATGTAAAACAGCAAAAGCCATTCTCTATTCTCTTTCCTAGCCAACAGGAAGTCTGCTTTGACTGCTCTTTTGATTTACTCCCTCCTGTAGACCATCAGGAGAGGATTTGATGTGTCTGCAAGAAGCACTGGGGAGAGAATGTGAGTTGAGTGTGGCAGTTCCCTGAGGCATTGGCAATGTCTCTTGTTTTGCCTTACGTGGCACTAACTGTGTCTGCTGCAACAGAAGGCACAAAAAATGGAAGTGAAGCTCTGAAACGTGAATGCAAGTGGTGGATCCAAGACAGCTGTGGTACATGTTTCATGGTACAGACAGGAATGGTGTGAGGCTCAAGCCAGCCTAGGTGGAGCCTGCCAGTACGGATGGGTTTCAGCTCCTGAGCTATTTTCAGACCAAGGCAAAGCATGGCAATAATCTCCTCCCTGCCATTTTCAGGATGGGAGCAACTCTACCCATTACAGCAGTGGTGGAAAAAGAAATGGAGTCTGGTTTATGATGGCTTGATATTAAAGTGGTTGTCTGTTAGCAGTCAGGCGCTAATCACTGGAGATTCATGTACCTTTATTTTCCTGCCACCACTCCACATGACAGACCTGCTTTCACATTAGAAACAACAAGGAATTTTTTCCAAAATTGTATCACAGAAATACAGTCTTGCTTATTATTAAGTCTTTATGTGGACACTGCCATTAGAATGCTACCTTGTCAGAAGCAGTTTTGTTCACCAGCAAATACCTACTTAATCGGTAGATTTGCACAGGGAAATAAAGAAGCAATAATTAGCAATAACTTTGAATTGTCTAATGAGAGGGGATGTGTCATATTATTTGTTTTCCTGAGTTAGCTGATATGCAGGAAAGTGTTTTTGGTTGGTTGGTTTGGTTTTGCTTTTTAAAATTTATTTAAAGCCTTTTATGAATGAACTATTTGTGTACTTCCTAATAATAAACATTTTAAAATAAGTTATTGTACAAATGTAGAAGATTCCTCACTAAGAGCTGCCATAATCTTTCTTGAGGTTGTTAGCATCTCTGCAGTATGGTCCCTAATTCATTACCAGTTTGAAGACATTACTTTGATATGCTGGCACCCATTATCTTGGGAGCTTCAGCTCTGCTCTGTGTGCTGTGAAATTTGGGTGCCCTCTGCTGCCTACAATGAAGAATCCACTGCAAAATAAGGAGGCACAAAATGTCTGTCCTAGGTCTGACGTTTTCCTTGTATTACTGATTGACATACTACCAACAAATCTTTCTGTCAAACACACTTTCATGTTAAACATACCTTTTCTTGCTTCTGTGTGTGTGTTTGGTTACAAGTTGTATGTCTCTTGTATGTGGATATTGTCCAGTTTGTTCTCCCTCCATCTTGCAGATGCTTTTCTGTTAGTGATGGAAGGAGAAAAAGAAGCATTTTTAAAAAACTCTTTAGTATCTCTTTCTCATGTTTCTCATTTTTTTATTGTCTTTGAGCCCTGTGCTGCAGGATGGCATGTTGATGTTTTTGGTAGCTAGTGTTGATGTTGAAAAGGCAGCAGTGGGGATGTGTTTCCCAAACTGGCACCCACAAGTCCGGTGAAATCAGTCACAGCTGTTTCATAAAACTGCATAAGGCAATGAAGTGAACGGTGCCTTCAGGTCAAGGGTGATTTTGTGGACATGTGATATTTTGGGAGAAGTTCCAAGGATTGTCTCTGGGCCTCCAGTCCAGAAATATGTGGATGCCACTGACACATCCCTGCTTATCTGGCTTATGTTTGGATTCCTTCTGGCTATGAGATTTGTCCAAATATAAATGAAGGAAAATAGAAGGGGTGTTTGGAGGCTTGGAGTTATGTGGCTTTCCTGGTATTTTGGTCTGGACCCTTCCAGGAGCCTTTCAGTCTCCAAGGAATCTGAATCTGCCCAGCTAAAGGAAGGATTCAGGATGAGAGTTTAGGACATCAACTACAGGCTGTAATGGAAGGTTGCAAATGTTATTTAAATTACAGGGATAGCTGAAGACTTACTGAGGTCAGAAATACCTGCAGAGACAGTTTCCTCTCTAAGCCTTCTCTGAACAGAAGATGTACAGGTGTTGCATGCAGCATTGCCTTTGGTGAGAGGTCTGTACACACAGTGAGAGTCTTGATGTTACTGAAGCATGAACTTGTGCTTGGTTGGTTTTTCCTTTGCAGTGTCGTTATAACCCTTGCTTCCCTGGGGTGCGATGTGTGAACACTGCTCCAGGTTTCCGGTGTGAGACCTGTCCCCCAGGATATACGGGACAAACCGTGCAAGGGATAGGACTCAGCTATGCCAAGAACAATAAGCAGGTGAGTGGTAGCACCTCCGTGACAACTTCCATTGCAAGGTGCTGGTTTTATATTAGCAGTGCACATGCATTGAATTGTATTTAGTTTTCAGTTGTTCCATAATTGCCTTATGCTCTTAGGCAGAGCTCAGAATTATTTCAGCTAGAGATCTGAGTTGTGTTTGCATAGCTTTAATGGAAGTATTAAAAATCTAATACCCTTGACTGGCATAGAGACAAGAAAAAATGTCATTTCTTTGTAAGTATCTCTGATCAACTTCAGGGGGCTCTGAACTAGCTTTGAACTATGAAGAAAAATATATAAAAGGCTTATTTCACTGGTGGGTTTTTTTTTTTTGGTTTTTTTTTTGGTTTTTTTGCATATTTCTGTAAGCACCCTAGAATGTGAACACAGTTTTTATGTAAACTCTTCTGGGTGAACCAGAGCGCATCTTAAAGTTGAAATTTTCTGTTTCTTCAGGGTTTGGAAAGTTAGCCTATGGATATGTCCATGACATTGTGATAGAAGTTTCAGGAGAGGCTACATCTCTTTTCTAGTCTTCAACTTTGGTGTTGTTTCTTCAGTCTTTGGTCTCAATAATAATCTCAATAAATTGACATTATTTTTATTATTTGTGGATTTGGTTTATTGCTAGGTCTGCTTAGATATTGATGAATGTCAGAATGGAGGACTTGGATTCTGTGTTCCAAATTCCCATTGCATAAACACTTTGGTAAGCATCTTTTCATTTATGCCTTTAAAAAATGGATTGTTTTAAAATTTCATGAGGCTAGGATTGGATTTATGGGTCTGATGAAAGCACAATTAATAATATAATTTTTTTTGTCTTCTTATAAATCAAAGAAGTCTTTCCTCTTTTCCTAGCTAATGATAAAAAAATCAACTTGATTTGTCATGAACACATCTCCCCTGACCTGAGAGGGCCTGATGATCTGAAGCCATTTCTTCTTCTCCTGTCACTTCTTAATTGAGAGAAAAAACTGCACAGTACCCACCTATAGCATCCTCTCTGGTACTTTTAGAGTGATATGGCTCCCCCTGAGCCTCCTTTACTCCAGGCTAAACACCCCCATCTCCCTCAGGCGCTCCTCACAGGACTTGTGCTCCAGACCCTTAACCAGTTTTGCTCTGGATTCAGCACCTCAATGTCCTTCTTGTAGTGAAGAACCCAGAACTGGACACAGCACTCGAGCTGTGGCCTCAGCAGTGCCCAGGACAGGGG
>JANRMJ010000079.1:22190187-22207226 GCA_025584955.1 Alethe diademata | reverse complement strand
AGAATGGTTTGGGTTGGAAGAGACCTCAAAATTCATTTCATTCAAATCCCAACCTTCCATGAGCAGGGACACGCATCACAGACCAGGTTTCTGAGAGCTCCAGTCTTGAACACTTCCAGGTTTGGGGCACCTCTGAGCAACTTGTTCCAGTGCCTCACAACCCTCACAGTAAAAATTTTTTTCTTCATACCTAATGGAAACCTACCTGCTCTTACTTTGAATCCATCGCCCCTTGTCCTGAAACTGCATGCTCTTGGTAAAATATCCCTCTTCATCTTGCTGGTAGGCTCCCTTTAAGTACTGGAAGGCCACATTCAGGTCACCCCAAAGCCTTCTCTTTTCCAGGCTGAAAAAATCTGATTCTCTCAGCCAATTCATAGCAGAGGTGCTCCATCCCTCTGATCGTCTTGGTGGCCTCTTCTGGACTCACTCCAGCAGGTCCCTGTCCTTCCTGTGCTGGGATCCGAGAGCTGGATGCAGCACTTCAGTACTCCTAGATGGAGTCCAGTAACTTACTTACACTAACAAATTCTAGCCTTCAGGAGGCTAATGTGTTATGAGTCATAGGGCTCATGCAGTTTTTGCCCATTACAAAAGTCTCTGACAAGCCAGTTGGGATGTATACATCTTCCTTAACCCAGTCCTGGCAGTCAGTTTAATCCTCAACTCTGTGATCCAATTGTATGAGCTAAGCCTAGGAAAAGCTCTCTTCCTCCCACAGCCCTCTTCCCTCTTCCCCTGCACCCCAGTTTTGGCAAGATTCAGATTTCCAGAAGATTGTAGTAGGGAAAGAAAAGTACCAAAATACTGGTATGACTAATTCTGCACTAGGAAAACAAACAAATCTTTCCCAACTCAGGCTATGCAAGCAGCTGGAACATTCATATTTGACGATAGTTCCCACTGATTTTAGTTCAGAGCAACAAGCATCACAAATATGTTGTGAGCAAACAGAAGAGAGGGATGAAGGTGATGCTACAGGGAGACCAGAAAAGGCTGTCAGGCTTAGCCAATCCAGCTTGCCACACTTACTAACCACCCTGAATTTACCCTTACAGGGGATGGAAATTGTGCAGACTATGAACAGTGATCCTGGCCTTGCTGTTGGTATGTAGCCTCTTCTGAGATTCAGGTTTTGCAGCAGAAAATGCACAGAATATGAACATGTGTTCTGCAGAATTGTTTTTAACTTGTGTGTATCCTTAGGTTACACGGCTTTTAACGGCGTTGATTTTGAGGGCACTTTTCATGTGAACACAGTGACAGATGACGACTATGCTGGCTTTATTTTTGGTTATCAAGACAGCTCTAGCTTCTATGTAGTAATGTGGAAACAGACGGAACAGACCTACTGGCAAGCGACTCCCTTCCGAGCTGTTGCAGAGCCTGGCATTCAGCTAAAGGTACCAGTGGTGGCTCCTAGCTAAAGACACAGTGCTCTCTGCAGCCTGGCTATGCCATCTTGCCCTGTGCTGGCCATGGGCTAGGTCATCATGCCATGTGTAAGCCAAGCCACTGCACTGCATGTCTGTGCTGCCCGAGAGCTGTTATCTATCAGCAACTGCTGTCAAAATGGTTAAGTCAGACAGCTGCTACACAGCCTTTTTAATAGCATTGTTTTTTAAGGAACTTCATCTTGTCTTTCTGATCAGCTGGAGCATTTAGCCTCTGCAGTGATTGTGCTCTGACCCTGACTGTCAGATTGCCTCCTTTTCTTTTGTCCAGGTACCCACCTGGTCACTTTGTCCATGTAGGCAGTGGCTGTGACTGCAGAACAGAAGTTACGGGCCTGTTAGCAGCAGAGAGGATGCTTCTGCAGACATGCTCCTCACTTAAAAATCCCCAAACTTGGCTCCTGAAAGTGACTTCTCTCTGTAGTCAGTGTTGGAAAATTGTATTTTTGCAGGCTGTGAAATCCAAGACAGGTCCTGGCGAGCACCTCCGCAACTCGCTGTGGCACACAGGGGACACCAATGATCAGGTCAGGCTGCTGTGGAAGGACCCTCGAAATGTAGGGTGGAAAGACAAAGTCTCCTATCGCTGGTTCTTGCAGCACAGACCTCAGATTGGTTATATCAGGTAAGAGAGGAAAGGGTAGATAAGGTGAGTACAGATACATGTCTGCCTAAACTGTAGTTTCTTAACACCTGATTCAGATGATAACCTGAGAATCTCTCTTAGGTCTGGGCTTTGTACTGATGAAGCCTTTTAACAAATTAAGACTTTCAGAATTCAGCCTGCAGCTCTTTTCCTAGACAATTCCAAGTTTAACCTCTTTGTATGGACTATCTCTTTTAACTGTGTCTTACCCTGATGAGCTCTTTTCTGGCTTTAAAACCTTGTTTTCCAAGCTACTTCTGGCCACTGATATGAAAGGCAATATATTTAAAATTTGCTTAATTTTGATATTTTAGAATATATTAGTTGAAATTGGGATAGTTCATTTATGTATTCTAGGATAACAGAATAAAAGTTGTCCACTTAAAAGTTGTGATTCTAACTAACAAGTAATAGTCCTTGAGATAGATTTGCATATAGTCAGAAAGTTTGTGAAAGATTTGTAAAGTATGTTATATATTCTTTTGGGGGGAAGTTTTTTGGAAAAAAAAAGTTAATAATATAAAAAAATCACTATTCAGGATGAAACTTTTTACCCTACAACATTCAGCAGAGAAATCAGCAGGAATTATACTTGTAGATCAAGGCTGATGTTAAAGTGCAAAAAACTAACTGCCCTGGCATGATCACCTCAGGTCTTTCAGCCTTATAATAGAACAGAAATTGAGTAAGTCAGCTTTTCTTCAAGAAAATCACCACCTTGCAATTGAGATGTAGTAACTTGATGGCATAATTATTCCACTTCTCTGGTGCAAAGCATTATATTCAGTGGTAATTGGAGTGAGCATCATTGACTTTTATGCTAAAATGGATTAAGAACGTTTATACAGTCAATTATTGTGCCTTGGTGAATAGATCTTGGGTGGCAACTTACATTTAGACCAAGAAGTTAGTGAAGCTGCTGCATGAGCAAACATCTCCTATGGCTGCAGTCTCTCCAACCAGCCTAAGTAATGCCCCCTGTAACTGGGAAAGGTAGTACAGTCTGTGTCACAGAATGCTTTAAAACTAACGGCAGCCAGGCCTGAAGCAAGCCTCTGTCAGCTCTCTGTCCACTCTTGCTTCAGTCTGGTTAGGCCAGATGCCACAGACCACTGTGTGTCTAGCAAAGGTTTTCCTTGGCTTCAGGGGAGCCTAGGAAAAAGTCTTTTGAGCCAGCCTCTCCCATGGAAATTTGCAAGACAACAGGTTCTATTCATCGTACAGATACTACTGAACTGCCTCAGCAAATCAGTAAATAAAATCAGAAACATAACAGGATTTGGGGTTTTTCCCTTGTTTTATGAAAATACATAGGAACTTCCATTCCTTTCACCATTTGCTCTTTCCTTGTATGCAAAAATGTATTAGCAGTGTCCTCATCCACAACAAGGCCCTCCAGGTTCATTGTCCTCCAGGTCATTTATCCAGTATCCCATAGGCTGAAGACTTGATGTGGGCACTGCTGCAACAAACAGCTCAGCTGGCTCCAGTGTGGTCCTGCTCAAGCCCTCAATACAGAGCACACACTGGGAAGCTGGTGGGGCACAGCTTTCACCGGGCTATTTGGGAATTTGCTGATGAGTTTTCTAACAAGAAGATGCTAGATCAGCAAAACAGTTCCTGGAGTTAATCATATTGACATTTTTAAAGATATCTCACAGCCAAGTTTAAGATCACAGTGGTTTGTTTGAAACTTTTCCTATTACAAAAAAAAAAAGTTCAACTTCAAACTATGCAAGACAATATCCATCTAGCCCTCTTCAACTGATCTAGTCTGGTTCCCATATCACTATTGGCTGTGGAAAATTTCAAGAGCTGAAGTGCTCAGCTGGACTGACTACAGGAAAAACAAACAAACAAACATTTTAGCGTATGTAGAAACCCCTCACAAAATCCTCCCTTGTCAGGCTCTTGCCAGCATGCAGCACTGCTCCAGTTCCCAGCCTACACAGGAGCTACTTTAACTGCTTTTTCTCCCCTGGGCTAGATGGGAGGGACAGCATGTCCAAGAATAGAGTCTCCATGGATAACAACATTACTTTCAAGAACGTTGCAGCCTTAGAAAAGACCTAATAGACCTTCTGTTTGTTTTCATTAAGGGCAAGATTTTATGAAGGCTCTGACCTAGTGGCAGACTCTGGTGTAACTATAGACACCACAATGCGTGGCGGACGGCTTGGAGTTTTCTGCTTCTCTCAGGAAAACATAATCTGGTCCAACCTGAAATATCGCTGCAATGGTAATGTTCCTCTTACGCCATTTTAGCTAACAACTAGCAAGTGACAATGAAGAACTGGTAGTAAGGCTGTTGGATTAAGCCAGTTAGTGTTTTTTCCTTTGCCCTTCCTTTACAAGTTATTCACAGCTGTGAAATGCCTCCCCTGACACCGGCAGCACGCTGCAGCCCAGCCTGACAGGAACTAACACCTCACAGTTCTCCTCCAAGAGCAGTCATTCTGCTACAGAGAATGTGCCATCTGAGGCAAATAGCTGTCATAAGAGAATTAGGAATGTT
Organism: Alethe diademata; assembly: GCA_025584955.1. Classification (NCBI taxonomy): domain Eukaryota; kingdom Metazoa; phylum Chordata; class Aves; order Passeriformes; family Muscicapidae; genus Alethe; species Alethe diademata. Next base: position 22,202,611 of record JANRMJ010000079.1, on the reverse strand, counting down.
ATATAAAACCAACTGACTGTGAGAGCTGTACACGCACAATAAATACACTGATGCCATCATGTATGTAGATGCCTTGAGCTTTGAATACAAGGTGAAATACACCTGGAGAGCCAGTGAGCTCAGGCATCAGGCATCACTGTCCCTTGTGTACTTGCTGGTTGGTCCTGTGTGTGGGGGAAGATCATAAGCTGCCTTTCCTCCCATGGAGGAATGCTCCTGATTCTGTGGGAGTGTGCTAGCTCACTTCTCTTGCAGCAAGAGCCGTTTAGCTTAGCCCTGCTCATCCACTGCACAAAATAACTCAAACTTTCATCACTCACACAGAAGCTGATCATTTCAGTGTATTTCTGTCCCAGCAGCAGTTCAGGTAACTGCCTCTCCTCTCAACATCCATACACAGCCTTTGGAAAACAGTCTACCAGCCAAGTTGGAATAGTTTCTTTGTCTGCTTTCTGTGATTTGAGAAGTCCAGTCCAGGACTGCAGGGGACATGGCTACTCTGTGGTCAGTTATGCTGATGGAGTCTGGTACTTGGACACTTAGTACACTTAGGCTGGCTCTTGGAGGTCACAGTTAATCAGGGAACTTCTAGACAGTAGTGCCTACAAATAAAAATTACTTGGTAAGTATTTTCCACAGTATTGTGGTTTCCAGAAAGCATGTATCAAAGCTACCACTGAATCCCACTTACATGGCAATGAGCAGGCAAGCAGCATTGCTTCAGGAGGTACATGAAGTCAATGAAATCCACTCAAAAAGACTCTGAAGTCCCACAGTATCTCTGTTTTCATATCAGAGAAGTTCCTACATTATGCAGAAAAATTCCTTTCAAGCCTTTTAAAAGTGCTTGACAAAAAGGAAAGGACTTACCCCCTTTTTCTACATACTGTGTGTGTTTATACATATGTCTTTTTTTTTAGTTTAGAGCTACTTCTCCTACATCAGGGTGAAAATAATCAGAGTGAAGTCCTGCAGCTGAGCTTTGTTGTTGTGGCTCCATTATTGGCTGTAGCTTTAACTCTGTGGTTGCTCTGTGGTTGTCCAGATAAAATGTTCTGGGATCTGGCAAAGGCAGACTGTAAATAACACTTCAAACAGAACTGTAGCTGCTCTTATGACATTGATCCATCTCTAGCTCCTTTGTTCAAGTCTCAAGTCTTTGTGTCAGTTGCTATTGGTCCTGGGGTTAATGCTTTTTGTCTCTTCTTGTGACCTGGGAAACCATCACAGGGAAATTGAATTAGGATACATGAGAAACAGAGATGCTGATGCTACAAAGGTGTCTGGCATGCAGAGAAAGACAAGCACTTGCCTTTCTGGTCAGTGTTTATTGATAAAAATATAAGAGTGCTAGTCACAAAGTTTTCAGAGATATGTGATTTGAAGACTGTACTCCTTTGTGGGCTGGCATTGTAGCACTCACTGTCTTGTTAGCCTTTTTGTGTTTTTCAGTGGTAAACAGCTAAAACTGAAAATTCTCTGTTCATTCTTAATGTGTAAACAAAAGAGAAGCATGTTACCTAAAAAGAGAGTAGTGGGTAATTTAAGTGCTCCTTAACTTTGTGAGAAGAGATTAAACTTTTGCATATTTTCCTGATTTCAGACACCATCCCAGAGGACTTCCAAGAGTTTCAAGCGCAGCAATTTGGTGTTGGGGATATTTAAAAAGTAAAAGCAAACTAACATTGCTATTGCAAACAGTAAAACAATGTATTTTAAATCCTTATATGATTTTTGTTGTCAGAGTGCACACTGCAGCTTTGTTCTCATTGATGTGTCTATGTCAGACTTTTTTTTTGTATAAAAGTGAAAATAAAGAGGAGACAAAATAGACTTGGGCCTCACTTCATATTTGCCCTAAAATCTAGAGAGCAGCATGTGAATGGAGTGATAAGTTGCTTAAAACATTCTCAAGAAATGTTTGAATCTACTGCCTTTTTGGATTCAGAATTAAACAGGGTGGGGAAAAAAAAAAGAGGTTTTCTCTACCTTGAATATGTTGTAAACAAGAGGTTGCAAATGGCAATGAAATGGTTCGGAGCTGTTTGGCTGAGCCAAGTAGTACCTTTTCTGTCCTCCTAGGAATAGGTTGTATCCCCTTTAAGGCACTTTAAAGCCTTTGAAGACTCTTACCTGTGGCAGACCTCCTCTTAAGCAATATATTAGACCTCACACTCCCAAAAATTGTGGACATCACATCCTGGAAAAGCAAAAAAGCTGACAGCAGAGCATTGTAGTCACATCTTATGATTTACATGTGAATAAAACAAACAAACAAAAATACTAGAGATAATAAATGCAGAATCATGCAGATAAAACAATCCTAACTTTCACATACACAAAGCCAGGCTTTGACCTGTTGCCAGAGCTGAGCTCTCTAGGCAGATAGTGCAATATTATGCAAAGAAGTCATCAAACTAAAACCCCCAAAACATTGCATTAAGCATTAGTAACCATTAGGAAAGGACTGAAAACAGAAAGCCAAAAGAAACTGTATCACAATCTAAGTTGAAGTGCAGAAAGGTGTTAATACAGTGTGCATTTTTACTACACTCTCTTTCAAAATGGATCTACGAAGGGAGGACAAGCTCCAAGGACTGTTGAATAGATAGGATAGTTACTTTTAAAATAACTATATACTTTTAAAATAACTGTAGGATAATGACTTTTAAAAGGACAGTCAGAAATGGCACTTCAGCCTGGAGCAAGGGGGAAGGAAGAAATACAAAGGGAGGGAGTACAGTGAGAGTTTTAAATTCAGAAGTAACACTGGGAAAATGAACAGTCCTAGCTCTTTCCCAGCAAAAGGATACAGGGAGAATGCTGAGTTAAATTATCAGGTGAGAGCATCAAACAACAAAAGAAATTTCTAATTCTCAGTACAATAAAAATACCTTTAAGGATATTTTACAATATATCAGAGGCTTACAAGCTATTAGAGTACTGGCAGAATTTTCCCATGGGCTCTTCTGTCATTGCCAAAGTTTCTGGAAGCAGGGTGGCCTAAGAGCTGTCCCACAAGGATCCCAGAGTCCCACTACAAAAAGCATGATGCAGAAGCATTCCTTTGGTTCAGTGCTTCATGATGAAAGGTCCTTCAGTTTCAGTCCTCCTTTGCCCTTCGCATCACTAAACCAAACCACTCACCAGATGTCTGAGGACTGAAAGGCTATTTACTTTGGAGCAACACAGAGGGCATTGTCAAATGATGCTTAATAGATCACAAAAAATATCTTTTACAAGCTGAGCATGGGCTGTAACTGCAGCATTGTTCATTTATGAAGGAGCACACACACGGTAAAACAAATTTACATCTTCCCATGATACATTTGCATTTCACCAGAAGCAGCCCCTTCTCCAGGCAGAAACCCTCTCTGAATGGTCTGGGCACAGCCTGGGCAGAGGGCAGTCACTACAGTCACCCACACCAGCGCTGCAGAACACGCGGAGCATGCAGTGCTCACATTTTGCACAAGTGGTCTCCTTGCAGTGGATGCAACAGGCCTGGCCCACCCTGACCTGTCTGCAGCATGGGCAGCACACACCAGCTCCATCAGAAAACATGATGGCACTTGGCCTTCAGATCCTTGCCAGGCTCCAAAGCTCTGTTCAGCTCTCCTCTGCTACAGTCGCTGGGAGGGAGCAGCCTGGCTCTTTGCCTTATCAGCTGGCTTACCATCATGGAGCTTGCCTGCTTCCAGGCTTTCTCCAGTCCATGGCCACTGGAGGCTGGAAGGTGAGATACAGGCTCTGGCTCTCATGCTGTTGCCAAAGGTAACTGGGTGAAGCTGTGAGCCTCTAACCGCCCTGACAGAAAACCTACTGGCTTGCAGTGCTGGCAGCCATAGATAGAAGTTACAAGTCAGACAGCCAGAATTTCCATTTCAGAAGGTGCTGTTGGGACCTTACAATGGGATGCTGGAGCTTACTTTGTCTGTTATATACATACACCAACTGCTGGACAGGCTATAAGCTCAAGAGTGAAGCCAGCTGTAGTAAACATTTGTCCCAAGAAGATCACAGTCTGGGCTTAGGAAACCTTTTGCCTCTCATGTTCTCATCAGAGATTGTGCAGTCCCTGTTTAAAAGTGCTTAAACAAGCTTCTTTAGCACCACAACCCCTTTCTGGACTATTGTGCAACTCAGTCATAGCTCCATGTGTGGCCTCTGGCAAGTGAAGATGCTGCAATCCCACATCTTTAAAAACTGAACATGTAGCTTGCTCTTGACCCCACTGCCTGCACAGCAGGGCTGCACTCAGCTGGAGCAGCAGCTGTAACTACTTTGGAGTTCAGACTCTTTCAGCTTCTCCACTAGGATCCACCCTCTCAATAAAGGTTAACTCTTTCCTGTGTGCTGCTAACACCATGGCAAACACACTTCAGGTGCTCCTGTTGCCTGACAACCATCCGGTTGGGATCGCAAGGAGCAGCATCCTGCCAGGATGCTGCAGCGTGCGGTGAGGGCAGCGGTGGCCAGACTGGTGGGAGGTGGAGCGCAGGCACTGCATTGTTTCAGTGCCAGGGCACCACTCAGAAACCTGTCTCTGCCTTGCTCCTAGGTCCAAACACACTCCCTCCCAGCTCCATGCACCAGAGCTCTCACACACCAGGACCAGCAGCCATCACTGGAAGTTTGGTCAGCAGTTTCTCAAAACCACAGGGAACTGTGTCCTGGTGTGGCTCTGGTCAGCTCCCCAGCATGGGTGCCACCAGCACCAGGAGCAGCCTGCAGCTGGCACATGCTGAAACAAGACATGGACAGTGAGAAGGGAGGAACCACCACCCGTGAAGACAAAGCACTTTCCCTGGTGTGGATCTCAGCATGTCAAATGGAACAGCTGCACACCCCACCATCTGGACAACTGAGGGGAAAAAACAAAAAAAGTCAGAGATCTGTATCTCAAACAGCTGCACAGGGCTTCAGTGCTACATCAGCCTTGAAGATGTTTTGCTTGCACTGCTGGGATATCTTGCCCATCTCAGGAGCAGGATGTACAGAACAGATGCCACAGACAAATCTGTGCAATCTGCCATCATCCAGTATCACACACCAGAGAAATAAAAAAACAACATGGCCATTAAAGGACTCTAACATTCTACAGAGCTGCATTTTTTTGTTAAACAACACTGAAATTTAAGGAAAAAAAAAAGATCAACCAATTTACTTTTACTGGCTCAGTAACTGCATAGCTCATATATTTAGATTATTTTTTAAGTTTCTCCTAGAATGAACTGACTTTACAACTTTAATGTACCACAACAGTTTCAAATGTAAGAAAAATTTTATTGGTCCATTAAACATTAAATCTATAATAATACATTCACTCAGTATACAAAAGGAAGTGTCCATAAAAACCATTAACATGCTAAAAAGGCAAAGCTGTTGACTATTTTACAAGTAAGATCTTACAACTCTGGAATCTTTACCAATCCTTAAAAGTCAAACTGTTACATTTACTAAAGACCACAACACTTGCAAAAAAGTTAAACAGACTAGCAAACTTCCATTTCACTGGGCTACAGCTTAATAAAATAAAACCACACATACACACCAAAAAGTTCCCTTGAGATATTAAGAACCTTGAAAAAGACTAAAATCCCCTCACCATTAAGAAAATGTGTTTATATTTTGACTATTTTGCATCCAGTTTGTGAACATGGCATATATGAGACTGAATACCACACATCAGTGGTGAACAAAAAGCAGACACTGAACCCATATGTTCCTAGTAAATATTTTCTCAGCTTGTATATTACAAGTAGAATGATTTTATCTGGAAGTTAATTTTCCGCACTTTAAGTCTGCATGGATGTCCAAAGGACACCTAAGCACCTGGACTTGTATTGGCAAGAGGAAAACTAAAGCTATAGCATGTCAAATGATCCATTATTTCCCTGTAGTTTTCCAATATTCTTGGCTTCGCACTTTCTTCTTGGCTTCATGCTGAGGCTTCTTTGGCAAAAGCATGACTGCAGTGCAGCACCCTGCAGCTCTGGTGAGCAAAAGCCCTGGAAGCTTTAGGCTGCTGGAGTGGTTTCAAAGCTGTTGAATGTGGCTCTGAACAAGTCTGCAAAAATGTCTGTACACTACACACTAGGAGCTATCATAGACTGGCAGGCAGCAGGGAAGCCAACGTGGCTTGTATCTGAAATAAATTCTAATTTTTTGAAAACAACATTATTGAACAGGTGTGGAAAGAATCAAATCCGGGTTTGATAAAAACCCCTGAACAAATGGGATTTAAGGCCTGCTTGAAACCTACAGAATTCCCTTGAGCATTAGAAAGCAGTCATTATGCCAGTCTCTCAAAGCTGCTGCTTCAAACTCTGTACAGTGTGTCTACATTCCCATCCTGGGGCACTTGGGCATTCTGCCATGAGGATGTAGAAAATGCAGAGACATACCAGTTCCCAAGCTACGTATCCTGTTCCAAGTAAAAAAAGCTAAAGCTTTCTAAACACTTGACCTCCAGACTTCACTTGTACAGTCATGTGAAGCACTGAATTCTAACTACTGTTTACCAAACTGAAAACACAAGTAAAATGTCATGGTGTTCATTATGTTTCCCTCCCACAAGAACTTGTAGGCCACTTCAGAAAACAAAGAAGCAGTTTTCACAGAGGAAACCTGATCCATGTAATAAACTATGTTCCTTGACTCTGCTTAAATGCTGCAAGTTGTCCCGCCATGAAAAGCAAAGGATCAATAAGACTTGGCAAACAAGTCTTTGCTAATTTCTAGCACCAAAAACAGCCCATTTGACAGGCAGCAGGTTGTCTGGGAATGAAGGAGGTTTACACTGCCTTTAAAAAAAGAAAGTATGCCTTTAAAGGAGATGCCTTTAAAGGAGAAAAAGGCAAGTAAATCGAGGAGATACAGCCTCCAAGCAAAAGACACTGCTTCTAAAGCCCAAAAGGAAAATGAGAGCAAAATTTTAGCTGTGGATAATCTAAACTCATCTAGCTGCAAAGGTACGGTCTTGTGGTATTTTGTTTCATCAGTTTAGGAGAAAAACCTAGCACTTTATAAAATCTTTACAGCGCAGTTTAGAAACAGTCAATGGACTACTTTGTTGCTGATTTGTTCAGAGATGCCCACATACTCTTTGGCTTCTAGCCAAAGTTCAAGCAGCGCTACCTTAAGTACCCAAATTTTCCTGTGCCATCATTCAAAGTCAAAGAACTGTTAAAAACCAACTTTTTCACAAGTGCAATGGTTGCTTCATTAATAGCAATGTTCAAGCCCAGAAATGGCTGCAGCAGTAGCTGACAAAGCAATTACACATGCATAATTTATAATCTCAAAGCGCTTAAAGACTTGTAAAAAGGTGCTAAAACACAAAATAAATAAATAAATAGACATGCAGTGTTTATGATTCTGCAAGGGGAGAAACCCTGTCTCTGGACTATGCATACATTAGCAACACAATACTGCATTTCAGAGGAAGGTAGCCCAACCCAGCCAGGATTTACCACATTAGCTGGGTACGTACAAGCTGTTTGAACCTCATGGAAATGCTTGAAGGAGAAAGCTGAGAGTAGGACAAACATGCAATACCTTAGATGTGCAATTGCAGTGGAGCCCCTTACTTGGCATCCCGCTGCAAGGGCTGCCTGCACACTCTGAGGAACTATGTGGCAAACAGCAAACAACCATACCCATCTGCTTTCCACACATCCCCAGTAAAGTTTCATTGTCTCATTTGTTAGTCCAGTTACTTGGATTCAGACACTTGCTCTCTGAGTCTGTTTCACCTATTTTACCCCAAATATGAAACAGTCATGACTGTGGCTCTTGGCTGCCTTCATGAGGAAAAGCAAAATTGTTCCAGTCTCAGATGATAGTGCAGCAGTGAAGCCCCAAATAATCTTTATGATTTGAAAAAATTTGAAATTTGAAAAAGTAGAAAAAAAGCGATAAATTGTTTCATCTTCCCAGCAGGACTTTTGTGAACACTGTCTGTTCCTCCAAGAGTCTATTAAAGACAGCATTAATTCAAATTTAAATAGAAGAAATTTAGTATAGGACATGTTCTCTGATTTTGCTGTCTTTGTAAGCTTCCTCACTTCACACACCCCAAAACCACTAGGAGCCAGAAGTGCTACACTGCTTACGTCTGGGAACAAATTCAATGAATAATCATGGTACAAGGCAGGATAGACACCGTGCAGTGAATTGCCTCAGCAGCCACCTGCACTTTCAGGTACAGGGAGAGAAAGTTAACTGTTTACATCTTAAATGTAAAACTAATCATATATTTACAAAAGCATCAGGCTACTTGTGAGTTTTCCCACCCAATTTTCCACTGCACAGTAATACCTGAAGCAGTCTTATCCCCAAAGGTTTGTCAAGCGCAGATTGTTTGGTCTTCCACATGCACCCCGGGTCTGATTGTGCCTTGTACGCACTGGTGTAAGGTACAAGGCAGCATCACCCAGTCACAGGCTCAGTCCAGGTTTTCCAGCTCTAGTGCCACCTGAATTAATAGTTATCACAGCAGTAGGTATCAAGGCACTTCTTAAAAAGCTTTTTTTTAAAAGCCCATTTGCATGAACTGTTTGGAATCCATGGGCTGGGAATTTGATTCCTTGACTCGAGCTGAGGATTTTATTATGTAGTTGCACATGGAAGTTCACAGTACAGATGTTACAGCAAACACTAAGGCTGTAATGTTTACCTGGCCAGCAGGAAGCCTTGTCTTGGTGAGGAACTAGAGTCTTTGCACACCCAAGTGCTACCAGTTACTGATTCCTTAGAAAGGCCTGGAAGTCCACAGCTGGATCTGGGGCATCATGGACATACAGGCCCGCAAAGTTATTTATTTTGGGGGGTTTTCCCCCAAACATGTGCTCAAAGTAGACAAAACTGTGTAAACAGGCACTGCCCTATTCCCACTCTATGTATAACTGCAGACCTAGATGCTTAAGGTCAATAGTTGGTAGGAGGGAAGGATGAAGGAGCAGCTCATGAGGCGAGTGCTGGGTAAGAAGAATGGACTCATACCTCACTGTGGACTATCTTTTTACAGTCTTGTTTCCTCTGTGCAAAACCTATTTCCCTAAACACAAACTGTAAAAAAAGAGAGCACGAAGAGGTACAGAAAGCCCTGATGAAAATACTACATGAAATAAGTGTTTCTGTAAACAAGAAGATCCAAGGACCAAGACTGGTATTAAGATCGTCCACATTTGTGACTGGCATGCCTGCTATCAAAACCAGACAACAGGAACTTTTCCCTGCCTTGTAGTTTGACATAGTGCATGCCTTCCTCCATAAAGCTCCTCTCCCCAATTGTTCTGTTACAAAAAACTATGGCTAACTTAGGAAAGAAAACAAAAACAAACCAAAATAAACATGGTTTCTCATAGTACAATACATATGGCACTTGAAGGCAATTCTTGCATGCCTCTTAGGGTCAGGCAAGGCAGAGCCTGGACTATTTCAGTTCCAGCACACAACTACAGCACTGGATCAAAACTGTTTGTCAGATTGCTGCTGTGAGTTAGGTGGGACAACTGTAAGTCATCATTGCACAGCCCACAAGCTCTTATCTTAGAGATTGGACAGATAAATGCTTCTGGATTGGAAAAGCATTAATAAAAGCCTTTTTAAGCTGCAGCAGTATCTGCGTAGGAAGACTCTAAATGCAGGCAGAAATGTTCTGACAGGTCCCCACACTAGGAGAGCTCTTGGCAGGATCAGAACCTCTCAGCAGAAGCAAAGGGAAAAAGAAGAACCTGCCTCCGTGCCTCCTGTTGCTTTTCTAACTCAGTGTCAAAGCCCAGCTTCAACTGCTATATTTAACCCCTGGTGCAAACAAGAACACCACCAGGGCAGTCACTGTAGGACAGACTCCTCCTTCCCTCAGAACTCAGGACAGGTATTTTGAGGCTCTAATCACTGAGATAGGTGGCATAAGTAGACAGGACTGCAGACCTGAAGATTTTGTTTCAGGTAAGAGTGCACAGGGTGGGGAAGATGACACCCCTAGAGAGCTCCAAACAGGACAGAAGCCCTGGGATACCATAACAACAAGGCAGCTAAAAACAGAAATGAAAACAAGACCAGAATCAAGATCCAATATATTAAGATTACTCATCAGGTGGGCATTAGCCATAAATTATTACAACAGAACAACAAAGGCAAGCAAATCTTTCAGCCAACCCATTGGCCTCCATGTTGTGCTTTTCTTTGATTTTGAGAAAGCAGTGGTGAAGATTTAAGGCTGAATCTTTTTTTTTTTTTTTTTTAAAGTGAGCTGCTAAATTGGTTGATATTTTTTACTGTACATGTGTGTGAATATACACGTCAAAAGAAGACAAAAGCCACCAGGACTAGCTCAAGTAATAAATTCATCCCACCAGAATGCAGGTATGAACTGTGGGTGTTCAACCTTTTTCAGCATTCAGGGCATTTGAGCTGTTGTTTTACCACCAAATCATCTGCTTAAATTAATATAAAAAAGGTGACAAGGTAGTGTTTAATATCATCAAGTCATCTGTACTAAGGCAGCTGCTTGTTTCATTTGTGTCTCCTGATTTTGCTTTTCTGATTGCTTATTCCAGTGCTTGGAACAGATGTTCTACAAAAGAATTTCTGTCTCCACTAATATATTGGTTGGCTAAATCCCATCCCAACAGCAAAACTAGTATCAACAAAGGAGTATAAAAATATAGCACTTACAAAAAATACTTTCCAACCAACACACAAGCAGAAAAGGATATACGACATACTACAGTCCTTTTCTGACCATCAATGCATGTAAAATATTATAAAACTAGTCATGGAAACAGAACTGAAGGGCTGGGAGACCTTTAGATACAACCTGAAACAGCAGGGCAGAAAAGTAAATGAGCACCCCTCTTTTAAATTTAACAGCAACTGGCAGTGCTCCCTTAACTATTATTTTATCAACAGCAAACAATGTGAATGAAGAATGTACCTTATCTTACATCCCCATGCAGTACACTCAACTTTTGAGTGACCTGGCAAAGCAAAATTGGACAAAATTCAATTTAAGAATTTGTGTGTAGAACTCTCCTTCAATTATTAACTGAACTAAATCTGAATTGCATAAAATATCCAGGTGCCTTTAAAGTAATAACAGAATAAATACTTTACTATCATTGATACATTTCTTTTTCAATCTAGGTATAAAATAACTTAATATATTTAATACTTAGATAATTTTTAGTAGATACTTTGGCAGTCAAACTTTATATATTCTCTTATTTCTACAGAAGTATTTAGATAAGTTTTTGGAAAAAAATTATCTGGATACTACTTAAAAGAATTAGATGCTGTACAAAACAGCAGTCCAAATCATCACTGCAAACTGTAAAATAAACAGTTAATGAATGAGTATAAAAAGGAATGAATGCATATTTGCTGGAAGATACCAAACATTCATGGGAAGTAAGAAGATACCATCTGCACCATGAGCTTTTCTTTTCTTGTCAATGAAGCCAGAGAAGGATTGTCAGTTATTTGAAGAGTATTTCACTTATTCCAGTTTATGCATTATGCAACAACTGTGTTTTCTACACACCATACATATGCATTGTAAAATTTCAAAACAGATTTGTTCCCTTAGGCAATGCTTGTTCATGATAATAAAAAATGGTAAAAAAAGTCTTCAATCATTTGTTTAGTCTGACTAAAAAGGTTACAACTGGTACATTATGATAAGTGGGTAATAGATGCTTCCTCATTCCACACAAAAAAATTTAAAAAACAAAACAAAAAAAAACCCACCACCACTAAGAGAAACTTAAAATGACCTTTTAACTGTTCACACTGAGAACTCTCTGGTTGGGCAACAGAGCGGAGCAATAAGAGTCCATAAGTATAGACAGACACAAACCCAACAGGAGACCATCTTAATCCAGAAGATAGACCAGGTTCCAGTGAAGAATTTTTCAATCTGAGCACTTTCATAACTGTTAAGGGGAAAAAAAAAAAAGACACAAAATACTTCAACTAGGTTAACCCATAAAGGAAGCAAGGGACAGCAGCCCTTTATAAAGCAAGATCTTGCTCAAGAATTCCCAAGAAAGATTTGTAATGTCTCTTCAAACTTCTACCATAAGGATAGGAAACACCCAAACAGCAGAACTTCCTGTTCACATTTTCCCTCTCAACACAGAGAGACATTAATTTCTTGGCATTAAAAAAAATACATGACAGAAATACACTTACTGGAACCAATGGGTTACTGTCATCATCACATAGAGAGAAGCCAGGAAGAAAACAAAGTGGAAGTAGGCATAACTGTACACTGTGCCCTTCTTCTCATCATAAACCACAGTCTGGCCTCCCCTTTTTTCAACATGCTCTTCAGTGTCAGCTGTAAGAGACAGGAAACAACAAAGGTTTGTAAAGGTAATGAGGACTGAAAACAGCAGCTGGCTTCACAGAGAAC
>JANRMJ010000079.1:22173158-22185791 GCA_025584955.1 Alethe diademata | reverse complement strand
GCAGCAGTCAGTCTTCAAAAGTAACTTACCAGCAACTGTTGTCAGCGTACCAGTTCCTAGAAGTTATTTTCTTGCATGACTGTACTTTTTTGGGGGCAATCCTTTCTATTTTCTTCTGACAGGAAACACTTCTTGCCCAGTCCTGCCCTTTAAGATGTGAAATGCCAACTTCCCATTTCCCACAGGAAGGCTTTGGCAAACAATGAGCCTTGGCAAACAATGCTTCAAAACACTCCCCTTGAAGGTGTTCTTACCTCCCCAGCTACTTGGTACAGCTCAGTGGCAGGCTACATTAATATTGTCTGCGTGCTGAAACACCTTCCTGAGCCACTGAAGTGCCCTTCTAATGTGAACTAGATCCATGATATCCTTATTTATGTATTTTATATCAGAACAAAATTCAACACATATGCATATTTGATAAACAGAAGTTTCTTGTTTTCACTTCTCAAAAATATGAAGGGATTTTGGTACGTGAATTTTGAAGTGGACCAATTCAGAAGCAGAACCCATCCAAAAACCTGCAGCAGACAGGCAGTGCTGTTTCTTGGCAAGCTGCACAGCCAAAATGAATGACACACTAATTTTTAATCACTGGTAACTCCCTGTCCCAGAGCACAACTTAATCTATTGAAGTGAGCTGCAATAATACAAGATGAGCATCAAAGGGGAGCCTCATGGGGACAAGAAGGGTTTTTCTTAGAGCAGATCAGTGGCAAATCCTGAGGCAATACTGTGCTCATCTTTTGTTCAAAGGAAGCCCTAAATCCTCCCAAACAATTTGTTTGTTTCAAAGACCTTCAAGTCATAGCCTCTGTCAGGAGGTTATAAACATTTCAGATAGATTTTTCAGGTGAATGCAACTGTATAGAGTTTTAGAGTTTAACACTGAGATTATTTGGGATCATGGACAGGTGGAATTTTTTTCCCTCTGCCTCTAGATCTAAATTGCCCTACTTGATTTTAATGGGACATATTTGTTTCAAAAGTTGTATTTTCAGCTAGAACGTCTAAAATTCTGAAGCTGAGGACAATATGAACTTTTCAGCTCAGCTTTATTCCACATCCCTCCATGACTTTTCATGAGGCCTTCACTCTTTGCACCACAACATTGCATTTACAGAAAGGTAAGTGCAAACTCCCAGACTTACCAAGAATATAAAATGCAGCCAAACAGAATGGTAGTACCCAAGCCAGTAACCAGGTTTTCATCTCTGTGCAGGCCTTGGCTGAATTCAGGTACACAGATTGTGATATTCCGGTTGTTTTCATCCAGGACTTCACAAAAGAGAACAAATAAAAAGAACAGTTTGCAGAGCTCATTTCATTGTATTTTAAAGTCATCTTCAAACTGAAAGCTTTCATTGAATTTTTATTATCTGAGAGTAGTAGGTAAATTTCAGTTGTTTCTGTCTATCTTTTAGAAAGATCACAGAGAAAAAAAAATGGGTAAATCAGACCTGGCAGATTCTGTGTTTCAGACAAAAAAAAATGCAGCTTAGTAGGGTACTAAAATTTCCTGTTTGACCACAACAGACTAACATAGGAAAAAAAAAACAACAACTCTTTTGTGAACTAAGAAATAGGAAGTTGGAAGTCTGCCACTTCACTCAAGGCTACAAAACCATGTAAGACCAAGATAGGACAGACCTCAGACAGCAAGGGTGCCTTGAGAACAACTGTGAAACCCATATAGTAAAACAAAAGTGGTCAGTAGTTGCCCTGTTCTCAGACTGAGCACAGAAGACCAAAGAAAAAAAAGATGCACTAGTTACAGGCCAGTTTTTATCTTGGCATGTATGCAAATCCTACTTCTAGGTCCCTGAAATGAAACTAATTCAGTTCTTGATGTTCCAAGTTGCATCTGGCTTTTTATTATCTCCCTGGAGTCAAGGCAAGGCATAGAGTAGCCTGCAGCATCACCCCAAAGTAAGAGATGACAGCTGCACCTTAATATCAAATCAAGAGCTTTTTGAGTCAATGCTGCACAAGGCACTTCCTTTTTCCCCTCCAGCAACCACAATGCGTCCCTATTGAGGCAGCACAACTGTTTGTAGGGACAGAGGGAAAAATGCAGCAAAGACTACATCCAGGTTTAAAATGAACTCAAAGTCATGAACTCTGACCCAGGGGGAAAGGACTTTGTACAGCCCTACAAAAACAGCTTTATCAGCACACAGCAGGGACAGCTGTGTCCCCAAGGGGAGAGCAAACAAAAGGATTTACAGGATTTACAGCCTTTACAGAACACCTTGACCAGAGATGTGCAGATTCCCCCCCTCTGTGTCCATTAACAACACATGTCTGCAGCCAGACAGGTCCAAAGTTTGGCAGGTGTTTTAGCCAACTCTGGCACCAAAAAGCTAAGGCAGGCTGTAATTAGCACAACACGGAACATCACTTACTGTTTGCCCATTCTTTCTAAAGACATATGCAACCATTTTAGGGGGTTGCAAATACCTGTAACTGGCATTTTTTTTCAGGCCTTGGATGCAAGATGTGCAATTTGGAAATCCCTCCTTGACAAACGAGTCAATGTTAGGTAAGTTCATGGCAAACCTGAGTTACAGGGCCTGGGACACCATAATAAGTGCCAGCACCTCATACATTCCCCAGCACATGCCACTGTGAAAACTGACAAGCAAATGTGGAGTCCTTAGCAAACAGACATGCAAGGAAGGAGTACCTCTGAGAGCAGATGACAACCACGAAAACTCTCAGGCATGGGAAGACAACGAGGTCTAAGAGTGTGCTTGATGCATACTCTAACAAGTGCAATAACCACACTTGCAATATATACAAGAAGAATTAGAACATTCACTTAACTGCTAAAGACTTTGTGACAAGCATGAAGCAACATAAGACAAATGATTTAATTCCACCTATCACTTTCTTCCCCTTCTTTTTCTTTTTACACTGTGGCAAGACTTTTGAGTAACTCAGATGAACTCGGGACTTCTAAATTAAATTCTGTGTTAATTCAAAACACTGCTAAAGTTCATAAGTAAATTTTACACCTAAATACTGTCTGGTTTACTTCCTAACTCTAGAAAACTCTTCTGTGTATGTCTGTACCTACACAAGTATGACATACTTTTTCAAAACATCATCTCTCCCCTTTCTTCTTAAAAGGTGTCCATCTAAACTTTTTCTTCCTGTCATTGAACTTATTTTCCTCTAGTTATTGTTGTTTCAGCTGTTAAACACTAAAAGTTGGGCAATAATAAAGAAAGGGTGTTTTAGTACTAATTCAAACTATCTTTTCACTTTGCTAGTGAAAAGAATGCTTCCAATGCAAACATAGGAGTCTGACATTTATTTAGGTAAAGGAAAGTTTGAATTGTGCTCTGAAGTCTTGCTCTGGTTTTGTAGTGTAAAGAACTTAAAACTCTAGTGAGTTCCATACTCCTGAATTGTAATACCGGTGGCTGAAAGGCAAGTGTAGTTAAAGAACTCTGCTGAAGAACAGCATCATCTCAGTTGCATCACAACACTGAGACATAACTCCAAGTTATTTCTTGGAATATTTCCTCTCAAAACAAATACAAATGATACTCAAATTTTTGCTTCATTAGGAGTCCAGGCCTACCAAGCAGACTAATTCTAGGAGAAAAGTGTGTCATATTAGTATCCACTTTGATGGCCAGCACCTACTACTTGGACCTTGTAAACTTTTGGATGGAGCTGATCACCCAGCTTCTTCCAGAGGAATCCAGGAGCCATTTGTTCCAATCCTTTCCTATCATGTGACCTAACACATTATGTATTTAGTCATATCCTATTTTATGAGAACATATACTTGTCACAGGAGGAACAGACAATAAGACTTTGGGAAATCTGTTCACTGGAAATAGGAAATGGTGCAACAGATGCAACTCACCCAAGGTAAATAAAGCACCCTTAGAGCAAAGCATTTAACACACACGGAGAGTGCCAATTGCACAGTCTCTTGGCTGCACAGATTTACTTGTAACGTTTGCAATTTTTTCTGTGAAGACAAAACCCAGCACTTCTATATCCCTGAGTCTGTTAATCCAGGTTTGGTAAATTCATTATTTTAATACACAGCATGTTTAAAAGAATTTCCATAAGGCATTAGATAACTTACTAGTTTCTGGTGGTTTGCTGGATAGTGCTGAGAAAGTGAGGTACATGACATAGCAGCTGATAACTCCTGACTGCAGCAAGCCAGAATGGGGCTGGCCTTTATAAGAAAGAGAAAAATTAGTTGTTTTTGTAGACACTTTATCAAAGTGAAAAAGAAATTTATATCCTTTAAAGAACAGCACACCACTATCTTTTATTTTTTACTTAAGGCAGTTAGTAAGTGTTTGAAGCAGTTTAGGTACAGTTCCACCATCCAATAAAGAGAAAAAAGTCTATCCTTTAGTTCTGTGAGCCATTTTAGAAAAGTATTAGAGATTCCTGTGTAAGTAAAGAATCACCTCTGTGCTTTTGCCAAACGCAGCAGCTTTTCAAAAGCTATTGACAAGCTGCCACAATAATTTTATTTGCCTGTAAAATCTCTGTTGGAGTCACTCTCCTATTTTCAGCCTCAATGTATGCAAGATACTAACAGCACACATAGTATAAAATACTGCCGGCAACTCCACCAAGCCCAAACTCCACAAATTATAAATCCCAAGAAGTCAAAAGTAAACTGTAAAATAGTAGTGACTTTGAGATCTTCCACTGCCAGGCTTAGGTAAATCTCACAACATAGTGACAGCCATCAGCAGGTGGGCCTTCTCTACACCCCGTGCCTGATGGCACACTCAGAATGTCTCACACCTCTGTAGTTTCAGCAGTCAAGCTGACAATGAGCAACAGCACCTCACACTGTAGTACAGAGTCAAGAGCAGGACCAATTCAGAACTATCTTTAGACTTTCTGCCCGCACATGGCTTATGCCTCCAGGCACATGACAGTGGCAGCACCAAAAATCCAGGAGGAGAGAAGGTCAGTGGACTCACGGTTCTGGACACAGGGCGATATGGCCACCAGGGACACAAAGAGGCACAGGCCACCGTTCACGCCGATCAGCACCTTGTTGTACATGCAGCCCTCTGAGCGCGTGTAGAAGAGAGCCATGAGGACCAGAGCAGCCACAGCAATGGAGTACAGGAGGAGAGTGACCAAGGCAAGCAAACCATTCCACATCTGCTTGTGGTTTGCACCTGCAGTCCTGTGGAGGAAGAGACAAGCATCTTATCTTTGTCTTCCCTTACCAGAACATAAAATTGCAACAGCTGAAGAGCTCATATCCTCACACACAAAAGACAGTGTTTACTTGCACAAAGCATGCGCACGTCACTACGCCAGCACAGACTCTTGCAAGGTTCCTACTCATGAAACAGAGGGAAACAATCCTTAGCATCAGTGTTTGTCTTCTGTAGTATCACAATCAGCTCCTTCTGTAATTATAGCCCAGTGCTGACTCTTAGAATTCCCAGGAGTTGTCTGGGATCAGCCCATCAGCATATCTCAGCACCACACTTCAGGGGTTTCCTCAGCAGCAACTCCAAGTGTCCCAGGCTGGGCTAATGGGTGGTGCTCTCCATACAATGAAACCAGAGGCTTAATGCTTCAAATGGCCTCTCTTCTGCTTCTTGTACTACCCTGACAGTTTTACAGCTCTTTCATTCAATAAGCCTCCTCTCCATTTGGGTCAAGGTCGCCCTCAGCTAAAGAGTGGCTCACCTTGTTTTCCTTTCTTCACCTCCCAAACTTTTCTTGCAAAGCCCACCAGAGTTTAAAAGGAGCAACTAATTTTGAAACAATGGCCTGTTTTGTAGATGGAAAGTCTTTTCAGTTTTTTTTTTCTTTCCTGTTGTTTTGTGGAAACAGGACTTACTTTAAAAGAATATCTAATGTAAAGAGAGCTGAAGTTAAATGCAAGTGCTGGAAGTCTTTCATCCACAGAAAAACAGCTACAGTAACTAGAACTAAAAATATCTGTGGTGTAAGGAATTCTCAGCTCTTCCTCCCTGAAACCGGAATTTAACAAAGCCAAAGGTTTGCTCAAACTCTTTCTTAGCAGGTAGTACTTCAATTAGAACAAGAGAGAACTGCAAGAACTGCAATGTGAGACAGAAAGGGTGGAGGTGCAGGCAGGAGAATACATGTGGGAGGACAACTTAAATATTTTAATTTGATGAGAGGTGAAGGGCTAGGACAGTAATAGAAAATATACTTGAACCAAAAATTAAGTCAATGCCCAGTGTATATCCAGGTCGATAATGGAATCTTGCATATTTAGCTAGCAAGAAAGAAGCTGAACACAAATTAGCAGTTGTTAAATTAAGAAAAAAAATTGATGTGTATTAAGCTGACATAGAAAAAGCAGGATTTATCAGCTCACAACATTGCAAGCAGTCCCACTACTACATTTTGCAAATCCAGTTTTACTCTCTCGCACTACTTTTCTAAGCAGATATATCTTCATATAAAATATAAAATAAATTAAGAAATTTTTGCATCTCAAGACACTATTACTTAATGGATGCCAAGCAGTACAGGTTAAGAATAAATCAGCAGAGTAGAAGTGAGAAATGAGGAAACATTTCTGTTTGGGGAAGGAGAAAGTAGATGAAGCAAATATGAACAGCTCTGAATACTGATATTCACATGTCTTCTTTCAAAAATTACATTCAAGATACTTTTACATTCTTTGTTACAAGAAAGGCATTGGTCAGAAGTCCACCAGAATTTTAAGAAAGTAACTACTTGCCCAACACATACCAATTTTTATTCCACTTGTGTGCAAACTCAACCAGCAGGATGAGCTGAATGGCAATGAAAAGGAACCCTCCTGTCGCTCCCACGTAGCGCCAGGCTGCAAGGCACAGAGGCAGAAAATAGGTCAAACGCCTTTCCCTTGAGATAAAATGGATTTATTGTCTATGCAGTGAAGCTGGTAATGTGGTTTGAATATCTGAAGCTCACAAATGTAGCAGGAGATAAGAGATTTCAGATGAAAGGCAGCTCAGTTAACTCAATATTAGCTCCCTGATGAATTCAGCTTGCAACCTGCTACACTTTCAATGGACAGCTACTGAGTCTCCCTAACCTAGAAAATTTTTGTGGAGACTATGAGTTACTATATTCAGACAGAAAATACTGAAACCTTTATTTGTGACTGGCAGGAGGGACGTTGTGTGAAGGCATTCCACAGGAATCTAAACCCTGAAATTGCAAGGTACTGGAACCCAATCACTACTAAAAAGAGAAATTTCTTCTCCTCCAGATTCCAGTACCACAGCAAAACAAAGGTGGGGTTTATCTATTCACAAACGCTGTTCTGAGCCACTCCCAAGGAACACTTAGTATTCACTGACTGGTTTTAAAACAGGTTATTTGGGTAGTAACTGTTGACCTACATACATACATTGCATTTGGGTAACTGCTTGGATGTTTTGGACAACAGATTTCTTAAATTTTTTAAACATTAGAAGTGTCTGAGGAAATATAGATACCTATTTTAATTTTTAGCTGTATATACAGCTTGTGCTACTCTGCAGTACACAGCCTACAAATTACTCGGGATGTGCAGCTGATTTCAGTGAAGAAAAGACCAAGGAAGTGCATCAGCAAAATTCAGCCATATCCTTCCATTGTGCTTTCCTTTTGAAAAAAAACATGCGTAATTTAAGTGGAAGAACAGAACAGTCAGGGCTCATTTCCATTAGCAGCTGATGTAGAGGTTATTTTTTTTCTTACTCTATCATAAGCTCATGATTTAACAGCAAGCAAAAATGTCATTGTCTGGTTTTCTAAATGTATATACTTGACAAACATTCTATTCTTCAAACATATAAAAAAAATGTTATTCTGTAAGAAAGCACATAAAAGTTAGGCAGGGCACAAAGTGGCATGTGTATTTGGGAGAGGGGCAGCAGGAAAAGTCAGGCCACCAATGGAGTGAATAATCAAATAGACAGACTCTCATGATCTCCTTCCACCACATTATAGTGCAGGACATTTGTGGATCAATCACAGGTAAGGTCAACACAGCCAGTGTGTATTTAACACTACAACCCACAGAAACCTACTGCTTGTACATAGTCTTCCTTCTCCATGATTAACAAACCACTTGGGAAATATGGCATGAGATTTTGTTTTTCAAGGAAAAAAAAAAAAAAAAAAGGCAGTTGGGAGAATGACCCTTCCCTCTAAAAAAAACCCAAAACCAACCAACCAACCAAATAATAGTGTAAGCTTCATGAAAGAAGGGGAGAAAACCCCATACCACAAACATACTATACCCAACCCATCTGTAATCTCAATTTCAGGGGCAGACTAGAGATCAGCTTAGAAAACAGCTAAGGTCAGTTAGCAGAATACAGCTTTAGAGTGAAAAGTCACAAGCTGGTTTGGGCTTTGGACTACATTAGACTGGTGTTGACAATCAGCACAAAAATTTCTGTTTCTCCTTTTCTGCAAACACATCAGCTACTGAAGAGGTTTCACGATGAAAAGGGTCACTTGCAAAGATGACAGGCAGTCTCTTCTGCTTATGAGTACAAGGCATTGTACTGCTACATCTAATCCAAACAGAATGGCTGCTAAGGACAAATACATTCAGCCATCCCAAACCTTCACAGAGGAAATGGGAAAGGGGCCTCAAACAGAACCAGGACCAAACAAACAGACAGCAAGAGCAAGATGAGGAATTATACCTGTCAGTGGTTTACTTGTGGTTTTTACTTCACTTTCCCAGAGTACTGTGCTCATGGTCTGTTTGTCCACTCTATTCTCTTCCCCATGTTACCTCTTCCTCCTGCCCTTTTAAAACACCCTGGATAGAGCAGGTGGGTGTTGAGAACAAGGTAACCAAGCAAGTCTTAGTGGAAGCAGGCAGCATACACAACTGCTCCTTTGCTCTACTGATCCCATCCCTTTTCACCTGTCCAGACCAAACAGCTTAAAGGCTTACAAGTACCTGTAAGATGTAGTTACTGTAAATGTAAGAGAACAAACTCATCTTGGTATCACCAGGATTTTTGGTCCTAGCCCTCAAGACTCTTGTGATACACTCCCCTCCTAGCTGGCACTTCAGTACTGTGGCCAGCATTCCTTCCAAAACAGGAAATGCTTCTGATATGGCATCCTCAGCAGAGCACATGTATCAGGGCCCAAGAACTCTAATTTTACCTTACTGCACGTGTGGCCCCAACCTGAAAATTAACATCCCAAATTCTTTCAGGGCACTGCAAGTTTCCAGGCAGCAAACAGCAGGTTACCGTGCCTCCTGGAGCACTGGCACCTCTTCACTGTGCAGCCTGACTGCTGCACTATGCCAGAGCTAGCTGCACAAGCCAAACTAATATGCAGCCGTGTGTTCTTGAGTGAAAAATTCCTTCTGCACCATTGTAGTTCCATATTTCTTAATGAACTGGCAATAATTCTTTAAGAATTGCTGCAGGGATAATGTTATCTACCACTTTCGCCTGCTCTTGGTCAGAAAAAAAAAATTCTTGTTTTTTTCCTGCACATTCACATGAAGACCACGTAGTTTGCACACAGAGTGTTCCCCCAAACAGCTCCAAATACTACTTTTGCATCTGGCCTGTAAAGGCTCTACTTGAAGAAACAAGGCAATATTCATGTTCATCAGACCTCTCAGATTTCTAATCACTCAAAAGATAGTAGACAATGAAGAAGCATAACAAAACAAGAGGACATACCATTGAGGAAAGTGTCCTGGTCAGGAATGAAGAAGGCTCCTGAGCACATTGCTGCCAGAACTATAAGTTTAATAAGCCAGAATCTGTATGAGAGGAAAGAAAAAAAAAACAAAAACAAAAAAAAACCCAAAAACCAAAAAAAACCAAATAAACAAAACCATCTGGTTATAATAGGAATTAGGGATTTTCAATTTTAGTATCACATGAAATCTCTATTTAAAGATAACCTTTGATGACTGATTACCACTTTACTTAGTTTGCACTTGACCACATTATTTCTGCCAATAAGAGCAAAGTAAAGGTTTTCGGATTTGGGTTTTTGTTTTTTCTGCCTAGTACTACACCCAAGTGAAAAGCTCATGGCACAAACTTGTAAAGAGATGTGAAAATTAGGCAATCAAACAAAGAACTCACCCATTATGAATATATGCTCGGCAGCTTTTGCTGTTGTTAATTTTGATGGTGAACAAGAAGAATAAAAAGAAGAAACAGGCCATTCCAAAACAGACTTTGTACACTGCAGAGTATCCCACCAACTTCTCACACATCTCACCCGCCTGAATACCCTTGCACATCTGCTTGTAGAAGGGAATCTAAAAAGCAGAACACATTATATAGAAGCTGTTAGAAGGGACACGAAGCACACATAACCAAGCACATCTGTGCACCACACTGACTTCTCACTAGCTTCATTTAATACTTTTGACTTTGGACACCTTTTCAGCCTAGATTTCAGGGTTCAGGGGATATAACAAAATCTAAAACATAAGGGACTGAAGTCTTCCAGAGCCTTCACACCACTCTTTACAGATCCCTTGGGGTACAAGTCCACCTTCTATCAGCTCTCCTGGTTCATGCCATTACTGCTGACTCCCTCACCCTGGGGACCTTCTCCCTTCTTCCCACACTGTACAGCAAAGACTCTAATTGCTTCAGTAATCCAGCGTGCATGAGACACACCAAGGGCTTGTGCTGCCCTGGCTGGAAATGCAGATTGAAGCACACTCAAGTGTCACAGGGGCAGCAACCACCCTCCTCTCCACCATAGCTTCTGCAAGAGAGTTGTGCCAGTTGACCTGATTTTGTTTTAAATTAACAGAAAGGTGGAATATTCCTGCCTCTCTTGACTCACTAAATATTTGCCTTCGAGGCCTTTCCCCACAAAGGGGAAAACAAACAGCTGCACATTTTGGCTTCAGTTTCACCACATGAACATGATGCTGGGTGCTCAAAAAAACGGGTCTGTGGCCACGACCCGCTGCTGTGAGGCACCTCTGTGTAGACATCCGCCTCTCACACCCATTTCATTGCACAGAAACACAGGAATTTAATTAGAAAACCACTGTCCATTTCAAAGAAAAGAAAGGCCTCCCTTGTGTGCTTACAGCCTTCAGCTGAGGCTGGTAAGACCAGTTGAACAACATTATTAAACCCTCTGGAGCTGACTGTGCTCTCCATACAGGTGACTGGAAGATAGAGAACTCAACACATAGCAGGACACAACAGGCACAAATCAACAGCTATGGCAAAGGAAACCCCTTCATTCAGCCAGCAGGTCAGTACACAAAGCCATAACAATGAAAGAATAACTGGGCATGGGTGCTAGCTATCAGGCAGGATTCCCAGCTGTAGAAAACCCTTTGAGAGGCAGGAAACAAGTGATAAACAAGTAAACTGCCAGCTTCCACCCACCAGGCTCTGAAAGCCTACCTCTCTCAGCAGGGTATGCAACTTCAATCTCTGTTTCAGGAATCCAAACCAGCCAGGAGATCAACAACCCTCTTGGCAGTTTCTCAAGAAGAGGAGCTCACAACAACACAGAGCTAAGGGTAGCAAACCTAGCTACAAGACGGAGCTGATCCTCAGTGGGCTGGAACCAGCTGAGGAGATGAAAACTGGTGTCAGCTGTGTGGTGTTATGAGAATGGATTCAAGTTGGGCCACTCCGAGTTGCTCTTTCAGCCACAACTCAGAGATTAGGAGCCACTGCATAAAGAATCTGGACATTAAACAAGTAGCTGTTGCTAAATTGCATCCAAGAGTTTTTAGAGAGCTCCTGAGAAATTGTCTGGAGCATCAGCAACACTTTTCCCAGGTCTTGGAAAGCAATGAAATGTCAGACTGGGCAAACATGCCAGCATACAAAATGAGCAACGGATTGACTGGAATAATTATGAGAACTATCAATGTCACAGTGATGCCAGGGCAAGCCAAGGGGCCTCAACAATGCCAGAGAAAGCAATTGGGCTATCAATTAACACTTTTCTGTTCTTTCCTTATAATAACCATCAATCAGGAGAGGATAGAAAACAGAATAATATTGAACTAAAAATATTGGGAAAATTACTTATTTGTTTGATACAGATGATAGTACTCACCAAGGAGACAGATTTCTACAAGATCTGTTTACTTTACTTTCAAGACATTCAGAACAAAACATAAGAAAACAAAAATAGCACAGAACTTGATTAACTGACTAGCTAATTAGAAACAGATCTCTGGGTAACCATAAATAGGCACCTTCTTTAATTGCATAGGTTTCTACAGAAATCTTGATGGGATTTTTGAACCTATACATTCTTTCCTCCTGTAAGTATTAGCTTCATTACAGGCCTGGCTGAGAGTAAATAGATGGATTCACAAGAACAATAGCTCGGTTTGCCCTACATAAGCGACAAAGAGTTTAGCCACCATGTAGTATTCACCACAGTATGCAGTAAAAAGAGATGGCCACAGAAACAGTCTCGTGGCACTGAATGCTCTTTTAGGACACCCGTGGTCCTGAAGAAAGAAAACAAGAACAAAATCAAACTCTTGGAGACCCTAACAGATAAAACACACAAGCACAGTGCTGGGGACAATAGGACTGGTGCAATAAAAAGAGCATGTTTTTGTGAAAGGATGGTCTACTGCTGCAAACAATTTATCAAGGCTTATGTGACTGATAG
>JANRMJ010000079.1:22157518-22173142 GCA_025584955.1 Alethe diademata | reverse complement strand
ACTAATGTCTCTTTTCAATGTATCTCTGAAACATGTTCAGCTGCTGAGAAGGCTGCCCACCCTATGTGCTTTACCATGCTAACCATTTGCTGGATATTTTTGATACTGTTAAGTCACATATTAGTTATTTGCCAAGATACAGTAAAATAGCTGGTTTTGTACCTTTAAAAGCAGCAGATGCTAAATTCTTTGGCCCCAGAGTAGAGGACAAAGCATTCTTGTTGCAGAAACTCAGTATCAGCTCCAGTAACACAAATGCCTCAGCTGCTGCACAAGCAATGATGTTATCACAGCAAAGCTGGCAATTTTCCAGCATGCACTGAAGCCCTCAGAGACGATGAGCATTTGAGCAGCATCGACAGAAACAGGATGCCCCGAACTTGCTCTCCTCTCACAGCAAGCTGCAAGCACACAGAACCATCTTGGTGCAAGAAGCCAGCACCGGGGCCAGCTGGGGTCTGCCAGCACCCAAAGATGCCAGCACAGGAGCATCCCAGGGGAACAGGAATGAAGAGTGGAAGTCCTCCAGAAACAGCCCTGGAGGACCCTGCTTTCACCTGGATGTCCTCATCCAAGGAGGAAGAACACAGCAGGCAAGCTTTGTTACGGAAACAGAGGAAGCATGAATGAAAATCTGTGTAGGTGGGAAAGCAAGGGCAAAAAACACCACATAAAATCACCTATACAAAATCTTCCTGCAAATAACCATCAACTTCTTCCCTATTCCTCCACTGCCTCTCGCTTCTTTCCTCAGAGATCTGCTACTGTAGAGACTTGGGAACTTACAGGAAAACAACTAAAGAGAAAAAAACACTTCTCACTGACAAAAGAGAGATTCCTTCCATGTAAGAGCAGCATGAGTAATTGAACTCGACACTGGTAAAGGAGGCACACAGCTCCTTGCCAAGATTACAGTTCTAAAAGGGACTACATTAGAATTTTAAATTCTTTGCCTAAATGCAAAATTATTTTTTAAAAAAAAATCTGATTAAAATTAATCAAAATCTGCTCCTCTTGGGGAAAAAAAAAAAAAAAGAGGGTGAAGTCCCAAAAATATCATGCAAAGTATTTGCTTACAGTCTGGCTTCAGGAACTGGGAGTGTTCCATGACCGAGCCAAAAGCAAAGGAATCAGTAAGTGCACAGCACTTTTAAAACACAGCTCATCACTGGGAAGCTGAGACTGGTTAGTCTGAATAAGCATTTTCAAGGTGCACTCTATTAAAACTGTGCTGAATTAGCTTCAGGGGTATTTGAACTTTTAATAACCCTTAACATAACTATTAAATTAGAAAGCAGATAAAGAAAGCCTACTTTCAGATGGTCCATTTCCCATTCAAAGACCCCAAATGTTCTAAACTAAGAGAGTGATTATCTTTCCACTTCAAACTAACAGCAACTCTTTGTGCCATTTCTTCCCACACTGAGCTTCCAAGACTATGAACTGGAAAAGAAATTTGGCGATAGTGAAAAGCATGTTGTTGAAGGCTTCTTGAATCACTTTTCTGTTGGATAAAGAGTATTTTTTGCTAGGGATACAAGCTGCATTAAAACCACACTACTGATGGAAAAGAACTTTATGAAATTTGGATATGAGCACATAATGTGTCGCCCACACACTTAAGTACCTTGGGTTATTCACTCTATTGCCAAGCTAAGCATCTAGTAAGTCAAAGTAATTCCTGGCAAGCAATTTCAGCATGCACATCTTGAAAAGTTTTTCAGTCACAGTTCACAGGCAAGCATCATGTCTGTACTGGGTGCTCCTACAGGGGGGTCATCAGTTTCTGGTGGCCTAGGGTAAAATGTAGCACTAGGATAACCCATGCAAAACTCATTAAATGAAAGGAAATTAGGATGGAACATACAAAGAAGCTACAATGGGAAGAAAGAGAGGTGATAGGCAGCAGAGCACAGAAGCCCTCAAATTAGTCTGCTACAAACCCGCCAGTTCATCTGCGTTGCAGGAAGGGGGTGCTGCCACCAGCTTCTGCATCTGGGATGATCTGGAGGGAAGTGTTCCAGAGACAACCAAAAGTCAACTGCAGAATGTAACCAGGGCATCAGCTTGTTCAGCAACTGGTTCAATGAGGAAAGAGGCCTCACTGTGCAACCTCACTCTCCTGGGAGAGGAGCACAAAACAACAAGATGCTCACACTGATGGAAGCCTTCTGAACCTCTAGGACAAGCACACACACAACCCCAAAGCAGGCCCAAGGATGCATTTGGAGCAGAACCTTCATTTTTAAGAATTAAGCAATGCAGCCTTTGTTCCCTCTAGTTCAAAACAGAGTTTTATTGCTGCAGTTTGTAGTGGATGAGAGAGAGGATTTGTGCTACTTGGGTGGCTTATGAAGCCAAACCAAATATGTGGTACAACAGGACTAGTGTGTGGGCACAAGCAGGCTGTTGAGCATTTAGCTTAGGAAAGTTATATTAAGATTCTGAAAGAAACTTGAGTTTTAAAATCTAGCTTTAGCCACAGCTCCTTTAATGTTTTTGAAGCTCTCTAATTAAAAAGACAATTAGAGATGAACAATATTTGCTGTGGTTAGAGGCCATGTGAACACAAGGACTCACACTGAAGAAAACTCCTCGTAGAGACACTGCAGCATTGTGCTTTGCAGCAGTCTGTCACACCAGGAAGGCAGAATTAAAACCGCAACACTTGAAGAGTTATTTTCTAATTTGCTGCTTCTGCTGCTAAACAAGCTGCCAGAGACAAAATCAAGGTTATACTGAACTGATTTGTTCCACTAAAACAAGTTCCCTAATGCTTCTCCCTCTAGTGACAATGCCTGCACAGCAAACCTGGGGTGGGCTCACTGCAACGGATTTCTGCACCAGAGAGGAAGGACGCTAGGCTCTTCCTGTTGTGAAACACACTCAGTGGGTGACAGGAAGACGCTGAGCATGGAAAAATCAAGTGACTGAAAATGGAAAATCATCCCATCTGAGTTTAGAAGTGGATGGCCAGAGGAAACCGACCACCTCTTCTGAGAGAGCACCCCTGTATGCAAAGAGCTGTGGAAGGAGCCCCATTTTCTTCCAGGGGCAGCAGTGACCACATCCCTGTTACTTACGTGAGTTTTCATTTCATTAGCTACTGTTGTAGACATCATGACGCAGCAGATGATGGTCACCAGGATGAAGTAAAGCGCGTACATGAAGCGGGTGCTGGTTGACTGTTTTATCTTGGGGCAGCATTTGCAGCACAAGGAGCAAGCAGCAGTACCACAGCAGCAGGCCAGCTGAAAAGGAACACCAAAAAAACACAAGTCAAAAACCCACCAGAACCCTCCATCTTAAGGTTTCTATTGAAAAAGTTAGACAGGGAAGCTGGGAGACTTCTTGCAAAACTCCAGAATTTCTCAAGTCCTCTCCTCCCAGCTGAGCAGCATTTAAGTGGAAGCAGACTGTCTTGTTTATCAAAACTCACTAGTTTTAGGCACATCAGTGTCTAGTTTTCCCAGATTTACTAAGGATGAGCGACACATTTCTTTGTGTATTTTAGTCTTCTACCGACAACTGAGGGTCCATCAAGATAAAATCCATGAAACACAGCAACACCCATGG
Organism: Alethe diademata; assembly: GCA_025584955.1. NCBI lineage: Eukaryota > Metazoa > Chordata > Aves > Passeriformes > Muscicapidae > Alethe > Alethe diademata. The sequence continues at coordinate 22,169,566 of JANRMJ010000079.1, read as the reverse complement.
ACTTATTTTATTCCAAAAGGAAAAAGGTACTGAATAAATCCTGAAAGGGACCTAGATTGAGGTTCATTATTTTCTTGCTGTCAGCAGTATCACTGACTTTCAAAGAACCTGGATTCACCTTTCCTGCCTTCTACTTTTAGAAAAGTCATATATAAAATACAAGGTAAGCCTTACTTACATACATAAGGCAGCATTGTCTATGGACAGGCCCTCACTTGCAATAGGCAGCAGCTCCATATGGTTCCTGTCTGTGCTTAACCCATCAACCATGACCACAGGAGGGATTTTTGGTCATCAGCAGGCAGCCAGGAGCAGGGAGCCACCCTCACTGGTGTCACTGCTGCCAGCCCAGGGTAACCTCACCCCCCTTCCCCCCCATATTCCGGGGGCTCCCTGAGGCTGGGTATGGTGTGTTGCCAGTGCCTGGCACTCCAGCACACCAAGGCTGCCTCTTACTGATGTTTCCTCAGCTTTTGGAGGGGTCATGGGAACATTTGCAGGACCTTCTGCTTTCAGCCACCAGCTTTAAAAGGTGGATGCTTGCTGTAAGATTGAAAATTCACAGGTGCCACATCTGAGTCATCCAGGAGAACGTCACTGGTTGTATGTGTCTCCAGGCACACAAGCATCATGCACTGTTTTCCTCCCAGAACACTTTCTCTTCCAGCATCAGTGACTTGTCTGATAAAGGGGAGGGGGTTTCATTTGTGTATGCAGACACATATATCCAACTCTACAGAATCTCACAACCAGACTAGTTGTTCAAAGAGCCTCAAATCATTTTGAAGAAGTCTCCTGAAAAGACTTCCAGTTTATCACTTCCTAGCCATGACTATCTCTGCAACACCCAAGGTCATACTTCCTTCAGCCCAGGAAGGGGGTGGCAGACAGGCCCTTCCCTTTCTCAACAGCAGCTGTTCAGCTGCAGAAGACATAAAATGGGGACAGTCTAACCCAGCCCCCATGCTGCTCTTCTCTCACTTCACCACTGGATCTCATGCCAGAGGAGACAGGGCCTCAAAGCATGCAGCTGCTAAAATTGCTGCTACTGCAGGACAGAAATCCTCTCCAAAACACAGAGCTCCAGATATGTGGCATAAACAGAATGGACTCATGTTGGCACCTAAGCTGGAAATCAAAAATACTATGTGCAAAAGCACATCATGCAAATATACTTTCAAAATAGAAGGCTCTAGTGGCCGAATGGCAGTTTTATTTTTTATAGGTAGTGAAATGACATTACCTTTCAGAGCATCAACGCAAGTCCAGAAAATAAGGAAGCTACAGCAAGTTACTGATTCAGCAAACAAATGGGATAACACTTCAAAACAAATGCATTCCAGAAATGTATCATTCACCCACTTCAGAATTGTAACAACAACAAAAATTAAGACTAAAGGTCCTTTTAATATGAAAGGATTTGGTATCAGCCCAATCCGAAGTATCCACAATGAACTTTAACCATTGGCCTTAGCATAACATTAAAAACTACAGCATAGAAGTAAAAAGGTATGCAGCTTTGGCATCTGTAAGGAGAAAAACATTTTCCTACACCAGGTGCTGGAGAGCTCTGCCAGTAAAATCTCATCTACATCCAGCAACGTCTGCTATTCTACTCCTGGGTCCCTGGAGCTGCTACTTAAAGCAACAAATGCTTAAACAGAATATGTAAGTCATTTATGTACTTTTCCACATTTCTAGACTTTAATGGTAGTTTCTAATACTGAGCACGTATCCTATAAATAAGAAATATTTGTGAAAAATACCAGTATTTCCATCTTTTTCCAGATGCACCTCTTCAAGCACTCTGAATAGCCATGGAAACCATAGAAAGTTGGTTAGACTATTCAGCCACAGCCTCAAATTTGGTGGTTTGGGGGTTTTTTTGTGAGGTTTGCTTTTTTTCTTCTTTTTTTAACTGTACTTCTAACATTCCAGAGTAGGCCACAATCAAAAAGGTGTTTTCCAAAAATAAATGAGAACAGCCTCTGTCCTGAAGACTAAGATGCTGGCCACAACCTACTGACCCAAGAGGTTTCAAAGATATTATCTTTGGGTGACAAGACTTCAAAGCCCACATATACACAGAGTTCTCTGTCAAGTTTTGGTCAATGTGCAGCTAAGCTCCACAGATGCTCTGATGCCACATTCTTTACTGCAGGCGTGGCCCATCTCACTTCTCCTCTGCCTTTTGATTGCAGCAATGGTCTGCACAGGGCCTCAAAACCCACTGCAAGCCAGCAGCAAATTTTTGTCATGTTATAAAAAAGAGACTAAGAAAAAAAAGAAAGTAATGTGAAAAATCTTTTACAGATTTAGCTTATCATTAAAAGCTCCTCCAAAGAATGGGGTTGTGCAGGAGGAAGATGCTGTGCAGTTTTTAGGACAGAGACAGCCCAAACACAAATGAGGGTCTGTGACCACTGCCAGCAAGTAGACCTTCTATGTACAAATCCTTCAGAGTCTCATGATCATCCCAAGCCCAGCTTCTCCAAGAGTCCAGCAGAATGGCATCTGAAAGCCAGGCTGTCTACCTGGAGTTTGTCATCCTGCAGCAGGTACTGGCTTCAAGTCCTTCTCAATCCAAAGGCTCCCACAAGTCAGGCAGCAAGTTTAGCCAGCCCAGCTCCCATAGCTTTACATCTCCTCACCGGGGTGAACACCACAGTCCGACTATAATTACAAACACTGGGCAAATATTGATGCTTTCCACAAACACTCATCATCAGCCAGCTCCCTCACACTAACCTGCCACAGTGCCACAGTTCAGACCAGCCGCCTGCTTTGCTCAGTGCTACTCTTTCAGAGCTCACAGAGTACAGTGCCAGCCTGCCTGAGACCCCAGAATCTGAAAGCCTAATATACTTGAAAACAGACTGTACCAGGATTTGAACTGCCTGGATGATGGCTGACTTGACTGGTTTCACAACAGCAGCTGTGTAAAGCTGTGTGGGAAGTATTTCTGTTAAAATATATTCAAAACACAGTTTCACAGACATTTCGGGTGCCAGGCTGGCTTAACAACCCCGGGCTTGACCCAGCCTTTCTCCCAATGATACCAGAGTTGTGGGTTTGATCCCTGTGTGTATCACTCATGTAAGAGCTGGACTCAGTGGTCCTTGTGGGTCCCTTCCAACTAAGACCAATCTGTGACTCCTTGCCAGCCACTCACTCACTCCTACCCTTGCTACAACACCTCATGAGCCCTGACAGTTCTTTCTTCTGCTGAGGATAACCAAATAAAGCAACCTCGTGGCAAGGTGCGAAAATTATGTATCAACCCTTNNNGCTGCTGATTTATTACACAACAGCAGGAACAGTTCTACTACTTCACGGGAGGACACAGCGCATGGGCAGGAGGGGAAAGCAGAGGTGAATGTTTTGCAGCTGTCCTACACAGCTTCTCCTTTCTCTGAACAGATGTTTCCAGTGGCATTTTCCTACCTCATTCAATCTGAGTGCTGTAGGTGCCTGCCAATGCAAGGAGCAGTAATTCTGACATTCACCCAGTAAAGAGCAGAAGTAAGCAGACACGTAACAGCCCTAGTCCGTGCAAACCACTTTTCCAAGTACAGGCAGGCCCAGACATTGAACAGTCCCATCTTACAACAGCCTGGGGAGCACCTATGGTTATAACAAGAGTTAGGTTAACAAAACAGGGTAAAAGCAGGCTTACCAACTCGCACACAAACTATTGGTTCCTGACAATAAATACTCCACTAACACACAGTTAACATCTGCCACACACTCAAGTCTTGATTTTTGCAAGCTGTGATGCAATCTGATAAGTCCGTGGAATGGGGTATGAGAATAATGTTAAGCACATGTGACTGTTTACATACAAGACTGAGAAGTAAGAGAACCTATCTTGCCTGCTGCTTTTATAGAGACAGTGAGATTTTAAGAATGTATTTTCCACATACGTTTCCAAAAAGATCTTGAAGGGTTTAGAAAATACTTTGTGTAGTTATTAAAGTGAAGAGTTTCAGGATCGCTGCCCAAAATAGCCTATGGTATTTTTAAATTATACAAACCATGGGCAAGTATCAAGCTTATCACAACAAAGAATTTCCTTTTGGGAGACTTCAGCAGAAATGGTAAAAATCAAAGGGGCTAAGAGCACATTGAGGAAAAAAACCTGCATTCTTTAACAAAATGAAGACTTAGAAGCTTTTAATTTCTTCCTTCCTAACTGACAGCCTGGTGAGAGCACTGGGGGAGAATGCATGCCTTGCAGCCTGTCCACAGAGCACAGGAATGTGCCTTGCTGAAGCTTCTTTTCATGGGGGCCTAGAGCAGCTTAGTTTTTCATGCACTGCTTGATTACTTGACTACCAGCATTATCTGGGCCATAAGATCTGCAGATAATGCAGTCACTGAGCTGTTAACAGCAGTGTCTATCAAAAACATCCAAACATCTACTCTCACAGCTACAGACAGCCTACTAGCAGGCTGGACAGGCAAAGCAGCCAGCCTTGCATGAAGAAGATCCTGAAGTGGCTACACACCTGCCCTTGCTTGGGCTTTTGGTTTCAGGAAAGAATATCTAGAAGCAAGTATTTTATTAGTGCACTGGCTCATGAAAACAAGAGATGTCTGATGCCAGGTGTCCTGCGTGTTAGCAGCTGGTCTCACAATATTATTGAGAACCTAGTGCTGTTATGCACATGCATTTTCCAAAAGCTTCTTCAACAGGTCACATGATTACACAGCTGTTTGTCCCTCTGGAGTAACTAAACTTACCAAAAAGGAGGCTTTATTTTGTCCTTTGTCTGACTTAACTGGCTTTCCACTGCTTGTTATTTAATATTCAGACTCACCATGTGACTTAAGCCAAGAGGCTTTGTGAACCAACATACCAGTTAATCAACTGACGACCTATTTTGGGGAGCACATCTCACACTGCAAACTGTGCAAAATTAAAACAGATTTCAGAGAAAAGTCACACCAGCCCAGACGGTGCCTGAGCCATGCTTTCTGGTGAAGGTGCCCTCAGCCACCACAGGGCAGAACTGCCATACAGCACCAAGCAGCTCGGAACCTAGGCAAGAAAGCTACGCTGAGAGTTAAACCGTGCATGAGCCACTGCCAGGCACCGGCAGAGCTGAAGTTAGGCTGGACTGAGGGCGACTACCCTCTGTCTCTGCACAAACATTACCAAGTGGTGACTCAGCTCAGCATTAGAAAACAGCATCACTGCAAAATGTCTAAATTCAAGACTGTTCAGCTGCTCTTCTCCCGATGGTTTTGGAAAAATCAAGTCAATTGTTTAGTCTGACCTAAGCCTCACAGTGTATCATTATCACCATCTCCTCCATTGAACTATTTTCCATTAGCATAGACCTTCTGGATTTGACAGCAGTATGAGGCAGACTGTCCATCCCTGTGGTTACTTAAATCTGACACTGAAAAGAGGGGGAAAAAAACCACCTTCTAATTTGCCTGCTATAGTTCCCCAGGCACTGGTTCCTGGGTGAGGCTTTCTTCACTAGCTTAGGCTTTTAATTTCCTGGTCTTTCCTCCCTGCTCATCAAAGAAAGAAACCAAAACATTTATCCTCAGTCTCACTTGAAGTCTTTAAGACTTCTCCTCCCAGCACCTAAGTTGTTCAGGGTCCTTATTCCTGAAAAAAATTCAAATTTGTCCAGTCCTACAAAATCATGGTAGTCCAACTGTAAATAGTCCAGCAAGTCACCTGACTCCTCTCTCCAGCATACAGCCACAAATGGGGTGGGACTCAGCCCTGCAGCACCCCACATACAAGATGGGCAACCAGCTACATTACTTAAAAAGCTGTATTTTATTTGCAGTGGTATCATGCCATGCGGGTTACATCTGCTTCAACAGTAGTCTCTGCTCCACCAGTCCTTTCACTTGCCTGTGTGCTTCTGGGAGCAATTTTAAACATCCTCTCAAGTCACTCAGGAAAACAGACCTGATCCTGAAGCTTCTTTGCATTGATGCCTTGACATTCTTCACTGACAGCAACCTCTGCTGGGTGACAGGTTCAGCTGTCCTTTCCAATAATTTCGTATTTCACGGTTTTCTCACCTGCAGGTAGTTTAAGCTCATGCTGAAGCCACTTCTCAAACTGTCACAGCAGAGGAGATAATAACAGAGTAATTGAAAGGTGAAAGAGAAATTGGCAGTGGCAAAGTCTCACAACTGGGGCCATCACTTCATACAGAGAGCAGATTTTCTCCAGGTTAGCTCTGATGTTTGAGACCTGTACTCCAGAGGTGGATGGCACATGGTATAATGTGCTACATCACCAGGTACAGAGAACAAAGTGCAGGGCAGTAACTGCCTAAATCTATGTACCACTGGAGTGAGGAAGCAGTTAAAATGCAATTTTCTTATGCATTGACTTAAAAGCACATAGCTGGAACAGCTGCTCTGCTTTTGAATGAACATACAGCTTTGAGCTGTTCCACAAACATGCTGTGTGTCTAAAAGATGGTTTCAGTGCTGAGTCCAAGAGGACTTTAGTGTGGGTAGTAAAAAAAAAAAAAAAATATATATATATATTAACACTTTGTACAAAGTGACAAAAGCCAAAAAACTGGTACAAAGTCTTAACTCTTTCTCATCCCTTCACATTAAAAAACAAAAATCTACTTGTTCAAGTTGCTAAAGTTGCTTCAGTTTACATCAGTGTCATAACATTGACACACTTTTCCAGACTGGCAGGTTCAAAGCAGAGGCTGCTCACATCCTGACACTGCCTCTTGATGAACATTTTTAAACATAATGCCTATATCTTCCTGACACAGGAAGTATTCCCGAACCACTGTTTTACCAGTGACTGTAATAAGCCAAGAGAAAAACACTTGAGACAGGTCTTTTCAGAAAACATGAAGAACAGTTCCTGTTAAAACTCAGTACCAGAGATTACAGGTTGATGTATTTTGGATCAGCGATACTGGACAGAAGGAAGAGCAAAATTTTACATTTTCAGACTGTTAACATTTATACTTTTAAATACTTGAACACACAGCATCTTTAATTGATGGAAGATCCAATTACTAAACTGCAAACACTAGTTCCTGCGTAGCTGTTAACGATGATTAATTAAAATGATTATGAGGTCCCTGGTGTGTAGGTCTCCCTTCAAAATGGGCAGAGCCACCTCCACCCACATGCCATCACCAGCACACCCTACAGTCTCCCCACAGCTCAGTCCCTCACTGCCTCATGCTGTAACATGCTCATGCTGAAGCTTATCTCCTGGATGACTTGAACAAGGCAGCAGGTCAAATCCCATTGACAGAATGGTCAGCTGCAGCCTAAATATCTTAGAGGCCAGGCATTTAAAATGCTAAGACCTATTAGGGCCTGCACAGTTGAGAACGAAATGGAAGCACCATTGACTGGGGTCCTTGAGAAGGACACAGGAAGCAGCCTAAGGTCCGAGTATCTTCACATGGATAACTTGAAAACACCATGTTTGGGATGAGAGCAGTCACCAGCTCCAACAAGATCTTCATCTTCTACCATAGTCACAGCTCAGGCTTTCATCCCTGAACTAAGTATGTCTTGTACCTACAACTGTGAATGTTTCCATTGCAATGAAAGCCCCAGTAATAGGAAAAACATATCCTGGAACAAGCACACTTGCAAAAACTAAAATGAAACCAGCAGTAGTATTTAGATCCTTGGGCAGAAAAATACTCCCTTGGCCTTAAAAGCGAAGGCTCTGCTCTTATACTCTTTCACTCCACAGCTCTAGAGCCATGGGTATTTAAGGCATTTCTTTAAACCCACAATACAACCAACTTATGGGATGCAAAAGTCTAAAAAAACAGAAAGCAACTGGGAATCGGGCAGGAATGAGAAAGACTGTCTTCTCCTTACCATGCAGTGACAAGGAAAGGATTCCAACCTAGAAATGCAATGTCAAATGATACAACACTTACAAGATCTCCCCATCTTTTAGTCACTTTTCCTTCCCTTTTCCATCACTTTTGAATCCAGCAGTAAATTGTATCCCACTATGGCAGGTAGATGGAACCCCAAAGATAAGTTTTTAAAGTTCCCTTGAAAATAGGCAAAGTTTCAATGGAGAAAAAATTATCTCTCAACTCTAAGCAAGGAAAAGGTTGCAGTGCAACTTTGTATTTATTAGAAAGGGAAACAGCATGAGATAGCAACCTCAATGGACAAAGTTGCAGGAAATCAGGCTTTCCTAATTCAATGATTTAGGAAACCATTTATTTACGGCAAAAACTCCATGTTTCTGCGAATAGGGAAAATTGTCCTTCACCACACTTTTTTTTCCTAACATATTGGAGTACACTACAGTATTCTACATCTGACCTCAGTCAGCTAGTTTCACCTTCTATCACAATCAATAATAGCAGTGGCAGAGGTGTGGATATATCCACAGCTAAATGTTCAGGTCAAACACACTAAACGAACCCCTCTCACCTAGGAAGACCATCTGCAGAACAAGAGATGGCGTTTTTGGGAGCACGGTGGGGAGTGAAGCCAGGAGCACCACCAACACCATCCCACAACACCGTGGTACATCACACCACACACACATCCTGCAGTGCTCCTGTGATCTCAGAGGACACATGTCTGCATGAGGGTGGCAGAACCACCCTTGTCACCATGAAATGAAATGAGGAGACCGTGGGGACAGGACTGCAAGCCCCCTTCTCAGCCTGCAGGTACAAACAGGCAGCGCCAGAGAGGCAGGCAGTCCCGGACTGCACAGGAATCTCCCTCCTTCCCCCAAAAGCTATGAGTCACAGAAGTCATAAGATCAAGGTCAAGCTTAAAACTATTGCAGCACTGTTTTACTCCCTTTTTTTTCTTTAAAAAACCCCCATCAGAATTAGCATTCTGGGTAGAAAATGAAAAGCTGATACTCCAGCTTGTGGCACATCTTATATTTACTACATGATAAGATTTCTAAGTGCAGAACAATATTAAGGACATCTCTCAAGATTTAACAGACCTACAAAAAGAGCTTAATAAGCTTTAAAAGCTACCAGCTCTAACTGAAAAATTCATCATCTTGAACAACCCAGCTACAATACACCGTCCACCCAAAATGAATGTTAATGATCTAAATTACATTTATTTAACTCTGGAAAAAACATATTCATTGTAATAAAGATTTTCTGCAACAGCTGCTTTCTTTAACCATGATCTCAACTTTATTCTCTTGAGAATCACTACTGAAGAGAAGCCAAATATAAAATCCTGTTTCCTGTCAGTTTAAGCAGAGTTTTTATGTAATCAAAAGCATTGTTGAGGCCCAAGCCAAACTGTATTCTCATTGAATTCTCAAAATAGGTCTATCAACGAGACAGGAGCAAGAGAAGAAACATCTAGCAAGCTTATTAAAGCTCAGAAACCTAAATATCACAATTGTCTTCAAAGCAAGGTTGTAGATTGCCCAATTAAAAAAAAAAAAAGCAGAAATTAAAGTCTGCAAATGGCCAAATTCCTTCAAAGAAAGTTGCCAGGGTCCACTTGGCAAGGATGCAAGTCACACAGTAATGTCCATTAAGATAATTTTAAATAATTTTGCAAATGCAAGATCAGCATAACCAAAGTACACTGAAGTCTGGCAGCTTGCTGCTATATCCTGTAACAACAGGAATCTGGGCTGCAAAACCTGCATGCATTCATTCTGGCAGCCACCATCACCTAGACACTTAGGATGGTTTGACTGAAAAAAAAAAAATCAATCACTCATCATCTACTTCACACCAGGAAAATTTTTTTGAGTGAAAACTAATTGTCATGTTAACTGACAACAAAATTTTGATATCAGCTGCAGACAAACAGCAATTACACACAAACGACAATTGTACTTAAATAGCTCAGAAAGACAATACCAAAGTTGTTAGTCAGTTCTAGGAAAGCAGATCCACAGACAGGCATGCATAAGATATAAACAAGGCAAAAAATACTTGCCACAAAAAATCCTCACTCTACAGGACATCAAGCACAATAAACTACTATATTTTGGAAAAAAATCAGGGACCTAACATGAGAGTTGTTTTGTATAACTCTTATAAAGTTTCATCTTTCCTCATGCACTTAATCTCTCTTTCGGAACACACGGTTAACTTCATCTTCAGACACAGGGTTAACTCAATCTTCAGGGAGACACTGAAGGAGAGGCCAAATTCCTTCTTGATTTTCCAGCTTGATTAACAGTACTCACAAAATGCCTGAGGAAGCCTGGATAAGACAGAATGAAGAACTTCTATCCCTTTTGTTTTTCTTGTGCATTAATCATGTTATACAAACATGCCCTCATCAAGGCTGGAATAAATTAAGTAAAAAAGGCAAAGACCATTTCTCATTTAAAAAATGTGACACTGCATGCTATTGAAACATGGTTTATGCTGTTCATTATCTTAGCCTAAAAAAAGGTTATCCTCACTATGTTTGCTGGTGTAACTCCAGCAATATATCATATCTAGATAAGTCTTACATCAAGAGTAGTGCTTGAGCCAGCAGAATAAGTCTCCCCAGGGATTTCTGGCACTATGACTACATCTACCTTAAGGCTTTCGCTCAATCTTCAACAACACTAAAGAGTTCAGTTTATTTACAGACTCCAAAGTGACACATCAGTGTCAATGAAATCACGTTACTATCAGGGATTACCACATGGGGCAGGGAGAGGCTTTAAGAATCTGTCAAAGGTTGTGCACACTAAAGCCGTGCCATTCACCACTGAGAATCACAACAGTTTCATCCTCTTGGTAACTTAAGTGACTTCTCCAGGAGCTACACTCAAAAAAAAAGTGCAATGAAAATGAAAAAAGCCATGAACCACTGTAGTAACAGCACCTACTAACTGCACTTTGTTGAGCTGCTCCACAACTAGTTTCACACACTGCCAAAATGGTTATAAAGCAGCAGTGAGGCACATAGCAAATGTAGTTACTGCTGTCCCCCAAGTCCACAGGACTGTGTGGAGAGGCTCAAGGCAGCTTCCACAGGGTAAGCAAGTGGATGCATCCTCAGTAATCCTCCTGTCCCACTGAAGATTGAAAGAACCACAGACAAAAGACCCAATCTAGCCCAGGATTTCAAACTACAGGAAAGATGTAAGATTTCTGCCAGAAAAATCACATAGGAGCAAGAAAATAATCAGATTCTAAGAGTGGGCAGAGTGAGCAAAGGAAAAGAAGTATCAATAGAATTAGGCCCACAACATGTTCGAATATGTAAAACAGAAGGAATAGTGCTCACTGGCTAGTCTGTTGCAGACAGAAGTAGTAAAGGGTTTCTATTGCAGAAACAGAGATTTGTGAAAATAAAGCACAAAAATAAAGTGCCTGGAGAATATGTCTAACATCACACCAGAGAGACAACTATTAGGAAGAGGAGTCCTTCCCTTCAGTGCAACCACAGAGGAGATCTGGAAAGGGCCCCACTACTGCCTATGTCCTCCAAGTCACGATCCTTCATCTATGGAATTGATTTAAATAGGAAAACAGGTGCACCATGGTAAGATGAGGAGTAGTGAATCCCCACCCCATGGATACTGAACAGCGTAGGTTCTCTCTCTCCATCACCAGTTGCTCTTCCTCTGCCAGCACCTGAATTTACGCCGAATTTAAAGGGGATTGTGAATGAGTCTGAGAACTGACAGGCAGCCAGTGGCTATTAGATTAGTTAAGACCACTCCAATTCTCATACGATGTAGTCTCATCTCCCGACCACCTGCAGCCAGTGGCTACTACCCAAACGCCTCCCGCAGCTCTAAAGGGTCTGTTGCCCTTTTGGGAATTGCTCCTTGCCGGGCAGGGCTTTGGGAAGGCCTCTCTCCATGTCGGCACCTCCCCTTTCATGCCGCTGCCCCGCTGCGGGCGCCGGCGAGCGGAGCGGCTCCGGCCGGCCCGCACGGCCCTCGGGGGACAGCCCGCGCCAGCCTCCCTCCCGAAACGCGACAGGAATCCACCCAGGAAACTGGCAGGAGCACCGCAGTGGGCACTCGGAGAGCCTGGGCAGGCAGCCCCGCTCGCTGCGAGAGCTCGTCCTGTACCGCGCCGATGGCCGGGGAGCGCGGCGCGC
>JANRMJ010000079.1:22128585-22145571 GCA_025584955.1 Alethe diademata | reverse complement strand
AGGGACTCGAAGCATTTTCATTCATCATCCACAGCAATCAAAATATCAGTTTTTTTGGTAATCCTGAAAAGTGTAAATCACATTGTTAGCAAAGTACAGAAGTCCAGCCCCTTCAACAAGGTATTCTCAAGATACATCTACTCTTAACTGCTACATGCTGTTTACAACAATGGCAGTACATGATGACATTTTCTAACAAATCTATAGGAGAGTGCTAGAATCAAAGTTCACTTGCATCAGTATGTGTTTTCCAAAAGTCACAAATTCTGCTTTAATTGCATTTAAGATGTATGTAAATATTTCTCTTCGTTCACATAAAAACCTAATCAGTCAACCGTTAGTATCCAATTCTACTTTGAAACCCAAGAAAAGCAAGCTGTTCTAAAGCTTAAACCTGTCCCACCACACACACATACTCTTAAGGATTTTTCTTACGTGCTGTCAAATCCAGGACAAATTCTTAATCTTAAATATGAATAGAATGTTTTGGGTTTTTTTTCCAATGCAATAGTTCTGATATTAGATTCCTTATGCTGAATTAACATAGGAAAAACTTTCATGTACCATCCTTCATAATCCCTGTTTTGTGTCATTACAGCTCTGTAGGAATGCTTATTAATGGGACTAGAAATGGGCTTTCTGGGGAAGCAGTGCTGTTTTTGGTTAAGTGACAGAGAGGAGACGGGCAGTTGTAACATCATAGAATCAGTGTCTCCACAAACCTCACTGATCAGAAATAAGTGGTAGCAGTAGATACAAAGCATGCGTGCTTAATACTTTTCACAGTCAGTCACCCATCCAGCGGTAGTTTTCCCCTGGGAACAGAGGTTGTTTTCTAAGAAGTAGTTAAATTTGGTGAACACACCCCACAGGCTATAGGGGTTTGTTCTTGTGAAAAAGCAGCACGTATGGGGATGGCATGAATCTTTATCCCAGCAGTCAGCTCCTGGTGCCAATATTTTCGAAGAGGATACCTATCAGTGAGCACTCAGTCTATTCTGCCAACCTCAAGTGCTGCCTCAACAGGGCTAGGGGAAAGAAATGTGCTCTGCAGGATGCAGGACCATTTTAAGAATTTTACAGAATGCAACTTAGTTGTTTTTGAAATTACATTTGCACATTTTCATCCCTACAGCAATGTTGTCCTTCAAATTTTTATTTAAACCAAGACTAGAGGATTACTCTTCACTATTCAGATTTTAAATTTAGATGGTAATGCCTCGTAAGAATAGCAAATGAAATCCAGGGCAGCAGATTTGCTAGTTCTATCATTGGTTCTCTCCTTTAATATTTGCTGGCATCAGAGGAACTACCTTTGAAACGTTCTAATTCTGGCAGCCCAACTAAGGCACTAACAGAACATTATGGAAAATCCACATTAGAAAATACATCAGGTCTCCATTTCCACCTGGTAAAAATCATATTGCTCTTCATACCAATACACAAAGGTCTCAAAAAGTAATGCTGACGTCCTTAATTCCTCATTTAAAGCTAATCTCAAAACTTCGAGCATTTATACAGAAGCATGATTTCCTCTTTTTGAAGATGAGATTTCTGGGAAGATGTTAAAGCAATTATTGTTCTAGCTTGATACAGCTCTGGGGACTCTGCTCATTGTCAAATGCACGAATTCAAATCATTAAGTCACAGAAATCAAGGAAACATTTCTTTTTCCTGTCCTTTAGTTAACAGGTGTATTTTAGGGCATATACTTTCAAACACTTATCACAAACCCCCACATGATCTTTGGAAAAGGAGCCAAAATGTTTAAAATAATTGCCTATGCTATTGTAACTTGACAAGCTCCCACATGCCAAGTCACCTATGGTACTGGGGTCAGCAAACAGTGTGCAAGTAGTCATATGATTATTTTTTTTTGAGACTGAAAACATAAAGTAGTGAACCTAATGTATTTTACTTCTAATTTGATGAAGACTTAGAAATAACAATTCAAAGTGCCTAAAAAGTAAGATGAACCCTAATAAGGGAGATGTCTCTCTGAACTCATGAGGAAATACACTTTCATGTGTATTTCATGTATAAGTAGCTCCATTCCAAAAAAAAAAAAAAATCACTCATTAAATCTGAGTCTCATACTGGCAATAACAAAGACCTGATGCTAACCTGACAGCTATAATCTAGCATATTCCAGCTGTTACGCAGACCAACTCCAAGTTTAAGAATAGTACTTGCCTCCCTAATAGAAGGCCTGAGTAATTTAGTGTCAGATACAGGTCTTGAGTCCTGAGCACTTTTGTTGCCACAAAGATATGAAATACATGCTACTGTCTGGGGAAGACAGGAGTTGGGTCACAGACGTGTACTTAATGTTCTTTACCCAGAGTGGACTTAACAGTTAACTTCCTTACCTTAAAACAGAGTGAGCAGAAATCTCTCCTCTGAATGTGATCTACACTCTCCAGACTGTCATTTCACAGAATATCATGCTGTGTTTCAGACTCTGTCTTTTTTTTTAAAGTGATGTGAAGTTGAATTACTTCCACCTGAGTAAGATGTCTCAGGAAAAAAAAGGCCCATCGTAATAGCCTATAATTTACTGGGGAGTACCACTCTCCATTACAGAAATTAATGGAATAGGGTAATTTTGTCTAATAGACTCCTAAGCATCATTGAAGAGCTATTTTCTGTGCTAATTCTGTTAGAACACAGAACTGAGACCCCAAACCACATATCATTAAAGGGCTTCAGCCAGTGCCCAGGGAATTAGCTCATTTAGAGCGCTCTTCTTCTAAAACACTGGAAGCATCTCATTCTCTCTGAGCACATAGCTCCTATTTAAAACTGGTGACATATTACAAAGTTACCTTGATCTATTCCTTCTGTTCTCTTCCTTTTTAAATTTAAAAGTGCATTTTGTTGCTCCTTCGCAGCTTCTGCAGGACAGTTGGGTCTTGGCAGCTGATTACCTGGAGTGGGCCCTGGTCGGTTACTGAAATACTTCTGTTTCAATGCCTTAATGATAACCAAAGAAAAAGAAACAAGTAATTAGAATTAAATGCCATTTATAAAGAGATTATAGTGAAACCAAGCACTTTTAATTGGGACTTAAAAACTACTTGAACATATTTATACTACAGGGTGGCCTTGGGGCAAATAAAAGGTTGTGTTTGCAATTACTATCCATCCCACATGGATCTGTTAAGCAAGGGACAATTGTATTTTTAACGAGTGCTCAGACATCCTGACAAAACTAGATTATTTTGTAAGAGGTCATGTATAAGTGGCTTCTAGCTCTGCAGAGGTTACATTCTGAATAGACAGATCAGATGAGATGAGGCTAAAAAAGAAAGTAAGAATAAAGAAAAATTAATGGAATGTTTTTGAAGTCTTGATTAGGTTCAAGATCTGGACACCACCTGTTTTGTTAGCTTTTAAGCTTTTAAACAAGCTTAAAAAGAAAAGCTTTTAAGTCGTTCCCCCATATTTCTTTAACTGTGCTGTTTCTACCCTGTAAACTGTGAGAAAGACATCACTCATATTACAGCAGAAGACAAACAATAGTCAGCAAGATTGGTTTCATGTAGTGGAATGAAACCTTACTTTAAATTTTAGAAACCATGAGGAGTGTTTAACAAAAAGTGGCTGTCTCTTAGATAATCATTACTCATGCCAGTTACATGATATTCAATGTCAGCTATAAACTAAACCAATACAGTAAGCACAAGTTGTTTCCTGTCTTAAACTGTGGAATTGCCAGTAAAAAGTTTAGACTAGAAAAGTAATATACTTATTCAAGTCACTATCCTACAATATGACCTGAAAAATTACTTCATGAACTACCACAGCAATGTCTCAAGCATAGCAGAACTAATTATCTGGAAACTTACACTGAATGTTCTTAAAGATGGTGGCTAAAACAGCCTGAATGTGCTCTGAAAAAGTCTTCTAGTAAAAAGATACTACGTAACACATGCACTAATCTCCTGGATTCAGATCTAACCAGCAATGAGGGATCCTGGTCCTACGGGGACAGCTGTTTCTTGCATGCTTCCCTATCAGTGTAAAGTGACATACATAAAGAAATACAGTTTTCTAACTGCCAACTGGTGTATCTTCCTCATCACAGAAATCTGTATGGCGAACTAGAACATTCTGCAAGATTTTTATTCAAAGTCCTTCATTTCTTCTCATCAGGGAGTAGTGAAAATAAAGTATCATGGGAAAGGATAATTAGAAAAGAATGATGGTTAATCATCACAGAATTTTATGTTTAAAAAGTACTATAGAAGTTTAAAAAGCATTGAAGAAGAGACTAGACGAAGTAAGGAGAAAAACCTTTCAAACCCAGGGAGAAAGACAAGCTATGTTAAGACTTAGCCTTCAAGTTTTAGGTGACTGAATTTACCATGTCAAATATGACTATTGGAAGGTCGTGGCTCATAAACATTTTAGTTGTCCACCTTGACTCTACACTGGGAACGCAAATGACCCATGCCTTTCACAGTTCTCTCTATAAAACAATGTTTCTAGTAATTTATGTGATATTTCATTTCAAACCTGGTTTACTGGCTTCAAAACACATTTATCTGATATTAACAGTAATTTAATGAACATTAGGAGATAACCCAATTTACTTTACCTGAGTAGCTGTTACTCTGGTGCAAGGATTAAACGTGAATAAGCCTTGAAGAAGATTGAGTAGATCATCACCAGCTGCACTGAAGATATGTTGAAGTGGCATTCCAGGGAAAGGCTTAAATGTGACATAATCTGGAAGACTTGTCATCCCCTACAAAGACCAAAAATGGAGTATGTTTTTCCCGAAGAAACAGTTCAGCTTTTCACAGAAAGGGAAATTCATATGGCTGCCTTTTACCCAAAGCAAGTCATCTTTCAAAACATATCACTAATACTTAGTCACTGAAATAAAATAAATATAGGAATAGCAGGTCATAAAAGCTTTTTAAAAATAACTGTTACAGAGTACAACAACTTTCCAAATGATCTGTCCTTCCCTTGCTTTACTTGCAACCAGTCAAAAGGAAAAACTGTTAAAGGAATTATGAAAGAATTTTAGACTGGGTCAGACAAATTAAATAAAACTTCTTTTAGTGAACTGACATGGAGGGAGGGAAAATATTTACAAAAGAATCAGTCTTCACTTTCTCTACATTAATAAAAGTTAGCTGAACATCATGTGCATTTTGATTTTAAATGCACAACTGAAATTTTGTATGGACAATGGGAGGAGGGAAGGAAGATATACACCTGGCAGTTAAACCAAAAATTAACTGTACACTTTTTTTGCTCTCTAGGTATGAAATCAATCCCATTGTGTTCACATTCTAGCATAAAAATTACACAGGCAATTGTTACAGACAATTACACAAACATAATATTTTGTAGTCTTTTAAGTATCTAAAGCCTTACTTGTCACACTTCAAGTGTGTCTAAGTAAAATACAAATGTAAAGTCAAAAATTGATTCAATCACCTATAATCTTGATAGTAAAGGTTTCAATTATTAATATGTATGTGTCTGGAAATCTACTTGGGAATGTATAGTATTTGTTGTGTTAGCCAATCTCCTATTCTCTCTTTTCCTCACATGTATCTTAAATCTTCCTGTCCAAAGGAAGCAGAAATGTCATTGCAAAAACCTTCATGCGTTCCATTTAGAATCCTGGAGAAATATCAGAACTGTGGGAGGCTAGCAGTGCCTCAGACAGCAGTTCTCCATTTGGCTACAGATCCACTTTGACATCACATATCATAGCATTCTAGTTCCATTTACGTAAGGGAAAAGCTGCATGGAGAGGGAGCAGAGGTGAACAAGTCCCGCAAGTGTTTTGACAACTCAACAACAAAAGACAACAAACAGCCTGACCAGGGAATTCAGGACTTCCTGTGCCTGGCAGCTGGTACAAGTTGCTCATCAGACATTATGTCCCACTTTCTGTCACTCTGTTTAATAACAATGGTTTGGTAGGTCATTGTGCGACTTGACAGTAAGTTTGGCTTGGTGTTAATTACTTTGCTATCACCTCAGAGAAAACTCTACTATTAATTTGTATTTATTTCAGGATCATTGTTGAGGCAAATTGTTTATCCCAAAAGATGTTGGTCTGTGTTTCTTACTATCCCCAAACCATAATTTACCAAGGCCAGCTTAGGTCCCTACAAATGGTTCTTACTTCTGAAAGTGATTAAAGTCCTCCAGGTTAAAGCATGCTAATTAAGCAAATATCTCAAAAACATTAAGCAGCAACAATCTCACAACAGTAGCCATGGGAAACAGTGCACTCAAAAAGGAAATCAAGAAATGTTGATACTGTTGGTATTGACCAGAGGTTTGCCAAGAGAAACAACAAATCTCAGCTGCTTCATGAGATGAAGCAACCACCTTCTAAAAAAAAATCTATTCAAGTATTCTGATATAATAACTTAATTTCAAGAGCTAAAACAGAGAGTATCAGGTAAAACCAACGTCAGTCCATTAAACAAAAAGACTCACAGGCCATTGTTCTTCTGTTGGAGTGCCCAGTGTTTCAAATATCCTTGTCAGCTGGTCAAGATCAGAGTCTCCAGGCAAAAAAGGAACCTGGAAGAAGGACGTGACATTTGATTGAATTAACTTCTGTAATTCAATTTTAGAAAGAAGCTTTGAGTGATACGTCATAATTACAAGGGAAAAATCCTCTGTATACCATCTCCCCACAAAGAGGTACAAGGGATACTTGAGGCATTCTACTTATGCTCAAATAAATTCTGAAGATTTCCTGAACCCACGCTTGGTATCACTGACTTGACTGCAGACAGCTTAAACAGAAGATTACACCACAACCACATTAATGTGAAATTTACTAAACACAGAAAAGATTTTATATTTCAGTTGTCAGCCTAAAGTCAGTTGGTCATGGTGATCTTTTCACCACCTTTTCTCTGGAGTTAGCTTTTATATATATTTAAAGTGAATTATAACTGGATTACACAAGTTAGCCTTATGAAATGAAATTATGAGGAAGACTAGAGACCCATTAGGATAGAAAATCATATGTCATTTTAACAAAGCAGAAGACTGAAAAGGGGATATCTACCCAGACCAACTTCTAGCTCACATATCAGGCACACAATGCAAGTAAAAAGTAATTTGGTGACCAAAGCAAATTTATGAAAAATTAGAGGCAGTGTTTAATTGATTAGGACAGAAAAACTATAATGGATATGCCTAGTAGACAGCATATTAATTGTGGCATCATGAAAGTCCCTTGAGTATAAACTACTTTCATAAAAAGCTCCCAGAAGTTGCATTGTCCTGAAAAAGGACACATTTCAAAACATCACAGTGATAAAAACAGAACCATAATACACTTACTGTTTTGTGACAAACTAAAGAATCAACTGAATTCCAGAATTATTGGCTTACCAACTTTGCTTATATGTATTCAACTTTAGCAGGTCTAATGCATATTTATGTATCCATCACCAGTGCTGCTTAAAGAGCCTCTGTACATTTCCATATCTGAACTGCCAATCAAATTAAACCAGCACACCTATTTGGTGCGACCAGTCAAGGCAGAAGGTTTCTTTCAAAGTGCTTTCACACAGAAAGCTCTCCAGTCTGGTTATGATATGGCCACAAAGGCGTTCAAAGGTGCAAAAACCAAGTAGAAGCCACTAAGTAATGCAAGATAAACTACACTGCAGGCTACTTCATGCCTTCAGCTGTGTCTATACCCCAGCCCTCCACTGCTCCCCTCACACTTTAATGTCTCCTCCAAAGAGCTGTACATTCTACTTCAGTAGAAAATACTCAAGGACCATTACATTTGCATACAACACTGAGGAGTGCCATTGGATTATCCTGATGTTAACGTACAGCTTCATTCCAGTATTGTCAACTAACTGCAGTTTAGAAAAACATTAGTCTTCCATTCATTTTAAATAAACGCACAATTAAGTTACTGGTGATTATAATTGAGGAACAGGGCATAAGGGACTGCATGTATCTATGATGTTACATTTCTAGAAAGGTAATGAACTAAACAGCTGACTGTGGACTGCAAGAGTTACCTACTTCACCTCTCCCAAGGCAAGACTGTGACAGTTTGTTGCAACTTTTTTACTCAGCTGTTTTTAAAGACTTCCAGTGCTTGTGACGTTCATGAAGCCTCAGTCTGTTCCAAAAAACCTCTTTCATTACAGTCAACAAGCTTTTGGAAAGTTTCTTCAAGCCTGTGCCCCCCTTCTGCTTTCAGCAGGAAGAAGAAACCCATAAAAAGCTGTAGTGAATGCAAGGGCAAATACAGAATGCTTACATTTCAATACTTACTCTGAGGAGCAATTCAGCTAAAATACAACCAACAGCCCACATATCAACACCAACACCATACATTCTAGCCCCAAACAATAGTTCTGGGGCTCGGTACCACCTGAAAAGAAAACACATTTTGGAAGAATCACCTGGCTGTGCTCGTATCAAATGCTACAAATTGTAGCAATGCAAAAGTTAAAAAATGGGTATTAATTCTGCCTGTATTCTTTTCAGATATTGAAGAGCTGTATCCTGCAAAGTGTTTTGTCTAAAAAAGAATGAACAAATTTTTGCACATCTCACCATAGGGTCATGTACAATCACAGATGAACTGCAGTTTCAACTGACCTGATTACAAGTATTGAACTGCAGACATGCAAGGAAGAAAGTTCTTAATATGCAGATAAACTGAAATTTTCTTAAAATTCTATGGTGAATGAATCACAGCAAGACAGAATTCCTCCTATCTTCCAACAATCTCCATATCAACAGACCTAAGTATAGAGACTACTTTTATGAAAAATGAGCCTGCTATTTTGAAACAACGACTCACACTGCCTAAGAACAATCAAGTTTAATGAAATGACACTGCATTTGACATGGTAGAATTTCTGTCTTTTGAGTAAAGATTAAACCAGATTTGCCTGAACAGTTTAGCATCAGAAGTCAGAAAGCAACACATTGCACATATTGCAGCCCCACTTTTTACAGCATATCTTAAATAAGCATGCCAAAAAAATTTATAAATATTTTAATTGGTTCACGCGTTTGTCTCAAAACATGTAATGTGACCAGTTACAAAAGTGATTCTAGGTTCTTGTGATTAGCAGAAAGTAGCAACAGTCTTGCTCCAAAATCCAGGCTTATAAGCAGACACATACTATTTCCACACACTTCAAAAGAGTTTAATTTTGATAGATAGGAGAACCGTCTTCACAGCTGCATAATCTAGCGGGTCTTACGGAGACTTCGTTAAAAAACCACAAGGAACCATTGTTTAATGTGGCTCTTGCCACATCACATAAGCAGATGTGATATCTGAATATGTTGATTTTACATGACACATTTCAAGAAACACCTATAAAACTAAACAATCTCTGTGTAAGAAACAAAATAGAGTATCTTACCTTGTTACTACCTGGTGTGTATAAACTCTATTTGGGCTTCCAAAAGATTTTGCCAAACCAAAGTCAGCCAATTTTAAAATGCCATTTTCATCTAGCAACAAGTTATTTGGTTTAAGATCCTGTAGGTATAGAAAAGAAATAAAGATTTGTTAGTACTGATAAAAACAAGCATAAAATGAATCTCCTGGCAGACACATCGTAACAGTATTGTAAAATGAAAGATTTGATTCTATCCTAAAACCTACATTGTGAGCAAAAAATTTTACAATCCCCAGGAAAGAAGTATTTCATAATATATGAAAATCGTAGTTGAGACAGACTCATTTGAATATTAACACATTTAAGCTGCAGAGTTTGAAAAAGTCTCTTGATAGGTTTTACCTTTTCTGCAGGTATAGCAGTTATCTGCATAGCTGCCAACTGAATAATAGAAAGACCGGGCCAATGCTTCAAATAATGGCAGAAATCACCGAAGTCACACAGTTCAATACAGCAGCAGTGTATTGTGGGTTGACCTCTGACCAACAGAAAAATATCAACACAGCCATTTGCTCTTTCTATTCTCATCCCATCCATCATGTTCAGCAGTACAGGAAAGAGAAGATCAAAAGCAAGAAAACTCTAGGACCAGTATAAAGGCAGTTTAACAGGTGAAGGAAAGAACTAAAAATCCAAGCAAACAAGCAAGGCCATGGAAATCTTTTATCACCTCCTAAAGCAAGAGTGATACAGAGTCTCCAAACACCAGCCAGCTTGAAAACCAAAATTCCCCTTTTTCTCTACCCCAGTTTTTACCACTGACCAAGGCATTACACAGCATGCAGTAGTCCTATGGACAACTTGGGTCAGCTGCCCTGGCTGTGTCACCTCCTTACTTCTTGCCCCAAGCCTATTTATGAGGGCAAGGGCAGAGTGGGGAAAAAGAGAAAGACTTGACACTGCTTGATAGAAAGGAGAAAGCCTCAAGAGTTCAGCTGCTGTGAAAAAAGCCCAATTCATCCCAGGCAGCTCCAGTTCACAGTGATAATTAAGTCACTGAAATAAAAGATTCTCCAGTTAAATGTATCAAAGTCATAATCACATCAGTAAATCTTAACATTTCTAGTACTGCTATTATGTCTCCGAAACAGCAAATATGAATGCTTATGGAATGAGAATGTCTGAATTCCAAAACTACCTTCATTGGGCTTTAGACACTAAATCCACCAAATGTGATTTTTGTTGCAGGATGAAGGCTGTCAATTTAGGACATGCTTACCCTGTGTAGAATCCAATGCTGATGTAAATATTCTAATCCTTGAAGTGTCATTAGCATGTATGCCTTGATGTGAGACTGCGTCAACACAATACTTGTATCTTTTATAATAACCTGTAAAGTATTAAAGTCATGGTAAAACTCAGCACACAAGTAAACTTGTTTCTATTCTTTCAGCTCAAGAGTTATTCCAGCCTTTAAGACAGGCTTCAAACTGGCAGTCACATATTCTCTACCATTTCACCTTTTTTCCAGAAAGGTAGGTCAATTCTGGAGATCAGAAATTGAAATGGGGGGTCCAGATAGCCTACATGAACTTCGCATAACCCAACAATGAAAAAATGGGTGGGAAACAGAAGTTTAGCGTTTAATCTCAGTTCCATGCTGATGCCCAAACTTCCAGGACAAAGATGTACACATGTAAATGATAAATGTGTTAGTAAACTTGAAATTATGTTTCCACTTACTCCTTCTTTCTCTTTGCAACCTAAGCAGCTAATCTTTGTAAATACAATTGTTTCTTCATCTATTTCCAAAAGGACCAGAGGGTACCCACTTTACTGTATTTTAAAAAAAAATCTACTTAAGTTTTCTACATTCTTTGATTTTTAATGTTAAAATTCAGTGCAAACACCCTACAGCTTGTTTCTTAGTACCACTGTCCTGTTCAGTAATAGCCTTCCATAAGTTGAGTTACAGAAGAGCTAAGACTGCACAAATTTCATGTATGCGGCATATGCTTAATCACAACAGGCAGCAGTCTCAGAGGCAGCCTGAGTGATACCACAATATAGTTTAAAGACTCCACACCACTGTATCATGCAGTACAGGAGTATTTAATTTTTCTTTGTACACCGATCTTCTTCATCTCTCATAATTACTATGTAAACAGAATGAATCCTCTAAAAGTCTACTCATTATTAACTCTTATTAGCAAAAATCTGACCTAACCTTTTCAAGTCTTGCATTCATCTAAATTTCAGCAAGCCTGTAAGGTTCTGATTTGCAATAACCTAGCATCGTTACATTTGAAAACACGTTGAAGTGAACGTGATTGTACTACCAGCTCATCTCTTACTATATTTTAGTGTCACACTTATGTGAACATACGTTTGACATTATGCTTATCAACTGCATTCCAGAAGCAATGATCTGTGCCAGGGGCTCTAGACTCAGCCTGGAGTTCCAGAAAACTAACACAGTAAACACAATTTGTTTCTTTAAAATCATGCTGAAAAGTATTTAAACATAAATGAGCACTCATAAAAAACTGAAATTACTCAAGCTAATTTTAAGACATGATCTTCATCAACTGACATAATAAAAGTCACCTTTCTAATATGGGCAAATACAAGCCTGTTAAAGCAGCACTTTCATAAACCATCTTAAGATACTAAAATTAAAAAAAATCTTAAAAAAAATCTTACCTCTAAATCTGTTTCCATAAAATCAAACACCAAACTAATATTCGACTTGTGTCCAAATGCATCAATAAGCTGCAAAACAAAATATATTATGATTAAGCATGCTCTGATTTTTCCAATTTTCTGAAATTCAACACCATTGTAGTCTGCATGTGGATTTTCAGCTAACTGAGAAATGGTCTAAGTTTTTTTACTTGTAGCACAGAAATTCTTACTCAGTTTAGCTTCTTAACTCAGTTTCTAAACCAGAAAAAATCCCTATTAAGTATGGAAGTAACATTTTACATGATTACCCTTCCTTTCTGGAGATAGGAAAAAACAGAAAGAATTAACTTTATCATGTTAACTACAACAGATAATGTAATGCACACCTTGTCTTCAAAACTTTGCTGTTCTACGAAATTTCTACCCTTTACTGAGACAAGACAGTTTGCCCATGGATTCCGCTTTGTGTATCTGTTTCCTGTACGTATACAGTATTTAGAAACTTTAAGTGTTATTAGCTTCAGATATTTCTACACGTGTACTCATTTTGGCAGCTAGCTTTCCAAGATAAGTAAAACTCTTCGGAGAACATCCAAACAGCCTTTTTGTAGGACAAAGCTGTGTAATGACACAATCCACTTCTAGTTTGAGATAACATAATCGTGATATTGAGCAAAAGCAAGAGATTATCTAGCCTGGTATTCTTCCCTCAAGAGGAGCAAGGTATGTTCTCCCTGGTGCAGCTCATTCCTTAGTCTCAGTGTGATGACCACATGAACTGGCCAATTACAAGATGTCTGTTTGAATAGTCCATAACATCAGTGACTGTGCCCCTTATCGTCCCAAAACCCACAAAAGTTTTGTAAGGACTACTAAGAGGGGCACAACATGGTCTCATTTCTGGAACCTGCTTATGGAACTCCTGACCATAAATCTGTCTAACTTTCTTGAACTGTTGATGCAATTTGCTTCTACACGGCCCATGGCAACTGAGTGAAGCAGTACAATTTCCATCCCTGCTGCCAACAGGTTTTAAATGCATCTCTTATTTCTAGGACAATGGAGTTTGAAAATAACAGTTCTGCATGGACATTATATCTATCATCTTGGTTTGGCAGACCTCCTCATTCCCAGCCTTTCCCCATCCAAAATATGCTCCATCCCTTTGTCACTTTAGTTGTCATCCTCTGCATACTCTCTAACCTCAAAGGCTAAAGCAACCACTTTGAAAGTAGTTTCACAATCCAGAAGAGAAGCACATTTCCACTTTGAAAAGTATATGGAAAATTCATATTTCATGTACTTAATCACATTTGACACTTTCTAATTATCACTATAAGCTAACTTTAAAATGCCTTTATCTCCAGTTTGGTATCTGCAGGTGTAAGTCTACCAAAATGCAACTGCAACTGAAAATATACCAGTTCTACTCCTTCCAAAAGAGATTTTAAACACCATATCTGTGTGCTAAAAATAAGCATATGACTAAAAAGCCACGTGACTTCTGTTTTACCATTGCTTTAGAAAGCCTGTTTTTTGACTGTCACCCGTTCCATATGAAGCAAACAATCAGGTAGATACAGCACTGTGTTCATTAGCAATTCTATCAGAGATGCAAAGTCAAGTGATCTACATTTTCACAATTGCTTCACCATTATTCTTTCACCATTATGTAGGCCCTGGCTGAAAATTAAAAGGATTTTAAATCCTTGTTATTGAAATAGGCACTTTGCCATAATAATTGTTGAACCACTGGAATTATTTGAAGATTGATTCTAAAACTAGCATTTATTTTACTTACACCAATAATATTTGGATGGCTTAGCTCCTGTAACAGTTTTATTTCCCTGAGGGCTGTCCTGTTGATTCCTACATTAATGGAAAGAAGAAAAGAAGATGAAAGAACAAAACAAAACCTTTGGATTAAGCTCCTACTAAACCTGTCCTTCTGCTACTCACAAACTATTTACTACTACAAATTACATTCTTAACACTCAACAATTTGCTAAATAACAAGGGCATTGCCATAACTAAGTGAATTGCTGCAAAATAGAAGTGGGCGTATACTTTCTTCCACAGCAAGTCCATTTCACACCATAGTAATCAGGTTTGGATTAATGGAGCAAGACATCTACATTTTGGTGAAAAAGGGAAAGTCCTAGCCAAAAAAAAAAAAAGAAAAAAAAAAGAAAAAAAAAAATCACCTTTTTCAGGGTATTGGAAGGCTTGCTTTAATTTTAAAGAAAAGTTCCATCTTGCAAACATCAGTCCCTCAACAAGTCTCACTTCCAGAAGGAGGTATACTATCAAACCTCATGAATAAAACTCTTTTCTTTTTGATACATTATTATCTAACAATGCAAGGCACTTATTTTTCTATGTTCATACTATAGCATATATAAGGCATAAAAGAGTAACTAAAACCTGCTTACTATTGCTTCAATCTTATTATAAGTAGGTTTTATGGAGGAAAAATCAGGGGCCAACAGTGACCAAATGGTGCCCTTCAGCAGTCAAACTGATGGCACTGTATCAAACCATGATTCCTGCAGGGTACCAATTCCTCCTTCAACAATGCTAGTATGTGTGGCTTGTATGAAAACTGGCAAGCAAATGTTCCTGTGGTATATCATGCAGGATGCTGCACATGAGCTGAAAAACAGTGCTCTCCTAAAACCGGGGATATGATTCAATGCTAAGACTAGCAAAGTTTTGGGCTAAGCCACACGGATTACTTCACATTCCTGCTTCGCCAGTTTTAATTACCTGTTTGGAATCAGATTAACAAAGGCTGCTTTTGGGTGGGCACAGTCTTAGAGGAAAACCAAAAAGTATGCCATGCTATCAGATAACACAGGGAAAGTAGATATGATCATTATTTTTAATAATCTCTTTCATCTACAGCTAGACAATGCAGAGGCCAAAAGCAATAATACTGTCCCCAAGGGCCATTAGGTCACTGAAGGCCAGGTGGGTCACGACTCAGGCAGCCGGCTCAATTGTGAAACACCGGGATGAGTGACCAGTTTCTCTTTAAAAGGAACTGGAGAGTTTATAGCAAAGACTCTTCACTTGAAAGCTGGTAACCTGATGAAGGAGTCCTGAAGGACAGCAGTCTGTACACAGAATTCTGCTGCACCACATGGGCATTGAGAAAAGACCAAGATTACTTGGTTTCAATTTGCCATATCCATGCCTAGAGGCACAGGGCTGGTCACAGCACATGCTCTACAGTGCTGGACATAAAAAGGACAGAGACAAGAGTTTTGATCTTGTTTGTATCCATTTGTGCCTCTGCACATATCACAAAAATAGAACAAAGGAAACATCTGAAAAGAGACACAAATACTCTAACTCATCCTAAATATTTAAGGCATAGAGATGTATAGATACAAAAAGGTATTCTAAACTCAGTGCTGTCGCTGTTACTATTATTACTATTATTCTATGCTACATTCATGTCTGAATTCCGTTAAAATTGGGAACTTATATACTCATACTCACACTTACACCATGCACGCAGGTATCTATGCTGCTTTTGGCTGTCCCTGCAGTTTGTGAAGCAAAAGCCTTAGAGCAGGCATTGAGCTCAATTTTATCAGCCAATGGTATGGGAAATTAATGTATCAATTCACAAAAACAAAGCAAACAAAGCACAGCTTCTACAGCATGAATTTATTTTAAAACTCACCATCTTTAGCTTCTGATCTATTCCCCAGTTTAATCTGAAAATAAATATTTCATGTTAAGTAAAATTAAGATGGTGAGGAATACATTTTTTAGCATTTCTCCTCCAAGACAGAATGTGTTTTAGTATAATGAAGCATTTTACCAGCTGGATTGGTTTTAATTGGTGTTATTTCCCCCTTAAAAGATAACTCTTTCTACAGCATTAGTTTTTACAAAAAGTAGCCATGATGGCACTACAAACAGACATAATGCAAACTGACAGTATAAAGTGCTTTGTAGCCATGATGCTTTATTGAATCACTAATGAGCTTCTCCTCAGGGAGAAATGAGAGCTAAGTAATTGACAGTTATCTTAGAATGATTTTAGTAAAATTAGCACAGGCTGTAAACTTGGGCTGACTCTAGGTCCTTTGTCTCAATCATGCAATGCTGAAATATCAAGTTCAGAATCCTACCATTGATATTTCCAGATGATAAAAGAAAATATTCTGATGCAACAAAGAATGCTCTTCACCACAGCCTTTACCAGTAGCAACCATAAAAGAGAAGTATTGCAATACTAAAAGAGATTAGTGCATTAAACAACATTACTTACTATTGACATAATTCAACTTGTTAAGTCTTTAGCTAAAGAAACCACTAATATGCATTCCGATCCCTTAAAAAGAACAGCTGAAGACCCATTTTTAATACAAAAACTTCCTGCAATCCCTTCAGATAGTAGCAAGTGAACATAAACACTATCATCATTTGTACGCAAACATGCTGGAGATCCAAGATCACTTCTGTCATATTTTATCAAAAAAAAAAATCATACGGGATAAGGCACATTACTGGAAAACTCTTCAGTCTAGTAAGGCCCTCAGATTACTATTCACTACTGGCTGTTCAAGCTGGCAGCAACACAGTAACAAATAAAAGACTGAGGGCTCTCAAAAGAGACTTCTGGCCAATTGACAGATATGGAGCACAGATAGAGATTCCCTTCTGGTATCCAGAAATAATATTGATAGGAACAGGCAGATCCATCAGACTGACATGTGGCTCTGAGGTTGATGCCATCAGAAAAACTTTGGAGTCTATGGCCATGGGATAATCTATTCAGCACCTGTTCACTATACCTAGTGGGCAGCAC
Organism: Alethe diademata; assembly: GCA_025584955.1. Taxonomy (NCBI): domain Eukaryota; kingdom Metazoa; phylum Chordata; class Aves; order Passeriformes; family Muscicapidae; genus Alethe; species Alethe diademata. Next base: position 22,128,681 of record JANRMJ010000079.1, on the reverse strand, counting down.
CTTTCTCAGAGAGGAAAAAGAGCTCTAGCACAGGACCTAACAGGGTTCATTGACAGAGCTTTAAACTGGCTTGGAAGGGAGAAAAGGAAAATTCCC
>JANRMJ010000079.1:22106448-22116790 GCA_025584955.1 Alethe diademata | reverse complement strand
AATACACTTTACATTTAAAAACCAAAAAAGCAAAACAAAGAAAAAAAGAAAAAACAAAACAAAACAAAACAAAACAAACCCAAAAAAACCCCCCAAAAAACCAGCCACAGCAGTTTCTCCAAGTTTGTTTCATCTAGCACAGAAAAGTCTAGAGATTTGTCAAGGATTTTCCTCTACTGTATGTTTCAGTCTGAAGTGTAGTCGGGGTAGATTCATTAGCTAGTTAAAAACATCAGAAGTGCAGTAATCAGAAATTTTACTACTGCTGCATTAGTTCTTCCAGTTTCTACCATATCCCCCCCTTCCCTGTCTGAGACCATGATGCTGAAGTAGCAATAGGCCCACTAGAATTTGACTGGCCTTTCACATCCCTAGTTGCCCTGAGGATCCATTTAACTATGTGGGAGCAACAATCTGGTACAATTAAATGCAGTTTTTGCTACAGCATTCAAGCAAGACAAAGTAGGTTGCAGTTTACTAACAAGATGACAGATCCTATGAAGGTATAAAAGTCTAATGTACTTAAAAGAAGATACAGTCGCAAGAATCTTCTGACACAGAGATAAACAAGAGGTCAGAAACACATTTTCAAGCTTTTGAGAAAGTAGCTCACTGGCATGAGAGATGGTGCATTTGGCTGAACTGTGCAAAATATATAGAATTTTGACAGAAAGTTATTGCAGAAAATAGTTCCTGAAGAGTTCACAGGTAAGTCAGAAGAGATATTTCTATGCACTGTGGAGGCTTCAAATGTTAAACTAAACTTAAAGCTAAACTGTGGGCTTGGTAGTGCTGTAGCAAATACTGTAGGCACAGTATAATTTCAAAAGAAGTGAGAATAACAGAAGAGAGCTTTTAAAGACAACTCCTACTTTTCTTTCATCTGCTTTTTGACCCAAAAGAACTTCTAAACCAACATATTGCTAATATAAATGTGTTATTTAAATATAATAGTATTGGGAATACCATAAATATCAACATAGGTATAAAAGTTAATGTCAAAGATTGCAATGAAATATTTTTTTTCCACAGCACTAACTAGTAACCAAAGAAAAAATGTACAGAGGGCTGGATCTCCCAGCTATAATCATGTTTTGAAAATACAGTAGAAAATAAATCACATGCTTCAACTAAGAAAAAATGAGGAAAATGTGACATAATTTATGCAAATATCACTGAATAACTAAAGCTGCTTCAAACTGACTTGGGCACAGTCATTTCAGTAAATATTAGTATTTGGGGAAATGTGACTTTATATAAAGTAGAAAACAAACACTGGAAATCTTTGTGAATCTTTCTTGAGTGAAAAAATAAATATATGCATGGATTATGTGTCTACACATAGTTGTACGGAAATGAAGTTGTGAAGAAAGTTCAAGAGTTGACTTCAAACTAAATCAAGCATGTTTCAAAACCTACTCCAACTCAGTTCAGTTGCATGGCTGAAAGAGAGATATTGGGTCCTGGCTCTTACATAATACAGTCCATGTAAAGAAATGTGGCACAAGCTATATCCCTACTCAAAATACTTACTTTTAGGTCTGGGACCACTTTTTCTGTCTGGGAACTTTATTAATGGAGTATGTGGCTTGACTACCTAGAACAAGACCAGGTGAGAGAAACAGACACAGGTTACCATGAATAATAAAATGGAACGTACAATGTATCAAGCAACCACTCTCAACAGCTGCTCTCTGCACCACTACTCTGATACACTTACTACTTCTTGAAGTTCTAAGTTCACCCCAGGAAGAATTTTACTTTAAAAAGTAGTCCTGCATCCTGATGTCCAGAGCAGGTACAGGCTTTGTATTCCTTTTCTCATCAGCATGTGTGTGTGTGCAGAAACAGCCACTGCCATTGCATGAAGGCAATCACAATGCATTCTGCTGTGGTGAGAACCTGCCCAGAGTGCTGTGTCCAGCTCTGGGGTCTCTAAAGCAAAAAAAACCATGAACGTGCTGGAGTGAGTCCAGAGCAGGGCCATTAAGATGATCAGAGGGCTGAAGCATCTCTCCTGTGTGGACAGGCTGAGAGAGCTGGGGTTGTTCAGCCTGAAGAAGGCTATGGGGAGACCTTACAACCCAAAGAGGGCAGGTTTGGATTAGAAAGATGTGGAAGATTAGGAAGAAATTCTTTATTTTGAGGGTGGTGAAGCACTGGCACAAATTGCCCAGAACATCTGTGGAAGTCCTATCCCTGGAAGTGTCTAAGGCCAGGCTGGACAGGGCTTTGAGCAACCTGGTCTAATGAAGGTGTCCCTGCCCACTGCGGGGGGAGGGGGGGTTGGGGATGTAACTAGGTGACCTTTACAGTCCCTTCCAATGCAAATCATGCCGTGTTTCCACAGCGTTTTAGCACACGGAATCGCGAGCTGTGCTCTGCCTGTATAAAGCACTTGCACCTTGGAGAGGCCCAACTTAGGAAGGAGCTGCCAGCCAGCTCCGCACCCGCTGCTATCACAGCACCGGGCACCTCCGACACAGCGTGCGCGCCACTGCATGGCTCTCCCCAAGGACACCGACCGCCCCGGCGGCGTGTCCTCAAGCCATGGCGACCTCAGACCTCCTGCTCGGCGGCGGCAGCAGCAGGAGAAGCGAGCACCGCGGCCCGAGCCAGGGCTCCGGCTATCTCAGACACCGCCATCCCGAGGCCGCCCTTACCTGCACCGCCCTGGTGGCGGCCGCCATCTTGCTGCCCATGGTGACGAGCCCGAGGGCAGCTCCGGGCCCCGCCCACAGCCGCGAACGCCCGCCGTGGGCGGGGCCTCCGTCTGTGGGCGGGGCGCGGAGCTGTGGCCTGGCCGACCAAATAAACCGCATTATCACGAATTAAAAAAAACCTCCAAGCCAAATAAAACATTTTCACGAAAATAAGCATTTTATTTTTATTATTAGATCAAGGCACACACCTAAAAAAATAGCTAGTGATCACTCACCAAATTAAAAATGAAGTTAATCCAAGACAACAAGGGACACTACACACCCCCAAAATGTGCTACATCCCTAGAATCCATTTCCTTCAAACATCAAACAAACAACACTAGCTGACAAAAGCGCAAATGCTAGTCAAGACATATAATTAGAACACTGCTTAGCTGTACAGTTACCAGCATGAATTCCCTTTTGCAGACAAGAATCACTGCTAAAAAGAGCACAAAATTTCTGGTGTTTAAAATTATACAGAATGCCTTAAAAACAAAAATAATCCCAACTTCAGACTTGCTAATAAATTTTCAAGATTGAGCTTTTGACTGGGACAGAGCAGGGTCGTGCATCCTGCTCGAGCTCCACGGCCTGCTGGTCCCCAGGAAAGGGGTACAGCAAAGCCTCAGTTTAAGTCCATTTCTACATGAAACCTTGAAACCTTTCTTGCGTTATTGTTGCCTTTCAGAGGAAAATGAGCACTCCAGACAGGACAGCTTGAGAAATTAGTCTTCAGGTAGTTTCTTTTTGTCAGCTTTACTACCTGCTCAGACGTTTGTTGTTCTACCAGAAGATAAATTTAATTTCAAAGAATTGCTTGGACGCATTCTAGTCCTCTAGAGAGAAAAACACCTTCCAGAAAATTAAAATTTTAAAATTCTTGAAGTGTGTTTTTGAGATACACAATATATTGCGTTCAGTTAAAATGCATACACTGTATAAAATAAACATATAAAATACAGCATGTCTCCTGACTCACTGAAGATAGACATTTTTTTCAAGCTGTAGAACGATTGCCTTTAAAGATGGATCTTCTGCCCAGTTAACTGTGCTTCCAAATATGATGCTCTATAAATGAGAAAGAGTTACAGGTTAAAACAAGCCCTTGCAAAAGACAATTCCTAGTAAAATATCTCAAAGAAAGCATCCTTTTTAATTTGAAAGCCCTTGAAATTCACAAGTGTTTGAAGTAGGCAGGATAGGGGGGAAAAGGAGAAAGGGAAGTATTTGTTTAGATCCTACTGTTGATACACAGGCAAAAAAAAACCCCAAATCCATGCTTTCTGATTTCCTAGAGAGGCTTGCATACTACCTCTATTTTAAACACAAAAACCTAGAGAATATGAAATAAAGTTTGCCTCACACACAAAATAACCCAGTTAACTTTCTTACCCTGCCATTCTGGATTGAAAATGGGAATTTAACCAAAGAGGATTTGCTCTACTTAGGGCTCAGAAAATACAAAGCCAGGAGGAGGTGGTTTTAGACTCTAACCTAAACCCCAGTAAAATGTTAAATTTCTCATTCTGAATTTGGTAACAATATTACCAACGCTAAATAGTAGCAGCCATAGCATGCAGAGCAAGAGGTCAGAACACTCTTTTTGTCCTTGACATTCCAATTCTGCCTGAGAGACCCTTCCACCTTAAACCAAACCATGAGGTTTTCTTCCTCACTTCGCATGACTCCACACTCCAGGTGACCTACCAGTCGGCTGCATGTATACAGACCAGTTAGCAGGCCCTGACACATGGATAACCAAAAGGGCAAAGGCTACGCTGCTGAGAGAATTTGGAGACCGGCCGTGGCTGCAGGCCAAGGCCTTCACAGGGCTGTAGGGGGTGACACAAACAGACAAGGCATGTGGTCAGAAGGGGCAGATGGAGGCTCATTGGTAGCATGGGATTAACACCTATTTGTTTTTTCTAACCATGAGATGGGGAAACTGATTTGGTAGGGTGCAGAGGTGATTCAGAGTAGAAGGAAATACAACCACTACCGTGACAGATGTTCTTCATTTTTTACCTTTAAGGAAACAAAGACAGATTGAAAGATTGTTTCTAAACCCTGCAAAAAATTCATGCAAAGATGCTTGTGATAATTTCGTGCTCTTAGCCTTTAAATCAATAGAAGTCTTCCTTCTAGACACATTCTTCCATTACCACTGCTAAACTTAAAGGTTTTGTGTGGCTAAGTAATATTTGCCACATAGTATGCTATCTTGAGTGTAAAGAAAAATTGTAAACTTGGTTCTAAAAGCCACACAACATTACCTGGAGCACGTTTTGAAGTATTGTAGTTGTCTCTCTTGCATTCTCTAATGTTTCACGCATCTTCTCTATTTCAATGCCATTCACACTTTCTTTTTTCTCCTTTTCCTTTTTCATCATGCTCTGAATTTTCTGTAGTTTCTGTTCTCTGTTTTTTAGTACTGTTACATTATTAGGAAAATTAACGTTTGTTAGGTGAACAATAGAACTGAAGATACTTTTTTTCCTCACAGCTGCCTAAAGCACTTCCAACTGAAATAACCCTAATTTCACACTCCACTCCTTCCCTCCAATATACCTCAAGATATTTCTTTTATGAAAGAGGCAACATATGGTGTGTCTGCCTGGTATCAAACTGTATCAATTGACTCCCTGGCCAACAGCAAAACAGAAAGTACATGGTATGCTGCCTGCATGTCTCTCACAAAGGGACCAATTTGCATCTCTGTCCTGTTTTCGAGTGCCACAACTTTTGTAAGTCTTTTTTATACCTCTTAAAGACTTTTACTCCTTTTTCATTGAAACTAAATTCCAAAGTTGTACAAGGAACATATGGGCATGACCAGTGAATATTACTATTTTTATAGGAAATCAGGCTAAAACCTAGACTGATTAAAAGCGTTTAGGGGTAGTTCATATATTGAAAGAGTGCTGGCAGAGCATTCCTTCCTTTATTTGCAAAGATATCAAGTATGTCTATTTTTCTCATGTGAACAGTTATTTCACTGTGTTTGTTCATTACTGTCAACATATACACAAATACCTATGCATGAATCAGCTGTTAAAATTGGTGGCAAACCTGGTCATGAAAGAAAGAGCATTCAAAGAACATATTTACCATATGAAGTTCTGAATACTGATGTGACATCTAAATTTGACCCACTCTAACAAGAACTACTGAATACCAATATATATACACTTCTTTGTAAGAAAATCCCCTCCCTATATTGCAAACACCTCATAAATGTGCAGTATGACAGAAGAGCATCTTTCACGTGCTATAGGGTTGATTTAAATGACTAAACAATGTGTAACTTTCTGATGAGCTTACATGAAATAATAAAATGCTGCCACATTGTTTTTGAGTGTTGTCTTGCACCTCATTCCAACATGTCAGTCTCACCTTAAGGTAGGGAATATCCCAGCTCACTTCTACAGTACTTTCTACTATTTTAACAAGTGTTATAACTGTGCTTTGTTACTTCCCATGTAAATTAATATTGCTACAAAAACAACTTCAAAATATGAACTATAGGAACTCTACATTAAAATACAAACCAAAGTCAGTACAGATAACACACTTACAGAGTCTTTTCCTTTTAATGTCAATCAACTCTTGTTCCTTCTGATGTGCTTGCTGAAAGCAAAAAAAAAAAAAAAATTTATTTTCCAGACTCTTGTCTTCAAAAATACTGAAAGATGCTAATTTAAAAAACATAAACAGGTAAGGGCAACTCTAAAACAGACTTACTTACATGCTCACTTTAAGTAATCCACTCAATATAGGAACTGCACCCATGTCACCACATAGTTAGCTTTGAATGACTCGTGCAATCCTGTTGCTTTCAAAGTGCTCCTGCCCCACTGAGGTTGGTTGACAGGCACAACAGTAACAGAAGCTACAACTGCCACTTACCTGCTGAAATTCAATTATTGTCCGGCTGAGCAACTGTATGTGTTTCATTGTTTCCAAGATCAGACTAAGAAAGGAAACAGTTAATGTTAAGACACACTAATATAAGTCGGTCTTACTTAGTTACATATCATAAATGTTGTCATCAACTCTATTTGGGTTAAATAAAGAATTTCTCATTTGTCCTAACAGCAAAATAATATTACATGTCTGCACACTTCTTTTTACAGTTAATATGCACAGTATTATTATAGAGGCCAAAGAGTTCCCTTACTTATCTTTCAGTTTCCCTAAGATTTCATTTACATCTGTCCAACATTTTACATCACAGAGTCTGGAAGGCATCAAGAAAGCCTAGCCATCTGGAAATGGCTATGAATTAAAGCTCCTAAATAATGGAGATGCAATCTCTTAGCTGTATTTCTGACAGAAATTAAATTTCTCATATTGCACTTCATATGCATCCACCTGTTAATAACAGGTAGGAAATTAAAAGCTACTTTTAAATATGTTTAAGCTTTCAGTTCTTTTTCAAAGACAGTTGGCTCCTACATAGCTAATTAATAAAGGCAGCAAAGCAGAGGCAAGGCCCTGTTACAAGCCTGTAATAAGTGCTCAGCTATTATAAACGCAGGTAACTCAGGCACTAAAGACAGAAAGCTGTCTTGGCTACAGGCAGTTCTCACTAGTGAATCAAGAGTTATGATCTCTGTAATCAAAGGTAGGTGAATTCAGAGCCCAACTGCAAATCTGCCATGGGTGTATGAGGTCTGATCATGCTGATTCAAGCCAGAAGGCAGACATTGTATCATTTTGTCAAAGCTAGAAAAATGAAGCCTGCTTTCACAACAGGTAAAATGAAATAATCTAGAAATAAACTGTGCAAAGTCCATTCTTTTCTAGCTATCTGACCCCCAAGAACACCTTACCGTGAGTCCTCATCATCTTGTTTCAATTTCTTTCTCAGGGCATCCATAATTTGGATTCTGCATATTGTAAGAAACAACATATGACTGATGAGAACTCATAAGAAACTGAAAGAAGCAAGAAACAGAGAGAAACAGATTTAAATAAGTAATAGAAAAAGATAATTTCCAGGATTCCACTTTCACATTGGAATTATATAAACAAAATACTCAGTACATTTTAAATATCACTCTTCTTAAATAATGGTGCTTAACTCTCAGACAGGGAAGAAGAATCAATAACTATTTGTAAGAGTGACAACTCCTTTTTCTCCTGACCAACATATTTTGACACCACTAATTCCAGAGTTTGCAGAAAGGAAGCTGGGCAAAGGTGTGAATTCAAATAAACAGCCATGAAACACAAGAGATGTCTAACATTATCATCTTTTCATAGGCATTTGGAAAGTACTGTCAAGAAATACGCTTACTGATCTGTACAGTCACTCTTTCCCAACTGTAAAGGAACTTTCGGGTTTATACATTTCAACTGTTAAGTCTTCAGTTTTGCTGGGCTTTTTTTTTTGTTTTGTTTTCTACAGCATATCATGTGCATTCCTATCGTTCAATGGTACTTATAATCTCCCCAATCTTCCATACGATTTTAAAATCCTGTTTTAATCAGACCTATGTATTTACGCATCTATGTATGCACACAGAGAGAGAAATCTCCAAATAAAGGGTGAAGAAAATTCTACCTTTGCAAGGCCAATGTCTTGTTCTGGAAAGAGACTTTTACTTCCTCTATATCTTTTTGCAAATCTTCTGTGGCACTGAAAGACAAAAAGCAGTAAGACGGACAACCTGAGTGTGAAGATAACTGAGTTTAAAAGTGTCACATTTTAACTTGATTTCTACATATCTAATCTAAGAATTTTTCACGTGAGCCACAAATTACTCGGGCCAGAAGTAATTTAGCATGTGGAACTATATTAGTGAATTCTAGCCATCACATAAAGAACTGCAAATTTAAAAGACACATCAGATACAGAAGTACATTGGGAGAATGAATAAAGCATTTCTTCCCCACATTTTCTTTTACTTTCCATTATTTTCACCCATCTTCTCCAAAGAACTGATTGTTAATTCAGCAATTCACTAAGAAGGAAAAATTAGAAGAGAATTTTGAAGTTATCCAGTGACATACCTCTGAATAAAATTTTCTTCAATTGGATAATCAAGGAAATTTTCTTTCTCTGCAAAAGAGAATGTCACTAAAACAAGCACAACAGAGACTTTTAAATACAATCTGTAAGCATAAAGGATTAGCATTTTTTGTGTGAACAAGTTATTTCTTACTCCTATGTCCAAGCTTTATTATCTTTTACTGTTAATTACTACAGCTGTAACAGAAAAATAATTAGGCTTTAAAATATTTTAATTTATCACTTTTTAGATGAGCTCGAGCTGGTTCATGACATTCGTCTATATATGCCACTGGATGGTTCAGTGGAAGAGCATGTACCCAACTGCACACTGGGCTGTATCAGACATGTGGCCAGCTGGTCAAGGAAGGTGATTCTGCCCCTCTACTCTGCTCTTGGCAGACCCCACCTGGTATGCTGCATCCAGGCCTAGGACTCCCAACATAAGGACATGGATCTGTTAGAGCAGGTCCAGAGGAGGGCAATGAAGATGATCAGAGGGCTGGAGCACCTCTCCTATGAGGACAAGGCTGACACAGTGGCTGTTCAGCTTGGAAAAGGTTGCACGGTGATCTTGCTGAGTCCTTCCAGTCCCTGAATGGAGCTTACGAGAGAGCTGGAGAAGAACTTTTCACTAAGGTATGTAGTGACAGGACAAGAGGGAATGGCTTGTACTTGAAAGGGAGTAGGTTTAGATTAGATATACTGTAGAGTAGTGAGGCACTGGTAAAGAGATTGCCCAGAGATGTTGTGGATGCCTCATCCCTGGAAGTGTTCAAAATCAGGTTGTCAGGTTGGAGAGGGCTCCGAGCAAGACTGTCTAGTGGAAGGTGTCACTGTGTGTAGTGGGGGGTTTGGAACCAGAGGTGTTTAACATCCCTTCCAACCCAAATAATCTCGTGACTCTACAGGTAACAGAAACAACTTAAATCAGTATTGCTCCCAAACACTTTGGCAGGCTTTGGCAATAATTCCGCACCAATGCCCAGATTTCTGAAAACCAACACCACATGTCATTGGAGTCCAAAGTTCAGACACAGAAAAGAAGGGAAAGGGCAGTGGTCAACAACTACATGGCATCTCTGTAAACATTCAAATAAACCTCAAAAGCTGCCTAGAAAACACGCTAAAATGTACAGCCGGGAAAGAAAATATCATCATCATAAGGAGCACTTTTGAGAAATAATTTTAAAAATATTTAAAAATACATATACATCTATATATATACGTATATATATATATACGTACATATATATATATATACATGTATATACATATATATGCCACATCGCATTCTTTGCAAGTGCAACATCCCAACATCCCACTGCGAGGAGGGATATGCTTACCGGCAAGAACGGCCGTGTTGCACTCCATGAACTGCTCCTTCAATTGGTCCCTCATGCTGTGGCGGGAGTAAAGAGACAACGGTCAGAGGCTGCGCATCCCTTCATCCCACCCCTGAGCTGCTCTCCGTCCCGGCGGCACTAACTGGAGCAGAGCGAGGACATCCACGTCGCCGTCGCCGTCGCCGTCACCGTCGCCGCCGCCCTCATGGGCCCACGCCCGGGCCGGAGCCAGCTCGAGCTCCCGGGCTGGGACCGGGGCCGGCTTGAGCTCCGGGGCC
>JANRMJ010000079.1:21930926-21952152 GCA_025584955.1 Alethe diademata | reverse complement strand
TGAATTTTAATTGGGAGAAGGGAAAAATGAATGCCTTGCGATACATGAATCCAGCAAGTCCCATCATGGTTTAAATATGAAAGTATATTTGGGAAAAGAAGGAAAAAACCCCCAGCTGTCAAGCCAGAGGTTTGAAGTAGAATGGCTGCTCTGTCCAAAGGCAAAAAAATCTCACTTTTTTTTTTGCTCTGACTGTTAACAGAGGTTTTATGTGGTTGTTCATTTGGGTATTCATTAAATAACAGCACCTCCTCATGCAGTGCACAACACTTGTGCAACTGCCTGGGTGCCAAAGAACTTTTGCAGCAGGCAAGGGTGGTCAACAGAGCTACAGCAGCTGGTAAATTGTCATATGTCTCTTTGGTCAGACATCCCTTTCCTTTGGCAACACAGGTTGAAAAGACCAGAATTGGTCCCCAGAGATGCAGATTGTTCTTTCTCTTCTCTTCTTACAGAGAAACATTTTAATTCCATAATCAATAGATCAAAATTGAGTGGTCTCTGGGTAAGTGAGAATGGATGAGCTATGCCACTTAAATGTTTAAAGCACAAGCTATTCAAAAGTCATCCAGTTTGCTTTTGAGCAATGGCAGAACTGGCTTTTCTAAAGCAGAAGAGAATATTTGCCTGAAGTTCTGGCTGGTTTTTAGTGTAAAAAAGTTTAGTTTATTTTCCATTCCAACTTCTGAAGCCTTCATACTGTTCTAGATACTGAGCTACCTATTTTTACCAGTTAACGAATTAAACTCCCCAAATATCTTGATAAGAACCTCAGAACTTAGATTTACTGTTTTCTTTTGTCATTAGGTATTTGCTATTTTCTGTCTCATAAACTAGAGTTTTAAGTTCCTGGCACCAGCAGCTACCGCCAGAAAATAGCAACAGCCCTGTCAAATACCTATTGTTTCTGAGACTCACTCTTTATTTTTAGGTCCTTGAATACATGATGGAGGCCCAAAGGTTGATTTTGCCAGATTTGCCCAAGGCCAACTGGTATGAGAAGGCTGCTTAAGCAGTGCTGTAACACTTACCCTTTTTCCTCACTAGCACTTAATACCATAGATTATAAATAGCATCTTGCCCTGAGATCAGCCTGACACACAGCTGGGAACTCCCCAGGAGCTTATAGTTAAGATCTCTAAAAGCTTCTGCTACAGAAAACTGAAATTATTGCCTCTGTGGTCATGAGGAGAGGGGCTCATGGAGAGTCTACAACGGTGTTAGGGGGGCTTCTTGTGACAAGTGCCAGTTCAGGGGGACACAGTGGGCCCTCTCCTAGCAGGGCACTGCCTGTGTCCTGCCATGCTCCCTCTGAAACATGTGGCTCCTGCTCTGGCATTTTTCTAAGAAGACTTGCAAACCAGAGAATAGTGCTCTGGCAGCTGGGGCATACCTGGGAGATGCATACTTGGCACAGGGAGAGCAGCAAAACATTTCTCTGTCTAGGAGAGGTATGGAAGTAACTGGCTTTGGGTTCCAAACTTAGTCTTTGGTAGGTCCTCCTGCCTCCCTCACTTATGAATGGCAGGGGATTTCTGGGAATGGATATAGGGTAGGTGCTCTTCAACTGGGCCAGTGCTGTCCTTTTCCTAGGACCATGGGAGGTTCTAGGGCAAGGGAGCCTTTCCTCAGGGTAGAGCCTGGGCTGCAAGCCCCTGTGCCATCCCCACCAGAAGATGTCTGCTCTTAGCCCTGGGCTGCCTTTGCTTTCTACCTCACCTGCCTGGGCTTTAAGCATGTACAGAAAACTCCCACAAATCCCCATGGGTAAACAATCCCCATGCCAAAAGGATTTTCCTGCTCTGGCTCCATAGCACTGCTCATCCCAGCACCTGAAGTCACAGTTCAATCCACTATGAAGCCTGTAAAAAGTTATTTTTCAGACCCAAAAGTCGCTGCCTCATCACTCACTGACACTCCATGAACAGCTTTGGATAATTTAAACAAAGACATCTTTTGTGGCAGTTAATATTCAGAAGAAAGCCAGCAATGCATGCAAATGCATTTTGGCCAGGCTCTCCCACCTTGTACTGCTCCAGACTCTCTATCTTTCTGAGAGAACCCTTAGCCAGCTGCCCTGTCTGCAGGCAGCAGGGACTGCCAAGATGTACACTGGCTACATGCCATCAGCTGGTACCTTTCATGGATTAGAAAAGCCAGGAGGGCTAAGGGTCCTACCCCTTACATGTCTCTGAGTACTTTATACATGAGCACAGTCCTGGGACATGCCCCAGGGGGTAGTCTGAGCTGTTCCCAAAAGTGTGCTCAAATCGGACCATGCTGCTGTGTAGAGACATGCATCTCTGAGCTGTGCTATGAGAACCAGAGAAGGACACAATTTATTAATAGTTTTTATTTATTCCTTCTTCTCCTTTATTAAGATCGACATAGCTATAGGGACCAGGAGAGCCCCATGAAGCATTCCAAAACAGGCTTCATGTGTCTGAGAAGGAGCAGTTTGCGCAGGCAGCAGGAGAGACTTGGTAACTACAGACCCTGGGAGCTTTGTCCTGACAGAGGAGGAGGTAGGCAGATCCCACTGCTGCTGCTGTGGGAGTAAGGAGTGCAGCATGGCTGGATTATCTGGAGGAGGCCGGGTGGAATTTTCCTAGGAGTTAGGCAGCATAACACACCGGGACAGCAAATGACTAGAGGCAAATGATTCATTGTGTTAAGCACCATAAAGCCAAGAAAACAGATGTCTTGGCTGGACTGAGGACAGAACAACATATTGTACTAAGCAGATCTATCAATAGGATAATGAATATTTTGTTCAGATTGTTGTAAGGGTGGGGAGTGTTTTTTGTCCTAAAACATTATAACTAGATAAAGCATAAAACCCTCTAGCAAGAGTCACCAAAATTCTTTCTGAGACTAAAATTTTAACAGCATAAAAACAAGACTTCTGAATATACAGAAATTATTACCCAGTCCTGTGCAGCTGGTTCATACCCATACATTTCTATTGATACCAGTAGGATTGCATGGATCTGAGTAAGTCAGATATACAGACCAGTGATTTTGTATTGACATACCAACAGAGGGCCAAATTTAAAGTTAATGCTGACTGAAACAAGAGCCTCTTTTTTAATGTTATAGGTAGAAAAGGTGCCATATGCCTAGGGAGGGTGTAATATTTGTGTTGATGATTTTTCTTTAAAGCTGGACTGGCCTGCCTACACACATGGACATCACATGCCCAGCAAATTTACAGCCCCACTAAAGTTTATGAGAGGGCACCTCCCCCCTGCTGAACACCACCCCATTGGCACAGGAAGGTTTTCTGATGAGGAAGCTGAAGGTTTCCTCCGAGTAGCATAGAGCATGACAGTGGATGTAGGGGCAAACAAAGCTACACAGATATAGCTTAGGTTGTCTGCAGGTGGCCAGTAAGGAGCCTACTTGGCTCCCACAGCAGGAAGGGTTAAGGAGGTTGATGAGGTAGCTGTGGAGGTATTTCAGGTCTACGTTTTTCTGGGAAGTGTTCAAGACAGACACAAGAATTGGTTGCAAACCAAATGCCATTTACCCTTTGGAAACTAGATAGAATGTTTTCTCTAGGTGTTTTTCCTACGGATCTGAGTTGATCAAGAAAGCTAGTGGCTTCCTGGTGTGCAGAAAAAGGGTGGCCAGAAAAAGCAGGACAGGCATTTTCCCCTGGTGAAAATTCAGCACTGGTGAGGCCACACCTCGAGTCCTTTGTCCAGTTGTGGGCCTCTCACCACAGAAACGACATTTGGTGGCAATGGAGAAGGGCAACAGAGCAGGTGAAATGTCTGGATGACAAACTCTGTGAGGACCAGCTGTGGGAGCTGTGGTTGTTTATTCCAGGGAAAAGGAGGCTCAGGGGAGACCTTATCACTCCTTACTACTGCCTGAAAGGAGGCTGTAGCCAGGTGGGGATTGTCCCTTTCTCCAGGCAAAAATACCAGGACAAGAGGAAATGGCTTTGAGCTTCACCAAAGAGGTTCTAATTGGATATTAGGAAAAACCAGCTGTACAAGGATCTCAAGGATGTCAAAGCTGGAGGTATTTAGGAGACATGTAGGTGTGGCACTTACAGATGTTGTCACGTGGTGGACTTGGCAGTGCTGGGTTAACTGTTGGACTTGATGATCCCATATGTCTTTTCCAAGCTAAACAATTCTGTGATTCTATAACTTTATTAATATCCTATGGAATCCCTGGAAACCTTCATTTTTTGGGTATGGTCACATGCTCAAGTTCTTTCTTCCAGGACCTTCTCTCCTACTCAAATGCCCGCCTCTCCAGTCAGGGTACAGAGCTGTCTTGGATGGGCCACCAAAGCCTTTTTTTACTCCTTTGAAACTACCAGGCACTCTCAAAATGCTGGGACACTAGATGTTTTGGTTATACACATGAAGCTCTTGAAGCAGTTTCCTAAGCAGAAAGCCATTGTGAAACGGCCCATGTGATCCCATAGACAATACCTATCACTCATGTGATTACCTTTTGCTGACCAAATCAAAAATATTTTCTCTAAGGAAACAAGTGCATGCTCCTAACTTTGTTTTAAAGCAGCAAGCAGTGACAAAACTTCCCATATGGTGAATATGTTCCACATATTCTAACAAGAATAGAAATGCAAGCCTGTTAAGCTTGCTTTTGTCTTGAGTAGATAGTTACTTTAATTGTACAGCATGTCCTGACTCCAGTCCTGTCCTTTCTGCTCATGCTGATCCATTACTGCATAGCTGGCAGGTCTGTCTGAACACAGGCATGATGGCTGTGCTCTTTCTCTGGTCAGAAGCTGCAGTCAAATCAGTATAGTGATAACAATCTTAAAATAATAAAAATAAAAGAAAGAAATGCAGATGATCAAGTTTTTGGGGTGTGGGTGAAGGAGGTAATGATGGCTAAAGAAGACTACATTAATCACTCTTCATAATACTCCCCAAAGTATCTTGCCAAGACATTAATTTTGATCTTTGCAAGTTGAATGATTGTTGCAGGGTGCTTTTAACTTTTCACCTTTGATGGAGCAGCCCATTCTGGGAGTTAAAGATCTCTCTGTTTATGCCTTCTGTGGAATCTCGCTCCATTTCATCCGTGCAGTGTTCTATGTACTCTGCTGGGAAAAGAGTAAAAAAAAGAGGGCAGAAAAAGTCACACTTAGTATCATGAGTTGTTTTCTTTTCTGAAAACAGCTGTTTCTGAAAGGGAATCTTTGCTCCTTTCATGACTCAATGTGTTTTATGAATCCCATCCTCTAGACAGAGCATTCAGGCTTCAACAAAGGAGCTGCAGCTCTCACCAAACAAGGGCAACTTGTTTTAAAGCTTCTCTGTCTTGCAGGAGCGTGTCTCTTGTGACTGCCACAAGATACGCCAAATTGGGTTAACTGCTGTCTCGTTATTATTGTAAACTGCACTGTTTGATAATAAGACTGGTTGAGATAAGCCAGTCTGCTGAACAGGCATAACACTGTGAAATCCCACTCTGGGACAGATTATAGCAAAGCAGGGCATTCTTTAAATGAAAGTCTCCATATGGAATATTGGCAACTGTGGGGAATTTGACTGGCAGATCAAATTCTGCCAAATCAGACCAAGATGGTCTGATCATCAGCATCATATGACTTTGTTTTCTGCCTTTCTCGAGGGCTTCTGAATGTGTCTGCCAATCTTTTTCTTGAGAGGTGAGGCAAGCAGTTACCACCAGATTTGGGAGATTAGGATCTGCCAAAAGCCACTTTACTTGCCTTTCAGGCTGACCAAAACACAGACACCATGCAGACGCCGAAGTTCCTGTGGCCCAAAATAATGCACAGATTTTGGGTTAGGATTAGCATTGCTCTGACTGCACGTTACAGCTAATGCATTTGGGGAATTGTTTCTTCTTTCCCCTTTCTTTCTTTCTTTCTTTCTCCTTTCTTTCTTTCTTTCTCAACCCTCGGCTGAACATTTAGGATTGCTTTGCTGCCATTTGAGATGGCCAAGGAGATCAGGTTTCTGACAGAGCTCATTCAGGTTTGTGTAGTCTCTGCCACTTGCCTCTGAAAATTCTTCTGGAATATGTGGTCCACAAAATATGGAGCAGCACATGTGGAGAGTGGCAACTTGAACGGATTTGGGATAAAGAATATGTGAGGACCTACTTCTTTCATTCCTGTTTGAAAAACCATTCTATCTGTGACAAGATGGATTATTTCTTCTGAAAAAAACCAATCCCACTTCAAAGACAGCAACAAGAAAAGACAACCTGAGCCACAAATCTATGTATTTTTTTTTTTTTTTGTGCTTAGGGAATAAAAAACTTTTCCCAGCAGCACCTATAATATTATTGTGGAAACGATTTCTGTCAACTGGACGGCCTCTCTTTATGTCCTCTACAGTGAGTGGGAAAAAGATGTAGAGCAGCATTACACCCCTCTCTGGCCTTGCTCTTCCAACAGATGCTTCTCTTGTTGCTGTAGTATTGGGTGGGTAAAATCTGTTCAGGACCCTTTTTTGTTCAGATATCCCTCAGGTGGTCTTCTCTCACCTTTGAAAGCCTGCCTGGATACCTACCCAGATTCTTGAGCAAAAAAACCAAAATCCAAATGCTTAATAGCTTTGCCACTGCGTGCAAGGATCTGGCTACTCTTGAAGTGGAGGGTCTAGCAAAGTACAGGCTAAATGGACTGCAGCAGGGTACACCTGCACCTCTCATGTGCAGAGTTCCTCACTGTCCTTTTGATGCCTTCCATCCTGTCTGTGACATTGAGATGCCTGGAGTAGGTTGTGAAGGTGATGGAGAGCTGTTTTGTGCTCCTGGTGGTCTCAGCTTCCTGACCATCAGACATACACGTGGTCAGCAGAGCTGGCAAAATTTTGCATTAGTTCCCATCTTCATATGGTTTAGCTGCCCGAGGCAGCTGCCAGTCCTGGTGTGCAGAAACTCCTGTCCATGCTGCTGTCCATGCATCTTATTTCCCTTGTGGAATTTTTCTGCTGCAGTTAGACCCACCTGTGGTCGCAAACATCTAAACTACTCTCCTCCTCAGGCACCAGATTCTGAGTGCTAAAATACCTCTGGACAAGCTGTTGGAGCAGCTGTGAACAAGCAAACTTCTAGCTTGTAATCAAGGACTTCTTCCATCCAAGACATCACCGTAAAAGATTGAATTCCCACTTGCTCTGCTGCAACAGGAGGACTCCAACCCATTGCATTTTTTATACATTAAACCAATGATAAACCCTCCCAATGTACTTTGGCATATGAAAACCTATGAATGGAATGTTCTTGCTGCTCCTTGGGACCAATAATTTGGCAAGGAATAAATTCAGATCATTCTCTTTCCAGGGAACAGGGGATTTTATTCTTCAGTCTTTATTTAGAAAAAAGCACATACAGTTTTTCAAGATATTTGTGGAGATGAATTGCAGAGAAAATAAGAGATAGGAAAGATGCTGGGAGAAGGCACTGCTTGACTGGGAAGTTGAAACAGAAGAGTGAGACAGCTAGCAGTATGGCTGAGTGTGCACATAGGTGTGATTGTTTATGTTTCACATATGTAAGATAATCTTGGCTTTAACCATTTGCCCGTAAATAAATCAGAGATTTGCCTTGTGCTGTGTGCAGACATTGTGCCTGCTGTCTTGCTGCTATCTAGCCTGTGAGAGCTTTACTGTGGCCATGAGGACCTCAGTGGGGATGATCAGGGCTTGTTCATGAGTGAATATGGCCAACATGGTGTGCCACTCAGCATCCCTGCTGCCAGCATGGTTAGGGGCAGTGGTGCTGGATGTGCAGTGACCTCAGTAATGGTGTCTGAAACGGGGGAAGATTAATTACTTCCACAGCTTGAAAATATTAGCCTACTGCTGAGGCGCAGTTGATTTGCTGCTGTAAGAGGGCTGTGGTCATTCTGTGCAGTGTGACAGTGTGTGGTGTGGAAGAATGCACACAAACAACACCACCTCCTTCTGCACCTGGCTCATTCCTCAGCTGGAGCTGGGCCCCTGGCATTCAGCAGCACCCCAGGAAGAAATGTCCCCAACCAACATGCCAACAGCACCTGGCAAGCATGAAGAAGTGATTTTACACATTGAATGGGCAAACAGACCCTTTCTCATCCAGTCACTAGGGGGTATATTGCTTCTTTGTGTGTGCACACTGCTCACATACTATTATTAATAGGAATGGCATGCTTTTGCAACAAGAGAGTAGCACAGTCCTAAGGAAATAAAAGAATTGCAAATGGCCCTGAAAGACTTCACTGAATCACCACTGTAACTTCCAGAATTCCAAAAGTCCCTCAAGGCTTGGAAAAATTTTTATATGCCAAAAGTCTGTAGAAACAGGCCTCAGGATGGGTAATCAAGATTCAGATTTTGGGATTTGGGGTTTGGGGTTCTTTTGCTTAGTATGATGCCTGTACCAATTTGCCACACTGTAGTGGTTGAAAATCAGGTCAGCAACAGGAGGTTGGGCTAGGGTTTGTATGACTTTATTGTCCACCTGGAAGAATATGCTGAAAAAATTTTGAAATAGGAAAGCATCAGTCCTTCAAGGAGCTGACTTCAGTAGATATTGCCCAGAGGTTGTGGAAATGTCATGTAATTTACTTACAAAAAGAAAATAACATTTCTAGGATAGAGCCAACCAGAAGATCTTTAATCTGTTTGCATTCTCCTCTTTAATAGATGTTCATCTTTCTGTTCAAGCTTGTTCATATTTTATCTATAAAAGCAGAAATTCACTAGTAAAGACACATAACAATAGTCTGAATTCTCTAAATAGGCTAAAGTAGAGTTAATACAGGAGACTTTTTCCTCTCCCTCCTCTCTCTGTCCCTGCAGTAAGGATGATAGCTCAGCCTCAGGACCTGCAGCAGATGAACAGAGAAAACCTGCTGGTTTTGACTGAACACGACACTGAAAAAGGCAATCCAAAGGTACAGCCAAACAAAATGCACAGCCTGGTTAGATATGACATTTCAAGACCTCCAGACTGGCAAGTTCCCATCTCCCAGCAGTGCCTCTGCGCAGTGTGGAGCAATGCCCCGTGGGCCAGGGCAGGGTCTCAGAGCCGGCAGAGGTGTTTGGAGACATCAGTGTTGTTAGCTCTGGCACGGGCATGTCTGTGCCTGAGTACAGCCAGCCTGCTCACTGCTGGCTGCCCGTGGCAGCTCGCAGCCCTGGGATGAGAGGTGTCAGAGCACCACCCTGACCTCTGTGGCCCCTTGGCCTGAAGCCATCTCTCAGGGAAACACTGTGACTTCAGGAAGACACTTAACTAGCGTGCAGGAAAGGTTTAGGCAGGTTTTGCTTGCTTTTCCATGTCAGTAAGTGGTGGCACCTCTCCTGTTTTTATATGAAAATTATTGCCCATTTATTTCAGCCTTTGTAATTTACATCTCTGTCCCAAAGCTTTCTTGGATGTGCTATGAGGGAGGCTCCCAAATTCATTAAGGAAACATGTTTGTTGGCCCTCTGCTGCATTCTAAAGCTATAAACTAAAATCTGTGAGACAAGGCATCAAATTATGGGCATCTTTAAGTTAGCCTCATGATTCTGACTCACAAGGTCTAAATATTTGGGGCTGGCAATGTGTGTAAGTCTCTTTCTCTGCCCTCCAACCCTTGCCTTTCACTCCCTCTCCAGCTCCAGTTCAACAGCTGCCTTAGGAATTTACCACTTGGGCTCCCTGTTGTTACTGTAATCACAGTTAGCTGATTTTTTTATTTTTTTTTTGTAGAGGGAAGGGTGGAAGTAGTCTCATTACAAATTTCTGTGGCTATTTTTAAACTGCATGAATTGCCAATAAATTAATAGCTGCTGATTTCTGAGTTGCTGACTTTTCTGCTTGTTCGTAAGCAGGAGCACAAGCTGCCTCAATTTTTCCAGTTTCCATGTTTTGCATGTTCTTATTCTCTGATGTGGACTAGGGGCTCTACCATAACTTGATTTAGTTTGAAGCAGCCAGCAGCAGCATTAGGACTGGAAACCTGACCACTGAGTCAATTGCATTCTGAATATTTAAAAATCATGCTTTATCCTGGTACTAACCTTCACAATGGCTTCATGGCACACACTGGCAAGATGTAGCAGGCAATGAGAGTAAACATAATGCATTTTTTAAGATTAGGGGAATTTAGGTCAGATTCTGACTTTAACAGAATCTGGTCTAACTCAATGGGTTTTCATTACATCCTTAAGAAATTATTTGTCTAAAAATGTTGGAGTTTTTTTTGTTTTTGTTTTGAGATGTACTTCAGGCCCTAGAAGGACCTTCTTGTTCACAGAAAGTGCAGCTCATCTCAGCACAGGAGGTCTGTGCAAATGCATGGGAAATTGCTTGAGAGGAAGCAAGTCAGTAGTCTTTCTGTGCACAAGGTGAATTAAAGAAAAGAATTGTGAAGATAATGAAGAAAATATTCTTATAAATTGGAAGAAACACATGTTATTTGACCATATTCTAATTAATCTTACCTTATCTTGATGTCACTAAGAAGAATATATAACATACATTTCTAGTTTTGAAAAATATTTTGCACCTCTTGAAAAAACAAGGTTGTTGAAACGACTGTAAAAGATAAAAACAAAGCCAACATAAAATTAATGTCAAGGCAGTACTTTTTCACACAGGACATGGAAAGAACTTGTTGCCACAGGATGTTTTATGGTCCAGATACATAAAAGGTAAAAAAACCAAACCCCTCTATTAAGGGTTCTACAAGAAGTTTCCAGTGTATTTTCTGATGGCCTGGGTGTGATCTCTGGCTCAGGAAACCATGGCTGGACTATGCATAAAAAGCTCAAAAAGTATAATGTTTCCCTTTGACAGCTGTCAATAGCTACAGGCAGATAGGGTACTGTGATAGATGAACCACTGTTATAAGTGTGAATAATTTATATTCTCATGGAAAAAAGATGGAAAGATGGTCTTCCTTTATGCCGTGTGGTGAACTTTAATAGTACTAGAGCTAAGTATTTTATTTTTAAAACATTATGACACCTGGTTTTGAATATTTAAAATGAATTTTCAGCACAAATACAGCTGTGATTTTTACAATAACACAAAATTCAGCTTGCTATCAAACTTGAAAATCAAAGAGCACATTCATGTTTGTGTTTCTTAAACAGTTTGAAGTAATTTTTTCCTGCAAAAAATTTCCTGTTTGTTCATTTGTTTGTGTTTTTCTTAAGGAAACTCTTCAAACTTTGAAAACTTCTGGAATGCTGGTCAGAAAGCCACTAAATGCTCAGGTAGTTTTACTCAATAAGTACGCCATGCCATCTGAACTCTCTGAAAAGAGTTCTTGCATGTCAGTGTGGATTAACAGAAACTCTATGTTATCCTGATTAGTACCATAATGAAGAATATTCCTTCTCTCTCCTTCTAATGACCTATCCAGACATATTTCCCCTGGACCCAAAATTGCACCCACCTTTTTAGCTTTTGCAGGAATTAGATATCTGTAAAGACTGAAGTGGGAAGATATTAGACTTGAATGGTCTTTTACCTGAAGAAGCAGTGATTTTCCTAAGTGATTTTTAGTCTGACACAATTCCTTCCAAGGGATGGGGATCCCTTTAGGTTCTGGCATAATTAATTTCCCTTAGCTTGAGTCTGTAGGAGAGATTTCCAAAGGTAAGTGTAAAATTATACTGTTGCATCATTGGCAGATGAACAAAAGTAAGTTAGCTTGGCATTCTCTTCTGTTTTTCGATAATCTTTGCTGAACTTAATTATCTGTAAATTATAGGACCCCAGGGCAGGTTGGAATAGAGAGAAAACAAGGCAATATATATTCACTTCTCTGTTAGCAATCACAATAGTGATCAAGAAGCCTGATTAATTTTGACTTGACATCAGGAAGCAGCTGGCATTCTAAATTCTCTGGTTTGTTTTCACCTTGTCTCTGTGGCTGAGACCTACTGCAAAGCTTTTTCATTCAGACATTGACAATAAGGACTGAATAATCCTTCTTCAGATCTGGGGAGGGCAAAGAAGAGGCAGTGCATACCACACTCAACACTGCACGGAGACGATTGGGGAAGGACCTTCTACGGGTTTAAAAGACCAGGAAATGTGCTGCTTGGCTTAGCTCTTGATGTGGTTTAGTGGTGGACTTGGCAATGCTGGGCTGACCATTGGATTCAATGGTCTTAGAGGACTTTTCCAACCTAAATGATTCTATGATTCTGGTGATGTGTGGCAGTGGCATGGCTGTCACTGATGACACAGAGTGGGACACAGAATGAGACAGAAGCTGATTTGCTGGCTCCTTGTTGCTGCCAAAATACCATCCAGGTCCCCTTTCTGCATGGGGTCCCCCAAACTCTAGTGGAGGAACATTTCTATGACCACTATGACGAATTCCTTTCATTTTTGCTCTATCAATTCCCTGCTGAATCAGAGCTCTGATATTTGCCATAGTATTTCAGACTTAGCATAAAACCTGGAAAGGGCATTGGTCTGATTTCCAGATCTGAAATAATCAGTTCTAAACAGCAGAGCGTTAAACATTCACAGAGACCATGATGGTGTGACTGTAGTTCTGGCTACCCTTTGTCCAGAGCACAGCATCACCCCGCTGGCACCTGCTGATGAGCTCTGTGCACTGCAGTCCTTCCTTTTCCTCCATGCAGTCTCTGCTGGTGCCATCTGCTAACCCTAAGGTTGTGCTCCTCTAGGAAGTGCTTGTTTCTGAGCCTTCAGCCTCACCTTGCTGCTGCAGGAGGGCACTGGGCACTGGAAGAGTTTGGGTGAAAAAGAAGAACAAAAAAATAAAGTCACTGTTCCACAGAGCTGTCAATGACAACGTGAGTATTCAGCTCCACTTCAGCAGATAAATCCAGTGGTTTGCACTTGGAGAATGAGCCCTCACCTCTCTGCTGTACATCATGCATCAGGAGGTGATGGTATTGCAGTTTGTGGGTGCACATCTTGGGTACCTCTCACGTGGGGGATCTGTCTCAAGGCAGGTCCTTTTAACTCTACGGAGCATCTCAGCTCTTATATTATCAAGAAGGACACTTTTTGTTCAGTGAGCCTCAAAATCAGCAGTCCAGGTGTAGAGCTGAGAATGGAGGCCAAGGATCTGGCATGGTAGGAAGCCCAGATGCTGCAATGGCTGGGGTTCACTCCAGCATAATCAGCTGCTGCTCACCCCACAATGTCTCTCTCTGTTTTATGCTCCCGTCACGTACACCAGCAGCAATTTGGCACTGTCTCTGCTCCCAGCAGTAGCCAGGAGCTGACTGCAGTCCCCCTGCACTTGCAGCACCCAAGGCAGGTGGCTGCCTTTGGCTGGGAGTAGTGGCATTATCAAATATCTGGATGTCCTTCCAGGGTGGGCCCCTTTTCATTGATATGAGGGCACTGTGCCCTTGACTAACTTTTATTTTAAAATTCGTTTAAAGAAACTAGCCATATTCTTCATGGCCAGCTGACTGCTGGCTCCCCTCAAAAAAAATGGTGGGACAAAAGCAGTGTTGATATGTTCCTTCCTCTACATCCTTCAAGATCTTGTCTCTTTCACAAATGAGCTCCTTGCAGCAGATGGTGGAGAAAAGAACTGTGATATAGTGTTAGGAGGAGTGGAGTGAGTAGCCAGAGATGAAAACATGGGAATGCTGTTGAAATGAATGTCAGACTGTTTATGGAAACCGCTATGGAAACCCAGCATGAATGTGGAGAACCGTTTGCTGGGCCTGCCATTCTTCTATGCCAGCCTAGGAGAACATGACAGCTGGAGCAACAGTTCTGCAGGAAGCCTGCTGGGGTCTGTGGGCAGCTTCCCTCATTGGTGTCATCACAGTTTGCCCCACTTGAAGATCAAATGTCCTGAATCATCACAGAGCAGAGCCTTGACACTGACAACTTTATCCTTGTGGTTTGTTGTGCAGAGTACCACACCCAGTGACTGAATGGATGCCAGGTTGACTTCAGTGGAATGTCCCTCCTTTTCCAGGAGCGTAGTTATGTTGGCAATTCTGAGGCAGCCAGGGGAAGAGTTAGTCCAACACCTCTAACCGATGGGCAGGCTGCTTCGGGATACACAAGGCAAGGGACTGGTCCTATTTTTCAGCGTGTTTCTATCTTGCTGGTGCTTCTTTTCTTTAGCTCTACCTTCTCTTTAAGCATGATCATCCTAAGCAGTCATGAATACAAATGAGATGACAATATCACACAGTTTACTTTGAAACTATCTCAACGGAAAGCACTCTGTAGCCTTTCTTTACTTATTAAAAATTGTGCTTTTTGTAAATTTTAGTAATTTTGAGAGTTTGTTTGGAATTGTTTTTCTCCTCTTCCATTCCTTCTCTTTTAAGAAATCTAGAGGTACACAGGTATCTTTATTTCTGACTGTGGAATGCAATACTTCTTGCAATATCTCAAAGTATTGCAATGGTATGTGGGCACTCTGGGAGGCACAGGAATGCCTACTTGCTTATCTTATATTTTGACACCAAGTGTCCTTAGTAGATACCTTGTCCCTTCAGAACACAAGCTGAAAGCTCGACGTTTTTGTGCTTGAAGCATGCAGATAGCTCCTCTGAGGTGAGCAGAAGCCTACAGCTGTCCAGGCACCTGGGAATTACTGGCCTGTACTCAGAGGTCAGCCTGACCCCTGTATCTGAAAAGACCAGAACAGATCCTCCTAGAAGCTGTGCTAAGGCACATTGAGGACAGGGAGCTGATTTTGGACAGCCAATGTGGCTGCACCAAGGGCATGTCCTGCCTGACCAACCCTAGTGGCCTTCAATGACAGGGCGAAACACTATGCACAAGGAAATGCCTAGAGATGTCATTTATCAAATAAAGCCTTGATTTGTTGTGTGGACTGTTACATGGATAAGGAAGTGGCTGAGTGGTCACATCCAGAGGGTAATGGTCAGTGGCTCACGGTCCCTCCTGATGGACATCAGTGATCCTCAGGGCTCTGCATGTTGAGCAGTACTGTTTAATATCCTTATTAATGACATAGAGTGATCAAGTGCACTCCCAGCAAATTTACAGATGGATTTTTTACAAGAGAATGTAGTGACAGGACAAGGGGGAATTGCTTCAAACTGAACGATAGTAGGTTTAAATTAGATATTTGGACAAAAGTCTTTACTGTGAGGGTGCTGAGGCACTGGAACAGGTTGCCCAGAGAAGCTGTGGATGTCCCACCCCTGACAGTGTTCAAGAACAGGACGGATGGAGCTCTGGGCAACCTGGACTGGTGGAAGGTGTCCCTTTTCATGGCAGGGGGCTTGGAATTACATGATCTTTAAGGTCCCTTCCAATCCAAACCATTCTATGATTCTATGATATCACTCTATCTTGGTACCCTCCTTGCCCAGGCAGGCAATTGAAAGGCTGCTCTAGAAGTCCTGAGGTGTTTCCTTTGGCTTCAAAGACGGTATGGATCTATATGTATTTCACCTGAATGGAGCAGAGTTAATTTGAAAAACTCATTAGAGTGGTGATGGAGTAGAAGAGCAGGTGCTATCTGAACCAAAAATAATTTATCTATCAAATATTTCATACTCTTTCTTACTAGGAGGAAGGTGAGTAATTGTATTCTAGGGGAGTTTTGCAAGGATTGTACCTAGCACTCACAAGATAACAGCAGAAAAGGTTGATTCTTCCAACATATATTCTTTCTGCTTGGGTTGAGGCACAACAAACTAAACAGACACAGAGCAGACGTGGTTGTCAGTGTGGGGTGACGCAGTCAGAGTCCTTTCCTGGAAGTGGGTCTGAGGACAGCTATAAGCTTCATGCTGTGATATGTTATTTCAAAATAAACCCAGAACATGTGTGTAAAGTTACAGGGAGGTGTTGAAAAGCAAATGACATCTGTGCCCCAAAGAAAGTGCCATTTGTTGGTTGAGACCTTGCAAACAGTCCTATCGTGTACAATCTCTGAGCTGGGATCTGTAGCCAGCACAAGATGATACGCGTGTGTATAATAAAAGAAGTCATCACTCAGTGCCCTGGTGACCCCAGAGCTCTGTCAGTCTGTGCTGCCAGGAAAGAAGCTGAAGGCTGTCTGCTGCTGTGCAGGGCAGGACTGCACTGGTCACTTTGGAAAGAGGTGCTTCACCCATGCACCCCCTAAATATGGTACTGTCAGCAGGAAAGCATCAGGGGCTTGCTGCTGGTCACTGCTGCTGCAAGCCTTGTCTCTGAGCCTGCTGCAGCGGATTTTCTTTCCCCTAACCCTGTCCTTGTGGACTCCATCGCATGAAAGCACCTGAAACTTCAGGGTAAAAGCAGCTGGGGCAAGGCTAAAGGCTCACTGTCAGAAGTATAACAGCACCCTCCATCGCATACTTAGCACTATCTTTTTGTGCCTTGCCTGGAGTCCTCAAGCAGATTTTGTAGCTTCAGTATGTTCTTTTTTTTTGGTACTTGCCCATCACAAAGGATTAAAAGTGATGAGTATTTTTGCTTAAACTAGCCCCAGATCAAGCAAAAAAGCAAATAGAATCCATCTTGTGAGTGAAAAACTCTAGCACAGCACTTAAGTTAATATGAAGCACATGTGCAGTCCTGTTAAAAGCAAGTAAAACTTGCTTACTTACTAAAGGCTTTCCAGAAGCACAGATAGCTGATCTGCCCAGGTACACCACGCAATGGGAATTTCTCTCTAGATTTCTCAATCTAGAATTAAGTAGTGTGCCTTGTCTTCTGGTGGATTAGGGCCCATGTGTTCCATTCAGAGAAAATAGTTCTAGAAAGAGCTTGCGCAAATATTCTATGTTGTCTCCAGATACTCTCACTTACAGATGTTTTCTGGATAACTGCCTATGTCAATGCCTGGGCCTTATTTATAGGCAACAGATAGATTTTTTTGGGTACTACCTTAAAATGGCCCTTCAAGTGGAATTCTATTTATTCCCCTAGAACCTGTTTTCTTTATGTTGTTAGTCTATTTCTGAAGCAGCAAACATGATTAGTCACAGCATGATATGGAACAAACAATAGCAGGACATTGAAAAGTTCTTTAAAGAGTTAAAAAAAAAAAGAAAGAGAATGAGATATCCATGAATAACAATGAATGTATCCTTGGACTATTTTCCATTTTCCACTTTATAAAATGAACCTGACTGTTCAATGATTTCTCTCATTCTGCTCTTACAAGGTATTCAAAATACCCTAGTAATCCCTTAGGCCCCCAAATCCCCTTACAAAGCATCACTCAACCATTGTACCTTCCTTATTTGCCAAAATGACAGCTTTTTCACTGTGGCACAGATCCTGGCTCATTGTGCTGTTTGTGCTGTTCACAACACGTCAGTTTTGAAGCGCTCATAAATGCCGTAGGCCATGTACAGTCACTGTGCAAATCAAAGAAAAATGGTATGAATCAAATTTAAACTCTAATTTAGTGCATGTCCTGTGGAAAAATGTAAGCATTTGGAAGAATTATAAGAGTGAAAGGTTTGAGATCACATGTGGCTGTGATGGTGCTCAGAACTTTGATAGGCTTCACTGAGCTAAAGGAGTGGTCTCTTTTATGGGTGGAAATCCCTCCCTTTGGGGTGTGGTCAGGAAGGACAGTCAGTGTGTTACACTGCGGCTGTACATTGGAAACAGTATGTCTGATGTCTGTCTATGAGTGTGCCTGCCCTGGCTCCCCACAATGAGTGTAGGTGGCCCCATTTGGGGTGATCTGCTCTTCCCACAAAATTGCAAAAAGACCATGGCTGAGGCTGAGCAAATGGTCCCAGTCTGGGAATTCTGAGGCCTCAGCTTTATTAGCAGTGAGAGGAAAAAGCATGTTATCTTCTCAAATGGCATAAAGCAGTTTGGGTTAGTTTGAAAAATGTTCTAACCTCTACCTTTTCTTATCTTACAACTCCTTCTGCCCATGTTTTATTGTCTGCATTGTGAAGACACACTAGAATTAAAAGAGAAAAATAATTGATTAGTGTAACAGCATGGATCTTACTTAAATTCAGGTGACTGAAAGTTAAGTAGGAAAATGTGTTTGAGGTACTTGTAGTTTTGCCTAAATCAAGTGGCAAATGGGAGACTTCAGATCAGAGGGGCCAGGCCTTCATCACGATGTGTTTGATGGTGCAAATCGGTTTTGTGACATTTGTTCCTCTTTCTGCTGGAAGTTGGAGATGTGGTCCACTCTCCTCAGGGACAGAGATGAGTAATAAAGAAAGAAAAAAGAAAAACTGAAGACACAGCCATGCTGAAGTCACTGCAGTAGGCTGGAATTCCATGGAATTCCCAGCTGTGGTGTGGGCAAGGCAAGATGGGTACTGAGAGTATCAGCCTCCCTGGACATGAGTCACCTTCTACATTACTTGGAAATGCTGAGGTCCGCTGTAATGTGGCCGTTCTTGCTTTCAATGCACCTAGGATTAACCCCATGGAGCCAAATTTGTGTACAGCATTGAGTTTTCAGAATGCCAGCAGTAACCAAGGTTACATAAAAATTCTTTTCTCGTAAAAGATCTAGAAATGTAGCTTATGGTCTTTTCCTTTGTCCAGAAGAGCAAGCTGAGTCATTAATTTTAAGTGTAAATATTCCTTATCCACTGCTAACTGGGGACTGGGACAAAGAAAGCAAGTGTGGGAGGCACCAGAGCCTGTACTTGGCAAGGGCAAAGCCACTCATTTCTCACATATAAGGGTGAAGGAAGAAATGAACTCGCTTTTGATGTCTAGATGTTGAGAAGAGTTCAAGACAACAAAGATTGTTAAAATTAATAATCTCAGCCCCTTGGCACTGATTTCAGTGGTAACAATTCCTGGGTTTTTCAGCCTGGCAATCATCTATAAACTCAACATGATTTTGTCTTGTATTATAAACAAGCTATTTTATTCTTTTATGAGCAGGCAGAGACAAATATTAACAAACATAGCTGGTCTGTTGAAGAGATTATTACCAATAGGTGTAGAGTCTTGTGTGAGTAACACAGTAGTTGTAAATTACAAAAGAAAAGCCCCCAGAAATCAGAAGTAGATAATTAGTTCTTCTGGCATTGATACAACACAGTGCAAGAGCTACAGACCAGCTGCAGGAAAAGCTGCTGCTTTTCTAGTTCTTTCTAGAGTGTTAGCATTTTTTCATTTCATTTCATTTCCTGAATTCTCAAGTACATGTTAAATCTCGTGAATATTGTAATCATCAGTTCCAGAAGTTGCAGTTTTGAATACTCAACTTTTAGGTAGACAGAGATGGATTTTTGTAGATACATCTATGCTGTGTTTTGGACATGAATCTGAGGTTGCTAGATTCGACAGAAGACACACAGTTGTGAATGCTAGAAGACTTTGGGGGAGAAAGGAAGGAGAAGAGTTGAAGAAGGTTAGGATCTCACCATCTATTGGCATGGCCCTAGGTGTGCTTCTGGTTTGGTACACCCAACTGCAGTTTGGTGCATTACTGGCCAATAAGAAAGAAATAAAGTCTCTCTTGGAAGGATTATGCAATAGGGATAGATGGGGTCTTGGCCAGACCTGTGCCATGTCCAGCAGTATAGGGCACCCAAAGCCAAATGTCAGGAACATACTTCCTTGTGTGCTTCCTTAAGGAGAGTTCAGGCATTTAAACTGAGATCTAAGTTTGGACATGCAGAGTCAGTCAGCATATAGGTCCACATATAGTTTTGACTGTTGAAACCATCAAGGATTTTCTTTGTTTAATCATGTTCTTTCATCATCAACATCTTCATCCTATGAGGACTGTTGAGGAATGGGAGCTGACCACAGTGATGGTGCTGCAGTTCTACTGCAAGTCTCTATAAAATGGTCTCTGTTGCCAGCTGAATGCCTACCACCAATGTAGGCAATGCCAGCAGAGAAAGGCAAATTAACCATTTACATAATAAAAATAGATATTAAATTCATAATTGCAGGAGTCTTGGAAAACTACCTGGGACACAAATACAGAGATAAGACTGAGTTGCTTCAAGGGATGGCTGGGTGATCAGGACTGTGGACTTCTTTCACCCTGGTGTAGATATGGCGCAAATACCATTTGGGAGACAAAGCCAGCTCTGGGTAGATCAAAATGGAGCAGACAAGAAAGCTAAGAAAGCTCCTCAGATCTGCTAATATCAAAACACTGGCAAGAGGAAATTTTTTCAAATTGGGCACAGAACTTTAAACTCACTAAAATATTTTCCTCTGTCCTTTCAAGGAGTGCAGTCAGCAGGCATCCATTTCCAATGTGTTGCAGTCTGAGTTAGGAACCAATATTTTGTTTGGGTCTGAGCCATAGGAGTTTAAAAACCCCCAATACCTATTTCAAATGAAATGAAATAATCTTAAATATTTGATGAGATATTGAAACCAAAGGATAGGTGTTTATTTCCATTGAATATTTTTGTACAAGTGTTCGATGTCTTCACAACTGTAAAGAATGGACCAACAGATCCTCAAGCTAACAAAAAAATAAAGTGAAAGAAAGTCTTAATTCCCCTGGAATATTCTTATTTCAATGCTTCCAGTCATTTTCCAAAGGACCTAGGAATTATTTAAGAATTCCTCCTTCTGAAAAGGCTGGATTCTCCACTCTACTGAGCTGTGCTCTTTGAAAAACAACAACAACAAAAACAACAAAAAAGATATTAAAAGGGGGTATTTTAATGCTTCAGTGGACAAGAGAAAACTAGGCCAGCGTGAGATTGCTGATCTGCTTTATACTGAGCTCTGAAGTATTTCTGTTACCCCGTTATGGTTGTGCATCACTGTAATGAATATTTGCTCTCTGTGTTGAGAGGCAGTTTTTGTTGCTCAAGAACTCCATTTTACAGGAAAAGAAATTATTTTCCCCATATGTATCTCTGTCATCTAGACAGTGAAACAAGATGGTTTAAGCAGCTGTTTTGTACCCATGACCTATTAGCCCTAACTTCCTCTAGTCCTGGGAAAGCCCTGCTAATCTTCTTTGCAAAATGTTTGTGAGTAATTATTTATTCCATAGCTTGTTGCATTACAGCTTGTTGCATTACATTTTCAATCCAGAAAAAAAAAATCCTACATGAGAAGAAGTTTCAGTGCCTTAGTCCTACCTTTTGTTCTTACTCAAAATCAAAATTCAAAAGGTTATCATTTACTACAAAATGAAGTACTTTGCATATTTAATCTTGGAAATGCTAAGAATGCTATTACATGAAATATATTATTTGGAAAAGGGCCCTATATCTTATTTTGATTAGGCCAAGACATCTTGGTTTGATTCTTTTATTGCTTAACTTTTAGGCAAAAAAATAATACAACATAAACCATATCACATAAAAGGCATAACTAATTTCCC
>JANRMJ010000079.1:21907346-21918962 GCA_025584955.1 Alethe diademata | reverse complement strand
AAGTGGTGCACCAATAATGATACTTATTAAAATACTCCTATCCCATAACTGTGTCTGGCTCTCAATTTTTAAGACCAGGAAAAGGCATCACCGAGAATGCCAACTATGTTTTCTTCCTAAAGACATGCAGATGACAAAGGTGCAGGAAGTCACACTAGTGTTGCTTGATTAAGATAAAGATTGAAAGAAGATTAAAAGATTAAAAGGAATGATTATGTATTGGAAAACACACAAATATCATCTGTGAAAGATGATATTTTCAAGCCTGACCTTTTATATGTTAAAAATGTTAGTGTCTTTACACAGTATTACAGGTAGGAAATAAATGTGAGAAAAGTAACAGTGATAAAGCTCCTTCACCAGACACAGCCTACTGCAGTGTCTTTTTTATTTGTATGCATTCATTTACACATGAAGATCTCAGAAGTCATATTGCTCGATGAAACAATACATAATGGAGCAGACTGCAAGCACTGAAATAGACAGAAAACTACTTTTAGCTGTTTTATCCAGGGTGTAATTGATAGACTTATTTAACATTGCAAAACTATTTACATCAAAAATAGTTTACATATGGTGTTCCACTTTCTAATCCACTAATTTCAGAGGAGAGAATCTAAACTTCAAATATACAGCAATAGCAGATTGTTCAAGCTCTGACTACTGTACTTCAATAAAAATATTTCTTCTCCCTGTGGTAGTTGAAATGCACTGGGCTTCAGCTGAGGGGGAGAGAGAAAGAGACTTCAGATTTTTCCTGCTCATGTGCATCTTACAGACTAAATAGTTTGATGATTTCTTTTAACATTAATTACTGTAGATCTGCCAGGTACACTTGTGCCAAGCTTCCCTGCAGACACTTACTGCCTATCACCCCACCCACTCAGCTCATGTTAGCTATCATTTTGCCATTGCCCAACAAACCCACACACTGTTTTGTGGGGACCAGACGGCTCACAAAACTGCCAACTGCATAAAGCCATCAGATCTACAGAAAATCCCTCAGAGTCCTAAGAAGCACAGTTTTTCGGATGACTTCCCTATTTTCAAGCGCTTCAGTTGTAACTGACCTTTCTGGCATTTACAGAGAAGTGAGTGGTGGTTAAATCTGGTTCCTCAGTATCCACTCACACTCAGTGACACTCACACTTAAAGCATGTGAGTGCTTGTGGAAAGTGAGTATGCAAGTCAGAGGTGACTGAATATACATGAATTTTCAAACACAGCAACATTTCAGGCATTGCTCTTTTCCTCTGTGTGGGCTTCTGATGCTAACAAAGCAAGAGGCAGGGAATGGGCTGCAAGAGCCAGGGAATAGGCTGACCTCTGGGAACAGCATAACTGAGAGTGGTGGAAATTCAGCTACTTTTTCTTAGAAAATGCTACATAAAAATTAATTTTCCTTTCTGTTCAGAAATACAAATATGTACAAATTTTATCTAAAGTGTTAAGCCTAAGTTAAATATTTCTGAGTATAATGTTTATTTTTTCTACATTATGTGTCTTTAAATTTATTTGCATAGTGCTTTGTTGTGTAAGAGTATGTACAACTACTGACCTTGTGAAGATATATAGAAGGAAAGCAATAAAAAAGCTTTAAAATCTTCAGTCAACAAATTTGTTGCATTCCAAACAAATTCTGTCTTGAAAATATTATTTGGAGGATTATGACATTTTTTGAAACTGTTTTCCTCCTGCTGAATTTTCCTGGAACTTATGCTTCTTATGAAAATAAAAACAAAACAAAACAAAACAAAACAAACAAAAAAACCAAAAGAATGAATAAAAATTCAAGTGGAAAAATCTTTTAGATAGAAAAGTCTCTCAGCTTTTTATCAATTGCACCTCATGAGTAAACTAGATAGTATGGAACAGTCTTTCCTAATTTCCCTGGTCATCCTATGATTCAGGTTGGTTTTTGCTCATGTAAAGTTTAATACAGTTTTTACTTTCTATTCCACTCAGAGAACCATTGGTATTTGCTCTAAGAGTTCTGTATTATCATTATTATTTTTACTATTATTAAGCAGCTACTTATATTTAATGAGCACTCAATGAAGTACACACATATAATTGCAGATGGAGTGCATTTGTCCTAAAGTTGAAGTGACCATGAATTTTAAGTTCTTACCAAGGTAGGCTGAGCTGCCTTCCATGTGGAAAATCCTGGCTGTCAAGGATACAGTGGTTTTTAGATAACAATGTAAATTATATACAAAAAATACAATTTAGCATGGTGCACTCATAAAGTCATATGGAAGAACAATTTTCTTTAAATTCTTTTTTTGGATCATATTTCATGCCTATTACCAATAGTTGAATAGGTACTGGAGTTCAAACAATGTTCCAAATATTTTTTATATACCAGCTTCATTTCCAATTTGTATTCTCACTTTAAAAATTGCCTGTGATTAGAAATGCTCTTTTAAAAAGTCTGCATATGAAAAATCTTGCAGAAGTTCACTTGAATGCTTACCTGTATTCTGCTGCCAGTTGTTTGTAACAAGCCTGCAGTGGATGATTTTGGTTGGAAGGAGGATTGCATTAAATTCAGCATACCAGAATAGTACCTGCTGTGTGCTGTGTTTGAGGCCTGTATTGGCATTAATGTGATTTAAAGCTAGTCACTACTTAGCCAAAAAAAGTACAGAAGTGCAATTATGAAATAGTTCTCTACATATTCTTACATTTTCTCACAAAATTGTTTATTTTTAAAAATCCACAAGATTTTTTTTTTGCTACACATTTAATGTCTGAGTATTTTTTCTTCCTTCTGTTTTGTTGGTTATTTGTTTGGTTTGGGTTTTGTTCATTGTTTGTGCTTGTGTGTGCTTATGTTTAGTTTATGGGTTTGGCTTTGTGTTTGCTTAGGGGGGACGTTGATTTAATTTTTATCCAAGTTTTGTATTTTAGACATAAGAGATTGTAAAATGAAGATAGACAAAAAAACAGTCCATTCATGGTAGCATAAATCTCTAAATGGACCAACAGTTTTCTGATACCACAGTTACTTAATTATGAAATGCACTAGTACAATAAAGAACAAAATGTCAATGTTTGGCCACATGGCACAAAGTGCTTAAGATGATGCTCTATTTGTAAACAGTACATTATGTAGATTGGAACAATACAAAGCAATTCAATTAGAGATAGTATGACCTTTTACTGCTTAAGCTCAAAAGTAGCAGAAGGAACCTCGCCTATAATGAACATTTAGCTATCTCTATTGCTGTTTTCTAGCATTCTCTAAATGAACACGTCGTCTCTATATTGCAGATGGGTTTGGACGTCTGCAGCCTTTCAAGAGGGAGATTGCCCTCTCTCAGCTCAGTGCTCTGAGTGCTGTCAATGAGGTCATACATATGTTCTCACTAATATAACAGTAGCTTCAGTTTAACCATCAAGATATTGATTTCACCCTTGGGAAACTACCAAGCTGGGTGTCATTAAAATAGCATTTGCCACTTCACAGTGATTGCGGTAATGCAGTATCTCCTCTGGTGCACCAAGAACAGGGTTTCTGCCTCACTATCTTTCCTGTGGTGAAAGT
Organism: Alethe diademata; assembly: GCA_025584955.1. Classification (NCBI taxonomy): domain Eukaryota; kingdom Metazoa; phylum Chordata; class Aves; order Passeriformes; family Muscicapidae; genus Alethe; species Alethe diademata. The sequence continues at coordinate 21,915,412 of JANRMJ010000079.1, read as the reverse complement.
TGTGCAGGTGCTTGCTGCAGGTAGCAATGGTGTTGCATGCAATACTTCACCTTAGTTTATTGTAATCCGTCTAGACTAAGATGTGGTTTAACCCAGAAAGAAAGATAAAGTAATTTAAACGCACCCTACTCACTTCACCTAAGAAAAATATTTATATTTTATACATCAAAACTAATGAGTATCATCTGATTATAAGATGTCAGTTTCAATAAAATGCTATGACCCCTTCTAATCATGCTGGTAAGCTGGCTCAATTATGACTCAGAAAATTCCACCTGCTCTTCCTGCCCAGCAGCTGAGTTTTACTGCAAGTCTCTTAATCAGAAATACAATTTCCTATATAGACTTTCTTTAAAAAAAAAAAAAAGTTACTGCTCTTGCATTTCTTTACCTTATACTTGCTTTGTTTTAAAAATGTAACTGTTGGTACATGCAGTATGTGGCTCTAAATAATATCTTCCAGTATAACAGATACAGCCTAGAGTATAGCATCAGAAAATGGCTTGTTGAGTGCAGGACGCTGTTTTAGTTAACACAGGAGAAAAGCAACTTGCTGTGTAGCATTGCATAGCCTTCAGGTAAAATTACTGAGGAGCTCTCAACTCTGTGAGTGAAACAATGGCAAGAAATTAGATAGGCGGATTAATTACAGGAAAGTTAGAAGTAGGGGACAGGAAGTGCCCCCCAGGTCTCTGGTTAGTGGCATACTTAGTCATGCTATGCCAGCCACCTGGATTTCTGGGAATTTAATCAAGTTTCAGAAAGCCTGCACAGTTAGCTGGTTAAGCTCTGCTGAACCACCCCAGCAGCACTTGGCGGTGTGGAGGAGGTTAATGAGTGCCCTTGGTTCCAATGGGCAAGATTGCAGCTGAGTAAGGGGGGAATACATGAACTCACTGGTAGACTCATCAGAGAGACAGGAAGGAAAGCTTTCATCCTTCTGGAAATCCCCAGCTGAGCGCAAAGCAGTGCAGCTCTTTCCCTAATTCGCCAGGATAAGGATACCATATATGTGCATTGTCTTGGGATCGCAGTTAAAAGGAGTATTTCCATCCCACTCCTCACACAAGAATGCTCAAAGCAGGAATAGCTAAACTTTTTTCCAGTTATGGCATTGCCGACTTGTGAGGGACTGGGTATTCCAGATTTTCAAGGGAGAGGGAGGATGCTAAAGCACTTCTTCATGGGTTCCTGCAGTACTTGACCCCTTTAGCACTGCCATTAAGCTAGTTAACTCCTGAGCTTTGAGTCATGGACAACTAATTCCTCTCACGAACAAATGCAGACCTGATGAACAGAATCATAGAATTATAGGATGTTAAGGGGTTGGAATAAACCTTAAAAATCATCCAGTCCCAGCCCTCCTGCCGTGGGCAGGGCCACCTTCCCAAGTTATTCAAAGCCTTATCCAACTTGAACACTGCTAGGTTCAGGGCATCTACAACCTCCCTGAGGAATCTGTTCCGGGGTCTCACCACCCTTACAAGGAAAACTTTCTTCCTAATATGTAACATAAATTTCCCTTCTTTGAGTTTTTACCCATTGCACCTTGTCCTACCACTGCAGCTCCTGATGAAGACCTCCTCTCTCTGGCTCCTACCCTGTAAGTCCTTCAGACACTGGAAGGCTGTTATGAGGTCTCTTCTCCAGACTGAACAGGCCCAACTTTCTCAGCTTTGTAGGGTGAGGACTTTGCTCCAGGATCTGCTCTGCATAGCCACTGGGGATCTGGAGCTGTGCAAGGGTTCACTGCTCTGCCCACAAGTCTTTCAACATTATCTGTGTAAGTTGTGGGCTCCCCCACATCCTATGTGTGCATGAGACACCACGGCTTTCCTGAGATGAAAACACTGTGCTTTCGGGCTGTCAAGAATCTTTCATTAGACGCACTTGTCTTATCTTGAACTTGTATGCTAACAACAGCTAGCATGTTGCAGGGGCACAGAGGAGGGGCACAGAAGAGCTCAAAGACATCCCAGATGCCCTCAGGACTCCATCAACTCCCACAAGATGGCAGAGCAGCTTGGCACAATATACAGCCATTGTGATGAGCTGTGTCAGCTTGCATTTCAGTGGTTTAATGCAACATTTTCCAGCAAAAGGTTCAGTGAATTTTTACCCAAATGTGCAAGCAGCACTGAGTCTTTGAAGAGCAGATCTTCACAGTGCCACTGTTCCTGTACCATGTTCAATGTCCATCTAGTCTGGGCCTGGGGCTCTGTCTCAAGCCCAATAGACCAGGGAGTCCAGCTGCTGCCTCCATGTCCTTACCTCTCAGCACTAAAGATGAGGAACCAGAGGAAGTGCACCCTCACCATTGGATTTCTATCCTTCCTGACTCGATGAGATGGTGTCCCAGCGGGAAACCAAACCTGGGAGCAGGTGAGAACAGCTGCTGGGTGAGCCAGGTTAAGGAATTATTTGTTGCTAGGGCAGCTAGACTAGCACAGGTAGCAGTGACACTTGCTTCCCATCTGAGAGGCAGATGCTTGTGATTTGGCTTGTATCAATCATTCAGCACTGTCCTGCTATGGTCCACTGACTGCAGCATAGACATGGAGCATATCAGCAGCTCCTGCCCAAAAATGGGTAACCTTGACTCTGCAGTGTGGACCATGTGGATGCACAGAGTCTTCAGAGTGGTATTGCAAATATCTATCACCTGTATGACCACAATGTATTTTTTATGTTTTTATATCCACTATGTCTTTAGTCCATTAAGGCTGTATTGTCTGACACCTTTTCTATGGGAGTGACTTTTAAATGTGGTGACTTTTTTTAACGTGATAAGGCTGCTCCATTGAGGCTCCCACTTCCCACCCAGTCACCTTAGATGTGGTGTTCCATCCTTCTAAATTCTGCCTTCTAGGCTCTCAGTTTCACATGGTTAGTCCCAATGGTAAAAGACAGAGTTGTATAACCCCAAATCTTCCCTAAATAGGAAAAAGACCACCATAGGCTGCAGTCAAAGCTGAGATTGTTTAGCAAGTGTTGAGGGGATGTGTTGAGGAAAGCTAAAAGAAAGGGACGTCTGGAGATCTGGGAGCCAAAGTTCCACCCTATCTGATGGTATTCCTCATTTAGGCCTGCCCAGGCTCTCCCAGGCTGACGCCAACCCTGTGAAGATTTTCTGCCATCATGTTGCAACATTTTGCAGATGCAAGTGGAGCAGGAAATAGTCAAGGATTAGCTTTGTTGGGGGGCAAAAATGAAGCTGTGTTTTCAACAACGTCAGCAGCAAAGATGTGCTGCCTTATTTTGGTGTGCTCTGGTGAGGCCTAGTGCAGAGCGCAGCATAGACGGTGAGGAGCGAAGCTCAGGGGCACGCTGGTAAATGAAGGAGAAGGGCCCTGGAACCAGGACTTTCACAAGGTTTGCTCTGAGTTTTGATGCAGTCACTCTGCTCCACAGGGGCTGATCACAAAAAGTGTGAGCCTGAGTCATCCCTCACCAGCTGATGGGAGGCTCCTTTCATGGCTCATAAAGGCAGCATAGATTTAGCCTAAATGTCTCTGTAAGCATCAGAACTCAACTGCCAGGCACTGCTATTGCTCATGGCTAGTCATTTGACAGTGTAGGTTCTGAATCTGATTTTCTAATAAAAGATTCTAAATTTGAACGTATTTTTTGCTGGCAGGTAGACATCCAAATGATAGTGCTGTCCAGGGAGTAACTCACGACTAAGACTTACTGGAATTCATAAAATTTACCTCCTCCTACTTATTTAACTTTGCAGCTCATTATCACAGATATGCCCTACGGCATACAAAAAGCCCGAGCCTACTGAATACAAAAAAGTGTGGAAAGAAGGAAGAAAGACTGGTCATCACATCACCTGCTTTCATCTGTTGCTGAACATCTCCTCATAAGGGCCCAAGAAGAGGATGAGCTTACAGCTGGAATGCCTGTGAGTCCAGGGTGGCACACCCACCACAGCTGGGACTCTGTAGCTGGCTAGGTCAGCTGTGCCCAGGCAAATATCCTCATTCCTGGATACTCTAAAAGAAAGCCTCTTTCATCAAGATCTTGTCTTGTCATCCTACAATATGGGAATGATACCCTTCTTCTACACTAGTTACCTGGAAGAACAATTTAGACTTCTAAGACTGGGACAGTGTTCACAAGTCAATAAATCACCAATTTTTCCCTGAAAAGCTTTAATCAAAAAACATGTTTCCTTTCCAGCTCTGCTATAGATCAACATCAAATCAATACTGTAAAATAATCCCTCCAAATTAATGTTTCTCTATTAAATACATTTTTGACCATCTCCCATTTTGTAACAAAAAATGCACACCAAGACTGCTGTAGATCACACCTACTTGATTTAGGTTGGTCTGAAGTGAACTATAATTTTTGAGAGAGAGGCCATGTTTTGTAGCATTGTTATTGGCAGGTAGAGGGGGAGGAGAGGCAGAATCTAGTGGAATTGCAGTAAATCTAGTGGAATTGGCACTCTGGTCCTGTGGGTTTCCTGGCGCAGAAGAGGAAGTCTCAGGAGCACTTAGCAGTTTGACTGAAAAGCAGTGAAGACTGAATTTTTTTTTAACAAAAGATCCCTAATTTCATCTCTTAATTGATGTTACCTGGGTGTTAATAAAAGGAAAAAAAAAACAAAAAAAAACCAAAACAACCAACCAACTAAACAATCAAACAAACAAAACCCCCAAAGCTCCAATTACAAAGCTTTGAAAAGGATGTCTTGAAATTCCATCACTCCCATCTGTTTTTACTGAGAGTGTTTTGTCCTGTATAATCTGTGCATTTAATTAGCTTTCCACTCATTCTAGTCTCCCTAGTCTGCAGAGTATTCTAGCCTGCATTATTGATAAGAAAAAAAAAAAAGAAATTCCCAAGACAAGGGATGTTTTTTTACTATTCATCAGGGCAAAGGTTTGCTGGATCACTGGGACCCTCCTCTAGAAGCTGTGTAGCTAGGTCCTGTAGCTATCATGATGGTGGCAGTGATGTGAAGAGAAGCCACCCTCGTCTGGGCTGTCAGTCCCATAGTATGGAGTCTCTATATGGTGCTATGACCACTGTTATGTCTGCAGTGCTGAAGTGCTGTCAGCAGTTTGTACCACCAGGCAATCAGCTCTCCTCACTGGAGTCTCCAAGCACTGAAGAGTTACCCCTTTGACAAACTAAGTCCTATCTTTCATTCTTACTTCACGGCCGCAGGTCTGACCAGCTACATCTCAGCCCCCACAGAGAAGGCTAATGTTCGAGGCCTTCATAAAAATGCCACTGCACTCTACAGCAAAAGAAATGTTGCTATTTTCAGTCCTGCTTCTTCTTACTGAACAGGTAGAGCTGTTGACACACAAAGGCAAATATAAGTGATATACAGTCATCTATTATTCCTTTGTTCACTTCTCTTTTTCTTGGAAATACGGAATTACATGTTTACTCTCAATAATGTTTGATGCCAAATCTGATACAGACTCATGGTATGGCTTGTATATTAATGCTTGGTCCAGATCATGTCATTGATATTTCTCCTCTTCATTGCGACATAACATAGTATACTTATATTTTCACTTAAACATTTAAATGATCTGTCACTTCTGCCTTGAAAATCTTTTCCAAGTGGGGCTAGACCCTTTTCTGGAACATTAGCTTTCAATCTAAACCCTACTCTAAGACCAGCTCTGTCCTTTTCATGCTGAAAACACATCCTTCAACACCTCTCTTTCCATACAGAGTGTTTTTGGTCTCTGGCACCGAAAAAATGCTGAGTGAATGAAATCATGGGTCTCATACACAGCCCTTCAATGGTTAAGTAGAGGTAATTGTTCAGAGTGCTGACTTCATCCCTTCAGGCATCCCCTCAGACACTTGGTACACTCTGTCTTTCTTCTTTCTGATGCAATGCAGCCAGCATTATTGAAACACTCTATTGCTGATTTACTAATTAGCCTTTATTACCAGAATTGGTCTGACCTTATCTACTTTCAGTACTGTTCTTACTGGCTCTGTTCCTCTAGAGCATTCTCATCTATTCCCATGTACAATGCACATTCAGGAGCTTGTTTAGGTTATGAGTCAGAAGATAAGCCTGTCTCCCAGTCTCCAGTTGGAGCTCCTGAGGCTTAGCTGTGATCTCCAATATTCTTTACAGTATTTGTTATTTTTTTACAGGGTAGTTTGAGGGATCAATATCTAAAAGCAGTAGAGATATTATTGTAATTTTCTTGACATTTGTTATCAAAACTATAGACTACACAGAAAAATTTGCAGGTGTAGAAGTGCATGTCCTGAATATCAGAATATTTTTTTCCTGCTGTTTGGCATAGGGTGAGTGTCAAGAGTCTTCAGCATGAGGTGGACAGTGTTTGGAGGTTAGGTAAGGTTTTTTTCTTCCACGTAGTTCTTGGTCTGAGAAGGATTGTGAAGACTGGTGGGAAGCTGTTGTCCTACCTTCTCCTTCCTGAGCAGCAGTGCCAACAGTGCCATAAACAATCAAGATAACACTAACTTAAACCAAATACTAACCAACCCAGGAAACCTCTCTGCTGGGTAGCTGTATGCTGCTGTATCCCACAAACATGCTTATTTGCTCGCTGGCCTCAGGTGGTGTGCAGGAAGCCTGGCTAAAGGGCTGGTTCATCAGCGAACAGCAAGGTTACACCAGATTATGGATTCATTTACCTGAAAGGCTAGGCTTGCTACTGGAGGCCAAGGAGTCCAACCAACAAGAAAGTGGGTGCTATCAGAAGAATTGTTGCATGGCACATGAGAGGCTGCTGATGCTGGGAGATTTCAAACAGGCAAAAGAGCAGAGTGTTTCTCTGAGAGGCTGATTTGTTCACCCCGTAAAAATTGTCTGATTTCTTCACATACCTGAGACTTCTGCCTTAGTGGACCAGCAGCACCCTAAACAGTTCAGGGCCAAAGCACAAGGAATAATGTATTGCTAAGTTGCTATTCCCACCCTGCATTTCAGTAATGTCACCACATTAGTCTGGTTGCTTGTCAATGTTAGTGTTTTGCTACCCAGACAAAAAGTAGAAGGAATTCCCTGCATTGTATGACTGTGACTACATTACTCTGATCATGACATGATTTAACACAGAGATTTGGGAAAGAAATGACACATTTTTGCACTGGAAATGGAAGCATTTCACACAAAGAGAGAAGTACTTCTGCCAGAGGGCTCTCTGCCTTTGGCTGCCCCTTCCCCCCCATCAGGCAGATGCACTTTCTACTGCTTTTTTATTATGCTCAGCATATTTTAAAGCACAATGCATAATACTTCTAACATGAGCAATGGGTAAACCTGTGTCTTGTTGTCCCTCATATTTGTGTTATAGACAGAGCAGACAGCTGGTGCATGGACTACACAGTGGGCAAAGAGGAAAAACCATTTTCTTGTGAGGTATTGTTAAATACTGACAGCATAGAACTGCACAGTTTTTAGTAGGCTGGAGCATATTGTAATGTTTGGAAAAACACCTGCAATTTTCCCTGTAGATTTTGGCCTAAGAGAAGATGGTGTTGCTATTATTCATTCTCTTTATAAAGCTATAGCAATTTGGCAGTCAGTCCTTCAGATAAGAGAGAAGGGGACTGTGGTCTTTACTTAGATGTAGCCATTTTTCAGGAAAATACAGCTGACAAAGACAGAAGACATCCCAAAGAGTACAAATCAGGGTCAGAAATAAACCTCTGAAATGCTCCCAACAGCAAAAGTTTAACTCCTCAAATGACGAAAACAATCTTGTGGTTGTTACCAATATCCTATTCCAAATCAGAGGCTTTCAAAAAGAGATTAATTTATCAATTCTTTTGGCAAAACTATTTTCTTTTGATTGATGGAACAACTAAAAGACTAGAAGAGGCTGGCTAAAAAAAAAGAAAGCAAAATTAAGAATTAAATATAGTATTAGATGGTGGGAAATGCCGTCACCTGCATCAGCAGCATCTAGCAATGGCAGACTGGGAGGCTCCATCCAAAATCTTAAAAACTCTCGAAAAGCACACTCAGCTCCCCAGAGACATGAAGCAGTCATCTATTTTTTGAGTGACAGTGCTCAAAAAAAGAGAGAACAAGGCACTGATCAAAG
>JANRMJ010000079.1:21890271-21902346 GCA_025584955.1 Alethe diademata | reverse complement strand
TGTGGAAGCATCTGTTTGTACTGACCATCTCTTATTATCCATAGGCATACAAAGCTCATTCCTAAATCTACCTCTAGTGACGGCCCAGAGCAGGAGTGGGCTGAACACAGCTGGCTGGCAGTACGCACTCTTCCCCATGCTGAACTACCTGCCACCACCTGCACTTCTTCTCCAAGGACAGATTTGAGAATAAGGTTTGGACTTTAGAGGGAAGGTAGATCTGGCATTAAGTGTTAAAAAGTTAAGAAGGCCAGAACTGCCTGCCATTGTAGACAAGAGACTTTGATCTGAGTTTAGGACAGAGTTGTTAATAACTAGACTGGAACACTTTTTTTTCTCAACCTGAGGGAATTTTTAGGCTTTCACAATTCTTCTGTAGCTCAGATCAAGGCAGAAAGTTGAAATAATGGAAGCCAAGACAAGTGCTCCTCTTTCCTTCTGTGACATGTTTATCAGTGTCTTTCACTTTAATTTTTCCTTTTATTTTTATCTTTAGGAAGAAGTCATGTGTCGTCTTTGATCTGCTATCCCTTTCCACTGCCCTCTCCCTTCACAGTAAATGCCTCTTGCTGTGTCCTCTCACCACCTCCCTAAAAACAGTGGCGCTAAGCTGTGTAAGGTACTCAGCACTTTCCCCCTAACCGCTACTATAATACCTACTCAGCATGATATAAGAATAGTCAAAATTTTAAATAAAAAAAACCTAACTGAGATATTTCAAAAGTAAAAAGAGATACATTGCAGGGCAGGAAGGCTTGCCACTGGGTATAACGTCATAAACATTAAGTTTGGATAAAGTTCTGCTTTAGTGGCTGACTACCTCTCAGGTAAAATGCAATGGAGTTCCAGGACTGATATTTGTAAGAGAGAAGCAGGAGCTGAGCTTTTGCACCCTACAAGTGACTGTACAGGGAACTCGCCTTGGTTTCAAATGCTGGTTACTCTAGCAAGTCCATATGAGGTTTAGCACTTCTGAAAGTCAAATGTTTTTATCAGGGACTCAAGCACAGATCCTGGATTTACCTTCACATGCAAATGTTAGTGTCCAGTGTTTTTCTAAAGACACTTGCAAGTACAACCTTCACCAAGATGGCTATGGAAGAGTCTGGACTACTGTTGATTTTTCTCAGACTATGACTATGTCATGTAGGGATCTATACTGCTGTAAGCTTCTTCTCAGAGCACTTTGAGAATTTTTTTGGAGTCTGATATGCGTGTTCCCTATTTATCTCCTTTATTAACTCATTTGATTATTTTTCCAGTTGATTTGCTTAGATTTAAATTAACTTTGTTGAATTTCTTGATGGTCAATCTCTACTGAAGTAAAAGGGGCAAACCCATTACTTCTTGTTTTGGTTCCATATACTAAGTACCAAAGTACTTAGTATAGTCATGTCTGTGGTGGGCTTATACATACCCTATTAAAGCCAGATTTAGAGTCCAATACAAAGATACAGAGCAGTTTTATTAAAAAGATGTGTTAAGCTTAGCAGCATCAGGCATATTCTCTATTTGCTCATACCACAGATGCTGAAGGGTAAACACACCTGCAGGAATATGAATACTTAACACCAATAAGGACTGTCATCCAGGTGGAGGTGTGCACATTCTGTTGTAATCAAATGACTTTTCCTTAACATGTTGCCTCCTTTCTCATTGCACATTTGCATAAGAAGCAGATTGTAAGGGAGTCTTTACAGACAGGGAATAAGTTGTCTTCCTCTTGAAGATTGCTTTTGTGTACTGGTACCCCTGCTGTGTCATCTAAAAGCTCTGCTCAAGGTCTGTGACATTCTGGTTCTTGGGCCAGATAAGCATATCAAATCCAGAGTGTCATACCTTATTTTTTGCACTTATCACATCTCAAAGACAGGACACACAATTCCAATTAAGACACCTAGCCTGTACCTTCTCTTGCTCCAGCAATGGCAGCAGTGGTAGTCAGTTAATGGTATTACTGCAGGAGCTGGCAGTCGTGGCTGCACACTGGGAGACACAGTGCCAAGCAGTGAACAAGCACAGAGCAAAGACACTTTCCCCTCTTGGAGGCTGCAGCATAGCAGAAAGAGGAGTCTTAGGCAGGCAGAAGCTGGGGAAGCAGAAGGAGGGATCTGGCTAAGCAGACTATTTGTAATCAAAACAGCACATGGGCAGCCTAATGCTGTTAGGTTGTTTCTGGACAACTGCAAAAAACAGCCTAGCCTTCACCAGACAACTGCAAAAACAGCTGTACCTCCACAAGTTGCCTTGTGATTCTGCCAGCTATCACCCAAGTACACAGAAATCAACCAGCAGGTAGAACAGAATCAGAAGTCTGCTTAAATCCATTCCTGTGTGTGCAGAGACGGGAACAACTAAGTGGGGTTGGTAGTCAGGAATGTGCTGAATTCCTTGAAACCCCAAGCACTTTGTCACCATGAACCCCACTAAAAAATATCTCAGAGAAAACAGGGTCCTAAAAAAGTCTTCTGGGCACCTGAATGCACAGCTCCCAGGGATGGCCATTGTCCTAGAAAATTTTGCCAATGATACCAGGAATAGAAGTTCAAACAGGGACCTGATTCACTGATGTTTGTTCTGTGAAATCACTTATGCAATTTTGAACAAATGCACATAGATGGAGTCAAGCCACTTCTACTTCAGGTAAATAGCATTTATTTATTTTCCATGCCCACAAATAAGCAGCATCAACCTGCTTCCTCCTTTAGCCCTGCACAATAGGCTGAATAAACTAATCCAGAAGTAAAAAGGGATTTTTGCGAACCAATATGGGTAAGTTTTCAAGTCAATCCCATTTCTGCAAGAATCCTAGAAGAATGAAACTGCAACAGAACATAAGCAAAAGGGGTGACAGCAAAATTTTAAAAAAGCGGTTACTGGACACTAAGTTAAAAAAATCTTATTAACAAAAAATTACTTTGAGCAGTGTTTCTAATGCCTTGGCTTAGTGATGTGACTTAGCAGACAGTGTGGGAGAGCACTTAGCTTTGCATTCCTAGCTCTGGCCCAATCAATCCTTCATGCAAAGCAATCCCTTGAAGAAACTTAATGAGGAGGGATGGCAAGGACAAGGCAAAGGGCTCCCCTTTGCCTGTCCTAGTGGATCCCAGAAGGAACACACTGTGCATATACCACAGATACATAACATACTGTGTCATTTGCACTTCAGGGCATGTGTAAAACAGCTTGTTCCAGGCTCTTCCAGCTCCTCCACTGTCTTCAAGATGGGCAAAGAAGTATCAGAACTCAACATAAGGGTGTTGCACATCCCCTGGCAGGGCAATGAAGTGCACTTCAATCACAAAAGCGAGCTCTGGTGTTTGCATACAGGACTACTGGACTGACTGCAGCAATGCACATGCTCATCTCCTAATTCAGTCTTCAGCAGGTTTTTAATTTATTTGCTCAGAAGTATTTATCTATCGTTTTCAAATCTCACACTCACAAGGTTTCAGCAATTGGAAATAGGTTTAAACTACTTTCACCCTCTTGCTTCATTCTGATGTTGAAAGAACAGATACCTTGTATGCATTATTGAACACTGGAGTCAGGGACAGAATAAAAAACCAGAGAAGCTAAATCTAAACAAAATATAGTCATCACTGCTCTTACACAGCTCAGTAAGACCCAGACAAAATTGTCCTGTGATACCCAAACTGTGCTGTGTACCATTTACAAATCAGAAGCTAAGGAAGATCTTTGGCAATGTTTTGTCAGCAGATAAGCTAGCTAAATATTAACCTCTTTTTTTGCAATCCCCAATCAGAGGTTTCCATTCATACAGCTGCTCTGTACTCTGAACCTTCAGTTAATGTATCTCTATTTTACAGGAAAGCTTTGCTCACACTGCTTTTGGACTCTGCAGGCTTGACAATGTGACCTCCTGCTGCTAGCTCAGGAGGCAACTGATGATGCCTTAGCTTAGGTCATGTTATAACTAACGTGAGTTCATGTCAGGTCCAGTGCTTAGCTTGCTATGAACAACTTGTGGTTTCCAAATGAAGTGCACCATCGTGAAATTAGGATTTTACTTATAGAAAAGAAGCATGATGATTTGGAAAGCCATTTTAGATATACAAAAGTATTTCCAAATCCTGGTGCAGGAGTGCAGCAAGCTGAAAAAAATTGCTTGTCTGGAAAAGCAGACCCTGCCAAGAGAGCATCTACAAGTTCTCAAGAGAAAACATCAGACATATTGGTGTTTATTGATAGTATATCAATGTGGTCTATTTTTCACGTGTTAATAAGAGAGAGAGAGACACTAGCTAATTGTTGTCATTTATCAGTATTAGGTATTAAAAATGAAATAGAGATAAGGTGCAAAATAGCAGCATAAGTGTTAGATTTGTACTATGAAGACTGAATTTTAATTTTGATATTTTAGAATTTTTTGTGATTTCTCAGTAGTGTAAAGCAGATGCAGTTAAACTGATATTCAGGGCCCAGGGGTCAGAGCAGCTCAGTGGCTCTCTGTGGTGGAGCCTGGGCAGCAGAATGCAGAGGGCAAGACTGGAGGATCTGAAGAGGAGGAAGCATCCAATAATACTCTCTGTCCATCCTAGCCTGCCTAAATTCTGGAAGAGTTTTGTGGGCAGTGCTGGGCCAGCAAGTCCCACACAATGGAACTGTTCCATCTTCCCCTCCCAAATTCTCCAGCTCTGGGACTTGCTAGGAGCAGTGACAGCTTGGGGGAAGTCTTGCTTGCACTGTCCTGGATATCTGACCCACATGCATAAGTATGCCTCTGCAGACTTGGCCTGTCCCTTCTGTGTTCTGAGAACCTAGTTTGGAAATGCTCTTCCTCAGCTCCTGCTTAGACATTTAATTTTCCAGGCAAGAAATATAGCTCAGTCAAAATTCAGTGAACAATTTCTATACCACACAATTCTTCATCACATACTTAACTGTAACTTTAGCACTGACCTGAAGGGGACGTGAACACATACTCAACTTGCTGTCCATGCTAAATTATTTTCCTGAGCAAGGAGTGACAGAAGGATCAATCCTCAGCTGAACTGAGGCCTTGTCAGATTTTATTTTTTAGAGTTCAGCTGTTTTTGCTGATGTTTATCCTAACCCCACCCCCCCAAAAACAGCATAGCAGCATTGCAAAAATTTATTTTGCAACACAAGGAAAAATATGTTTTATGCATTCTACCTTAACTCAGTAACAATAGAAGAGATACAGCCCACTAAGATAATTTATTTCTGGTTGGAAAACAGAGATGAACATTTTAAGTGGAAAAAGTGAATGTTTTTCAGACTCACAAAAGGTGAGAACTCAAGGGTGATAACTGTGACTGCCTTGTGGTTCTTATGCAGCCTTCATGCAAAAGCTCCTGGGTAAGTTAGATCTTCTCACATGCAGTTCAAGGCAGTAAAGCATCTGTAGAGGTTCTTTCAGCCCTACAAAGCAGTTGGATGAACGTAAGACCAGGGATTGTATTTATTCTTCCAGCTGCACACCTCCAAGCATACTGACATTAGACAAGTAAGAGACAGAAGAAGAGTACAGGGTCAAATACAGATCCACATTAAGAATCCAACACAAGTGATTGCATTGGGTTTGGATTTGAGTACAGATAAAGATACCATTTTCTGATGCATTACAGCTGTGGTCAGGATGAGCTCTACACCAGGTCTCAGCAACCACAATTCAAGCCTGAGGATCTAAATTTTAGGCTCATGCAGTGAAGAGCAGTAACACAGAAGCCTTCCCTCTCTCTCCACGTCCTTTCTGTATGCACCACGCTGTTGAAGCACAGGGGTTGCTGCAGCTAAACATCTGTTTGTAAGTGTGTGGACCCCTAGTCCTGTTCCAGGCACACATTCTGATAGAACAGCCCCAGTTCTGTGCATGCAGGAGGGACCAGACCCTTGATGTGGGGCTCAACACTGACCTAGTGCCCTGCTCAACTGCCTTTCCAATCCACATGGCACCCTTCCTGAGGCTTTTCCCAGAGGTACTGGAGTTCTCCAGTACCCTCCCTGTCTTGGCCCTATTAAAAGTAGTTATCTTCCAAGATCTTTCTCTTACAGACCTCTAGAATGTTTTCCTACAAGGTGTTTCTCTTCACCTAGGTGGATCTGTTTCTCTCCAGGACCATGCTGTACTCATTTAAGATTCTAAGAAAATAATTTCGCTGTAACAAATCATACACAGCTTTACTCATAAATCCCCTGTGGCACAATACCCTCGCGGGCAGGTTTCTTCACCATTTTTGATGTCAGTTACAATCTACCTTTCATTTACATGTGCCCTAGGCTCTTGCTATACAAAGGTAATTTCCAGCACATTGAAGTAAAACCTGGTAACTGTTTAGGACTAAGCAGTATTATCTGATTTTTTTAGTGTCTCAAGAATGGTAATACACATTACTCTGCAGTAAAGCCATTATATAGTGACTCATCTGTGGAAGAAAAATTGTCATGAACCTAGTGGTAAAGGGACAACCCATTTTAGGTGACTATCTCTTCTACATGAAGCAGAAGAGTATGGCTAGATTGCCCAAAGCTGCCTCTTCCATGAAGGCCAGCGAGAAGGAGAAGCCCCTGGATGGACCCTGGTTTGCAGGAATACTGTTAATTATGGACAGGCTGCATCACTACAAATGTAGTATCTCTTAATGTATCTGTTTAGATTTACCTCCGTGGTCACTGAGGGTTAGCAGAAGCATATAGCATTATGTGCAAATTACACACTTCATCCTTCTCTGTGTGGGAGGAGACAACACAGTTATCATTAAACATCTTTTTATCCCAAACTAAGAACTGTCCCCGACAGTTCAATGGAAAGATGACTGGAAACAGATTACGGGAAAGCAAATTTTATTCAAACTGATGAAATCTCAAACTGAAGTATAAGTACAAAGGGTCAGACTGTGATGTCTTCAAGGCCAGAGAACAGCACTAAATATGGGATGGTGGAGGTTAATATTGGGTACAAGGGAGATAAGAGATTAGCACTGCCATGAGGCAAAACCAAAGAAATAGAATGAAAATAGGAAAAGTGAAAGGGAGAAGTCTGATGAAGTACTGTCATGGTTGTATGGAACTGAGTGGGTTTCCTCTGCAGAAGTATATGAAAAATGTTTGCTTATATTCTGTATATTGATACACTGACCCGTCTCTCTCTCTCAATGGATTTTCACAAGTATGTCCCATTTCAGATGAACCCATCTGAACCTATGTGTTGCTATGTATATGCTTATGTGTGTATGTTATGTACAGTTATAGGGTATGTAATAGAGACCGCATAATACGTGTTCTCTGCTTCAGAGTGACCACAATATGCAGTAGAAAAACAGCAGTGATGTTTTAGAATATCCAACCTGCTGAGTAAGCCCCTGAAAGTGTGTTCCTGCCCCTGCAGCACATGGCGTAAGGATGTACCTTCTTAAGACTGAAGTGGTTCTGCAACTCTTGTTTTCATTGCTACTGTCTGAGTTTCTACCAGTGTATCTGATTTGTGCCTCTCTCAAGGCAACGGTGATAATGTGAAAGCTGCACTGTGAGATGCTCTCTGAGTTGCTTGTACTTACAGGTGAACACAAGATTTTGGGTTGTTAGTTTCTGTGGTAATATTTTTTCTCTTGCAATTTCTCTTTTGGCTTGTAGGTATGATTTATAGCTTGATTTATTTTTTGTGCAAGAGCAATTATTCATTTCCTTTCTGCATGAAAACTTTTACATGCTTTTTTTTGCCTGCCTTTCCCATCAGGCTTGCTGTTTCAGATGATATAATAGCTCCTAACTATAACAGCTAGAATTGTTGACTGCTGATAAACAGTTAGAACAGCTGGGGCAGTAGGGCTAGATTCAAGCTGCAGTGCTGATGGGGGAAAGGAGCTGAACAAACAATGCCAACAGTGCCCTACTTGCTGCTGTGAGAACCAGATGCACATACAGGAACAGGCAGGACTCTGAGGTCCATCTCTTCCTCGATCTCCATGTTCCCATGAAGGAGACCTCAGAGTGATTATTTGCAGGACTTGATAAGCCTTCATTTATTTGAAGAGCTATTCTTCTTAATCAAGAGGAGATGTTAGGACAGGCCCTTAACACACAAACAGTAAATGATGTTAATCTGCCTTTTGTTTATTTTACACCAAAACGACTACTTTAATTATGTATGTCAAAGACAGACATCCTCCTTCCTATCCAGCTTGATATGCACTGCCAGTGCTGTCCCTGAAGGTGACTGATTCATCGAGAATTCTTTTAAAATCTAGTCCCATAAGCTTTCTGCTTTGCCACAAAGCATAAACTCCAATTTATCTTCATGACCATGCACAACTGCAAGTATAACTGACTGTGACAAAAATAACCTCTGAGCACCCAACCCCAGCTTTTAACTCTATAGCCATTTTTGAAGTGTGAGCCACATATAGGTACAGTTCTGCTGCAGAAAGGTAGGGTCTGGAGGTCAGTGTGTTCTGTGTAAACAGGGTACACAATCCAAAATAGGTGACCATTCTATCCTTTCCTAAGACAGTGTCCAAATAAAAAGAGGAAGCAAAAGACATAAAAAGATAGATCTAGAACATTCAGCTGAAGTTGAGTTTGTTCCTCATAACTCCAGAAGCAAGGCCCATTCTTGTAAGCATGTGGAAAGAATTTACGGGCACCACAGGTTTGAAGTGACTGACTTGAGGTCCTGCCAAATGTGGTCAGTTAGTAGTAAGGTATTTGGATTGTATGAATGAATCCTCACATTCATGCAATGCACCTCTCCTTCTGCTGCTCACAATGCACTTCACAAAACTTGCATTTGTATGATCTCTAGGCATGAACAGGAATTCTCTTATTTCTCTTGTACGGAGGAGGGAATTACATCACAGAAAAGTCAAATTATTTTCCCCCAGCCACACAAAGTCAGAAACTAATTGCAGGAACAGGTGATTCGTCTTCCTGTCCTGAACCATCAAATGACATCTGCTTGGGATGGAGAAAGCAGGTTGCTTTTTCAATAGTAGGTCATAATTGCTCCACCACAGGGAAGATTGTAAAGCCGCTTTTCCTGATGTTTGTAGACATTAAGGACACCATTTTAAGAGTTTAACAAAATGTGAACTATCATCATGAAATGATGTTCCATTCTCTGTCCTTCTTGGTGCTGGCATTGAAAATACAATCTTCTAGGTCATTCTGAAACCATGTCATTTTTGTATCTATTCTTATGCTCTAAGGACTTATTCCATGAGTTCTGCGGATTTATTTGTGGATATATTTTTGATAAATAGTTTTGTGAGGGGTCTTAGATAATGAATGCAAGTGATCACTCCTAACTGCCTGTATATGTACTCTCACAAATCAGTGTGCCTGACAAAGACCAAGATTTAACTAACCAAGTTCTTTGATAACCATAGAGGGACATTGAGCAGAATAGGTGCTATCTTTCTTTCCAATTTGAGTCAGATTTAATACAAAGAAAGTGAGGGGAAGCAAAGAAAAAAATACCAAACCCATGACCCAAATAAGAAAGTAAAGAGAAATTAGTGCAACAAGGAAAGTTTTAAATAATGCAGGGTTCCAGTTCTTCATGTAGAAAGATGCTTAATTGATTTTAAAATATTTAAGCTAGGAAATCTCCAGGAAATATTTCAGGCAATTATTGCAGTAGAAAAGAAGTATTACCAGAGATATGTGTGAAAGAAAGCTAGAATGAATCAAACACATGATGATGAGGGATTCATAGTAGGCTCCATTATTTTCTGGGCCAATACTTCTTATAATTTCCTAGATCCAACTTTTTTTCTAATTCTGTTGCCAGTTGCCCTGCAAGAGGAGTGAGCATGCTGGCTGGGGAGACAGAGTGGACTGCAAGAGACAGAGGTAGACTGGTTGCCAGGAAAGTACCTGCATATAAAATGGTACCAGGGAACCAGAGCACTTCACAGCAGAGACAAATTGGGGAATGCTGCAGGGACACTGCTGACTCCCTTGGATTAACTGGCCAGAACTTTGCTCTTTCATTTCTGGGACATGCTCTCCTCTTTGTGCTTTGCTTTCCTGTCTCAATTGAGAGGGGTAAGAAGGAAAATACTTGGACATGGTTTAATTGTAAATAATGTTTTTTATTCATACAGGCATACAAGAGAAAGAAACTTAATTGAAGCCCCAGGCTAGTAAAAGGAGTGCAATGCAATATCTATTTACAGTGGAATATTTGGTGAAAAATCATCCCAGGAAAATATAACTTCCCCAGAGAAAGTGTTTTCTTCCCTCTTAAGATTTCCTGTAGGCTCTTCTAGTCTTGGGGCTATAAGAGAAAAGGTTTTCAAAGAAGTACAAAAGAAATCATCGAATCACAGAATAGTTTGGGTCTGAAGGGATCTTAATGATGATTTAATTCCAAATCCCCTGCAATGGGCAGGGGTACCACCCATTAGATCTGGTTAAATGAGAAATAGCTTGAATGTCGAACAAAATGCCATTTGTCGTATAATCACTGTATTCAGGAGCTCTTTTTCTTTCTAAAACCCTCTTCTGGGTTCAGCTTTTTGAGGGAATGAAGTCATTAGGCATATCCAAAACTATTAAGTCATCTACATTTTCCTGAACCTTTTGCTTTGCCACCCTATGGCACATCTGTAGTGTGGTGAGACAGTGAGCAGTGGTTGGCACAAGTAGAATAAGTCTCATAAGTGTGGTACCATAGGATGGCTTTTGCTTGTTTGCTTCCAGATGCAAGATATTGAATGCATTTTGGGATTGTGTTACACATTAAACACAGCATGCACTGCTCTTCATATGGATCCAATGTTCATCTAACACTCAGTGTTTGGCTCAGGCAAACACTCTGAACAGTCTTAATGAGACAGCCTGCTGAACTATAATGTCTTCTGATGCTGTAGGAGGAAACTCTTGATGTGGATGAATGTCACAATGTTGTTTGCTCATCATTTGTACTCAGGTATTTTTATTCCATTTCATCTTCCCACAAAGTTCACACCCTTCCAGTTATTTTGGTGCTAATCAGAGCTAACGTTTTTCAAAAGTTCCTCCTTCAACCTTTTCTGAACAATTTCTGAATGGAGATGAGTATCAAATCCTATGAGCAAGAATAAATATTTTTTAACAGACTATAGGTAGATGCTAAGATGTTAGCATGTTAACATGTTGTAAAACTATGATTTAGTCTCAGGGGTTTACCTGGTGGTCCAAAGATTTAAAAGAAAATATTTCTCTAGTTGCTTCATAATCCCATTACTGAAAGTTGTAGCTGGTTGTAGCCAGGTGAGGGTTGGTCTCTTTCTCCAGGCAGCAACTGACAGAACCAGAGTCTCAAGCTGCACCAAGGGAAACATAGGCTGGATATCAGGAAAATGTTTTTTAAGGAAAGAGTGATGAATTACTGGAATGGTATGCCCGGGGAGGTAGTGGAGTCAACATCCCTGGATGTGTTTAAAAAAAGATTGGATATGTTTGAAAAAAGATTGGATGTGGCACTTGGTGCCATGGTTTGGTTGGGGTGTTAGGGCATGGATTGGGCTCAATGATCTTGAAGGTCTCTTCCAATCTAGTGATTCTGTGAATTCTGTGAAGTGCTTTGGTGCCAAGCACAATTTATAGAATCAGTTGGGTGCAAAAAGTTTTCGAAGGAGATTCCAAGCTCTGGTTCAGGAGAACCACCTTCCTCATGGCAGGGCAGACAATGTCAGTAGTGCTGTTAATAGCTATTTTTCATTAGCAATGGCTGGAATGGGTTTGATTTATATGTGGTCACTCCGATTTCTTGCAGCACTTCTCAGAAGGCATGTTAATGTGCTGAAATGTGAAAGAAGGACAATGCCCCTATTTAGGGCAAATTTGGGAGGAAAGCTCTTAACAGGGTCCCTCTAGGAAACAGATTCAAGCAGTACCTCCCCCATCTGGTTCGGGAAAATATTTCCTCAGCGAGAAGTGGAAAAAAAATTGCTTATTTAACAGGCAAAGCACTTCCCAGCACAAAAATTAACAATACTGAACAGCAAAACATCACAACACTCTGAAGAGATGACAAACTCAGAAGAGTCCCTTCTGTGGGTCACAGCCCAGCTCACTCAGGCTGTTCTCAGTCCCCTCTGTGGGTCA
>JANRMJ010000079.1:21877651-21890171 GCA_025584955.1 Alethe diademata | reverse complement strand
CTCAGTCCCTCTGTGGGTCACAGCCCAGCTCACTCAGGCTGCTCTCAGTCCCTCTGTGGGTCACAGCCCAGCTCACTCAGGCTGTTCTCAGCCCCTCTGGTGCTCTGAAATGCCATGGCCCAGGCCAGGCCTGGTGGGCAGTAGATGTGAGCTCCTGGTGCTCCTCTTGGTTTTCAGTCCAGAGTACGTTCAAACAATTCTAAGAAAAAGGGAAAAAACACAGTCCAGGTAGTTTCTTCGCCTCAGCTAGCCAGAAAATAACCAAGAGCAAAGAACAGCTCTCTCCTGCTGTCCACTGCCGGCAGCACAGTGTGTATGAAGGATGTGGGGGAGCAAGGGCAGTCTCTGATAACAAACTCTGCGCCTCTTTCTCTCCCCCCTTCACTTCTGGAACCAGTCTTAGAGCTGCAGAACTCAATATCCAATGCCAAAATAACAGATGATTTGGGATACAAGCATCATAAAGTCACCCCATGACAGGGAAACATAGTTTTTTGTGTTTCCAGTGTGGTCTCTCACATGGAAAGATCTTCTGCCAGTGCCAAGGATGCCTATTACTAGTATCTGCCATTTACAATGTGCGAAGTCCCTGGCATTTTGCTAAGCTGATCTCTGGAGAGAATGAGGAGCACTCAGGGCTAAAAACTGGATGTAAATGTCCAGACAGTCTAGATTGTGGGAAAGAATTTGGTTGCTGCAAAGACAGAACTGAAAATTCACCCTACCTTTGACACATCAATTTTAGAGGATGTGGGGAACATTTGAAGCATGTGTGAATCTGGTAATCTTTTCCATAACTTCTGTTTTATTCTGCTTTTTCATATTAAAAACTGATCTCTTCTGCAGGAGTGGTTTGGAGACAGCTTGCACTCCAGTGTTAGCAGTCCTTGTTGGTATTTAGCTATGATCAATTTTTAGGTGCTTAACGAAGGGGGCAACAGTCCTACAATGTACACTTCAAATGTGGAGAATGGAACATTTTGTGGCTGAAGGTGGAAGAAGTTAACACACAGAGAGGAAGTATTACTCTGTTGAGTTCTAAGGTGCAAAGGGAATAGTGCTGTATCATACATCTCTTCATTCATTCTTCCTGTAGTATAAAATGCTCTGTCTCTGTGCTTCTCTTCTTTTTGGAAAGTATATAAAGAAGAACAGTAAATGATTAAAAGAGCCCTGATGCCCTAAATAAATAACAAAAAAAAAAAAACCCAAATAAAAAACCAAACCAAACCAAACCTAACCAAACCAAACCAAACCAAACCAAACCAAAACCCAAACCAAGCCAAACAAAAACACCCTACCAAAACCAAACAAAAACAAAAAACCCAAAAACCCCCCAAACAAACAAAAAACCACCAAACCAGCCCAACCAACCAAATAAAAAACAAAACAAGACAAAACACAAAACCAAATCAAACCAAACAAAAAAAGAAAAAATCTATCACACTAGGATTGTAAAGAGATTTTATGCTGCCTGCCTTAGCATTATAAATAGCAATCCTTTCTGACTACACAGAAGAAGGTTGGTTAGCTTCTTGTTCAAGCAAATACACAAGAAGCTTTTTGGTTTGGCTGGACACTTAGGGTATTTCAGTCTTCCTATTCATAGCTGAAAAAAGTCATACACAGATCCTGAGAGTTCAATGAAAAAATAAAGGTTGGGATTGTAAATTAAATTTGGATTACCCAAAAGAATGAAAGTCTTGAGAGAAGTAGAAAAGCTGAACAAGCACATTAAATTCAGTGGTAAATTTGTTTCTCATAAACACAGTCTATAATACACTTCTCAATAGAGTGTGATTTCACATTAATGCCCCTTGTCCTACTGTTCCTGTGCTCTTTTAGTAGAGGGCCCAGGCAGCTGTGTTAATGCAGTAAGTCATATCTTGTTTCTCTTGAGTCTGATCAAGCCTTTAGCATAGGGATAAAATCTCCAAAACACAATTCTTCCCTTCTGCTTGGCCCAAATACATTCCTTTCCCATATCATCAGAAAGACTACCTTAGTCTTGCTTTAGGAGTCTCGTCTTCGGGCTGTGTTCTCTTTGCCTGCAGCACTTTGCGTCCTGCAATTCTGGTGAATTAAAGTTAACCAGAGTAACTTGTGGCGAAAACCTTCTTCATCAAAAAATTTGTCAAGCTGGCAATAAGGTGATGCACCTGCTGCCTGTGAACAATAAAAGATTCATTCATTCTATGTTGTATCTTTTAGACAGAAGACCTTTTTTAAAATGACGCAATTAAAATGTAATAATTCCATAATGAAATTTCATTCAGAAATAGTGGTGTCCTTAGGAGACTTGTGGCTCCTAACCAAGGCTCATAATAACAAAGAGAGTAACTGATCACAGAAAGGTGGAACAGCTTGTGTGTTATCAGGCTGAGAAATTAAAAGGTGAAGTAACTTATAACTGATAAGGAGTTGGCAGTTAGAGATTTTGCAACCTCTCACTACATTTAAGATGAGGAACAGTTTGATTAGGGGTTTTCAAGATATAATTAAGTAATTGGCAAAACTTCTCTCTGAAGGACTATAGGCATCTTGGACAGATGGGTGAGGTTTTAGCATACACTGGGAAGAGGGAAGATGCCTCCTCCACACCAGGTTTAATTGAGACAGAGCAGGGCTGGTGATGGAATGCTCTACTCCCGGTGGGAGAGACAGTGAAAAAGTAGTCTGTAGACAGCTCAGCCATGGTAGAACAACTCAAAATGAATATGCAAGTAGGAAAGATATTTTCTGGAAGAAAAGCATAGGTTCAGAAGGAGCACAGAAAAATTGAATAGAGAAGTGGAAAAGGCATGTCTTCCTCAGCACTGGCATAGTGAACCTAGTAAGAGGAGAGAGCTATGGAAAGAACTCTGAATAAAGTCCAGGTTTGGCTTTGCCAACATCCTGTGTGTAATAACACCCAAATAATTTCATCTTTCCTGTGTTTTTTCTCCTTCACACTTTGGTAACATCTCTTGCTCAGGTTTGCATGTGTCCTGGTTCCAGCCAGGATATTTTTTGCAGCAACTGTAATGGGGTGTAGGCGAAACACAGAGGTTATTCTATACCATCTCATGTCATTGCCGGGGGCAGGGGAAAGGAACTCTCATTTCCAGAGAAAAGGAGTTGCTTGTAGTCAAGAAAATATGGTGGAGGGAGCTGTCCAGTATTTTCTATTATTTGGGATGTTTATCCGTGTGAATAACATATTTTCTTTTAGCCTTTGTCAATAGTATTTTTGCTGTTACTGATTGCTTTCTTATCTCATTGCTGTTTCGGGTAAATTGTTCTTATATCACACAGCCCATGTCCTCTGCCTTTTGTGCCTCCTATAGGAGCAGCAGGGAGGGTCTCCATGGGGCACTGAGCTGGGAAGTACCATTCCTGGGCCACAGCAGCATGGTTCCAGAATAGGAGAGCCTCAGGTTTCCTGAGGCCTCCAGACACCATGGCAATGAAATATTACCTTACTGAAACAGAAATTATAGAAAGAAGGCCAGGTCCAAGCAGAGGCCTGGAAAATGAATGTAGTAGAGCAGAAGAAAAACACAAAATGTTCAGAACCTTTTCTAGGAAGGAGGGGTGCTTATGGCCTCTGAAATTTCTGGGTCTCCTTCTTTTGTGCATCCTCCCCTTCTTCTCATTCTCCTTCTATAGTGTCTTCATTTTATAGCTATCAGCTGACATCCAGCAGCTAAAATCCACACGTGTCATTTGCAACTAAACTTGCACACTGCTAAAAACTGCCTTTCTGTTTCCATGGAAATGAAAGCTAACAGCATGACAATAAAATAGGAGAAAATCATCAAAAGAGAGCAGTTGAATACCTATGTCTTACTTCTGCTTAACAGTAGCAACAAGGCAAATGCTTTCCATCTAGAGCAATTTCCAATGGTGGATCTCAAAATTCTTTTCGAGAGTAACTACAGCTGGCCTCAAAATGTCCTTGTCCAAACAGTCCTCTCACTTCCTAGTGGACATTTCCTAATGGACAAATGGGCTGTTTGGGCTTCCTTCCCGGGTAGGTGTGAACGTCCTTGTTTGAGACTGGGCCTTTCAGACACTACATAGCAACGTCATATAGCAGGTGACATGACAGGATTATATTAATACGATCAGGAAAAGATTTCTACCTGAGACGCCTATCTCATCACATCATTTTCCCTCAAGAACAATGTTCTTCCTGGGTGCTTAAGGAAGCAAAGTGGCCTTTCCTGACTTTGTGGGATTACAGATTCAAATTAAATACCACCAAAAGTAACAACAAGTGGAGTGTCTGACTTTTATTCCCACCACCATTCTCAGATGAAAATTAGATCAGGGAGTAATAAAGCCTTTCAAGCTCCTTTAAAACAATTGCCTATACCATATGCCTGACCTTCTTTCTCCCATTTCCATGGAAACAGAGCAGAAAAAATGCAATACAATGGGACAGAGGACAATTATGCCAAATATATGTAATAGTTCTCACTAGTAGTTCTCACTGCAGTTTCAGGTTGGCTGCATTTTAAGGAAGAGAAACGTTAAAATCTGATGGGTATCTGAAGGTGGATCACTCACCAATACAAATCTTCTGCAGTTAGTCAAATTTTTTCTTTATCATTCATATCATGATAAATTTTTTTGCACTGATATGAGTGTGATTGAGCACTGGAACATGTGGCCCAAAGAGGCTGTAGAATCACCCTCCCTGGAGGTACTCAAACTTTCTGGGCACTGCCCTGAGTAATGTGGTTTAGGGGACTCTAACTGAGCAGGGAGGTTGGTCCAGATGCCCTCCAAGGGCTCTTTTCAACTTTAATCATTTAGTGATTGATAAATCTCTTCAGCTTTGTTCTTGGTTGCACTAAACTCGGCCTTGTGGAACAAATGTATTAGACTAGGCACAGATAAACACCATAGCCTTAAAACAAGTGCCAGACATATTGGAAATAAGCCTGTTTGTGGGTTCATGCGCTTTTGCACTACCTGTACACTTCTGTGTTTCCACTGGGTCAAGCACTGATTTCATATGCCAAATTCCACATAATTCTCCTTGCTTTCTGGGGTGATACAAATGCTTTAGTGAATTACATTAATCATTATGGATGATTAATCCCACAGCTTAATGGGAACAAAGCAGCATTTTTCCTGTTGGTGAAATATGCACAAATGAAAATCAACATCAACAATCCATCAACCATCCATGGGAGGCAGCAGCCTCTAGATTTTGGCTTTCAGTGCAGAAGACACTCAATTTCCCTCTTCTTTGGCAGAGAGATGAGGAGAAACTGATGATCATGGGTTCAAATGTGTGATTTACACAAGCAACAAAATTTCCAGAGCAGTTAGTAATATACAGCTGTAATATTTTAAATAGATCAAACTGGCATTAGGAAAAAAGGAAGAAAAATACTTTCAGAACTTTTTGACGTCATCCTGGCATTGAGGTGGCCCTGCATGTGCATGAGGTCTGACATCTGCATGGTCCTGCCTGTTGAGAAGGTCTATTTGGGTTCAGAGGTTTGCATGTGAGCATTCTTTTGCAAGTTAAACTAGTCAAGAGTTTTCCAATGAAACCCTCCTAAAAGAGGTAATTCTCCAGAAAAGGATGTGATCTTACATAGAAGGAAGAAGGGAACATGGGCTGTTAGGACTTTGCCCAACTAAACAGAGCCTACTGTCAGGAAAGACTCTAAGCAAGAAGACCAGCTGGCCTTAAATGAAAATTTTGTATGATGCTGCAATTCCTCATTACAGGTGCTTCACAGCGACTTCATACCCTCTTCTGCCCTCTCTATGGATCATTCAGTCAGAAAATAGAGGACAAAATGCCCCAAGACCAGTAGCAGCCTCCAAAGTCTCTTGTTAAAATACCTAATATTACTCAGAAAAGGAGACTGAGCATTTCAGTGGGAAAATGAGAGTTCCTGAGGACATGAGATGGAGACACTTGGGGAAAGAAGAGCCATTTAAGGCTCTTACAAAGAGGAGTCTGCTGGCAGGACGAGGAAGGGAGGAGGTCACTGAGTATAGTCTTGCAACATACTCATTGGGAAAATGCAAACAGAGCAAGTGAGGGAGAGCTGTGGTCTGCTTATGAATATTCTGGAAGCAGACAAATAGTCTGATTTAACTGGATAAGTTATTAACCATGAATTACTCTTTCCACCTGGACAATTAAAAGGTCTGTTTATCTTTGTAGCCCGTTCTGTATTTCTTCACAGACCTCACAGGTAAATGCAGAACTGGCTACTTAGGTAAGGCATTTTGATAAAGGGACAAGGTAAATTAGTCAACTTGATTACAGTGGCTTCCTGCCCAAGGGCATTTGACAAAGATTACATTACGTAAAGAAATAATTCAGATGTGCCTCTGAAACAACCACATGACTAGTTCTGACCCTTTATAAGCAATTGCTTACCTGCACAATTAAATGTCTGTATCTCACTTTGGCCTGAATAGAGCCAGTTCAATTCTCCTTGAACTTCTTTACTCAGAAAACTCGGATTTTACACCAAGCAGAGCAGATATATCTTTACTGACAAAGCTGAGATGTTTTTGCAAGGTTGATCTGAGCTGTAGAGAGCTGTTAAGTGGTCTTGTCATTTCAGTCCAGCAAAGGAAAGTGGGAACTGCTGGCTAATTTATTTATCCTAAGATACTGCACAGGAGAACAGCTGTCCTGGGAGAGCCCTACTTTTGGTGTTAGGAAACAGTCAGAACAAGACTGGTTAAAGAAAAAAAAAAGGAAAAAATAAAAAAAAAAGAGAGAGTGAAAAAAAAAATAAGCAAGAAAGAAAAAAAAAAAAGAAGTGCAGGCCACCCAGAGCAGTCTGCTGTTTCTGAGTAAGGGAAAACAAAAATGTTTGCCATGGCTATCTGCCTCTAGCTTGCTAGACCTGCCTATACCTCTGTAAGGGACAACTCCCCCCAGAACACCTCTTCAGATGCAGTTTATACTCGAGGGTCTCCATGTGGTCTTTCAGCCTGCATAGCTCATGTTTCTCCCTCCATTATCACAGCTCTCCTGTACATTGGCCTCCTTTCTTGCTGTACCCCACACTGACTGCAGGATTGAATATGTAGTTCCCACCACCACCAGTGCTATGATTTTTCAGCTGCTTACCAGAATATTTTAGGTCTGGTAAGAAAGATTCTTCATGTATGCGAGATGAGGGTGGGTGACTGATGATAGCTCCTCTGCTTCTCAGCTTACCCACTCTTTGTTCTATTCTCATATTTGAGTTAAATACTTCTTGTTTCATGTGCCAGCACTGGTTTTGCAGTCACTTATGCCCCAGCTGCCTTATGAGAAAAGTGCAGGGAGTCCAGTACTGCAGGGAGGAAGGCTGATGTTCACCTTTTTGGGCTTTCTTTACCCTTACTCTTGCTTAATACTCAGGTGCAGTACTTACCCTCAGACCTAGATGGTGATGTCTCTGCTGTTTTAGGGAAGCATGAACTTCCCTGTCGTGGACAGCTCAAAAGTCCATTCCTGTGGGTGTCCTGCAGTGGGTTCTGTGCTGCAGAGTGAGGCTGCTCTTGGCCCACTAGGTCACTCTGCATTTGTACATTTGTGCCTTGCACATGGTTCTGGGAACCTACGACAGGTCTCTTTCTCAGAAAATTCTCAGACAGAAGTTCTGGCTTTCTTCCAATGACCTGAAATTAATCCACCAAAACACCAAAGAAGGCATACAGCAGAGTGAGGTATAGTAAAGTTGAAGGTGTTTTTGCTTAACTCTTATTTTGGAAGTCATGTGGCTTTTTTCCAGGAAATTCTTTGGGTCTTTTGAGGAGGGAGTTGGCTACTTACAGAGAGACCCCTGCACACCCCTGGATCCCAGGAGCTGTTTTCAGAGCTGTCTCTTTGTTCCTGAGACCAGCTCAGTTCTGATCCCTCTACGGTGCAGTGCCTCCAGACTGATGTGGGGCAGTATGGGGTGGTCCTGCTGGAAGGTGGCACCTGCTTAGAAATCACAGCTATCACACTAGGGTGAATGTGGGTGTGGGGCCATCTCCTTAAAGACATATAACTGCAGCCCTATTACTTTGACTTTTCTGCTTATGAGCTCAGGAATGTAACCTCGGAAATGCTGTTCAGTTTTCCAAATATTACCTTTTGCTCCCAAACATTCTTCAGTAATCTTATCAGCAATGCTGTACAGTTTTTGCATTGAGCTAGATTGCCAAAATGGCTATTTAGCCGGGTTGTGACTCAAAAGATCTAGTGTCTGTTCCACTCTCTGCTACCAAGACCATCTGCAACTGTAAGCAAATCCCTTCTTCTGGCTGTAATGCAATGAGGGGAACTAACTGCAAAGTGAGGGGATTTAATGAGCTAATGTTTTGCTTGTTCAGATGCAGAAATTATTCTGCCCCCATAACATGATAAGAAGTAATGCAGTGAGTGGAAAACACAGATAAGGTCTGCAAACCTTCGGCATAGCACCGGAGAACACTGAAAGAGAAGACACAACCTTCTAGAAAGTTCCATCTAGTCTTTCAGCTACCTAAAGCCTGTTGAAATGTTTTAGCATTTATCAGATCAAGTTGATATTTAAATTTATTTATAAAAAAGCTGGATAGTTATATAGTTATAATTATAAATATTGGTTGCAGTTTCAAGATTGTTTAAAGCTCAATAGTTTATATATGCATATAGCTCTAAACAAGCATAACTAGAGAACTACACACTCTCTCAGATGTATATATCTGTTTCTTTCTTAAAGGAATGAAGACCACTTCTTGTATAATAAAGGTCTTGACTGAAAAAACCCAAACACAAAATCAGCTCACTACTAGGTCTCTGCCATTCTAAATGTGGTAGAAACCAACCAATCTACTCAAAACATGCTGAAGAGACAGCAGACCAACAACATAATCTTCATTACTTTAGAAAACTATGCCAAAAATCAAGCTTAGACTTCCAAATATTTTTATAGTGCTCACACTCTACCATTTGCATAAGAAGTAATTATTTTAAAACAATTTTACAGAAAAAAATGGTCTACCAACTTGCTTACCTTTCTACACTCTGATTTCACTAGATTATTTACTGTGCTTTTCACACTTGTCTCCAAACCTCTGTCTCTTTACTTTTTACTGTTGAAAGCAGCTTATGAGGAGGCCATTAAAAGACAGCGTAGTCTTGGACTCAGGTTAGTGACACATTGGATCAGCTTCTCCCTACTTAACATCTTTATCTTGGTCTACAAGCAATTTTCAAATTAAGCTTGTCCACCTGGCTGATCAGTGACTGTACCCATCCGGTGAACTGATTACGTACAGTTTCTAAAGAGACCTCAAATATTTCCACATGTTTTGATGGATATCTGTGCCCCAAGTCCCTCAGCCATTGTTGTCATCTATACAAATGTCCTCAGCCTCTGAACCATTGCTGCATCCAACTTCTTGGTCTGTAGTATGGCCCCAAACATGACATCTCAATTTTGGAAAGACTGCCTGATGCAGGACTCAACTTTAAATTAAAAACTTCTCAGTTGTCTTTCAGCCAATACCAAGAACCATGGAATTATTAAGTTTGGAAAAGACTGCTAAGATCATCAAGTCCTAACATACAATAGACACTAAGGCCTCTTCTTACATTGCCCCAAAAATCCATCAAAGAGTACTATGAAAGTTGAGCATGCTGAGAAACAGAAAGAGATAGCCAGAAACAATAAAGAATATGGGAGAAGGGCAAAACCACTAAATGATTATATTGTCCAGTTTTGTTTTGACACAGAGTGTTTATTCCTTCCAATTAATCCTAATTATAGAACTATTTTGCATTACTGTCTATGTGGGAAAATTGAGTTTTTTCTTATTCTGAAGAAAAATGTGGACATATTACTTGCTATCACTGAGCAAGCATATCCAAATTCTTGCTCAGATCCTCTGTGAAAGGAACCAGAGCTGTTCCCTCAGTTCTCCAACCCTGGACTGCTAGCACATCCTATCCACACATTTTCAGCAGTGGTCATAGGACTGATAGCATTTTCTGGGGACATCCTCACTAAAGAGATCCCCAGTAGTGTTACATCTCCATTCCACTGGAATTTTTATGGACCTAACTCCCAAAAGTGACCAAAGATGCGGGACTGAACTGTTATAGACAGACTGCTTGTCATATTCACATATTCCTGAGCGCTATCCTACCAGGGTTTCAGCCGGACTCCAGTGATATTACAGAATATTGAAGGAATTCAGCACCTTGTATATAGGGCTTGGCCCAAATAAAGTATTCATATGGATGAAGCAATTTAAATTTGCTTTTTTTGGAGCATGAAAGACACACTCTAAACAGACTGCTACAGATGATGCAATAGACAATAGACTAACTGTGAAAACTGGGAAAATTTTTGTTTTGGAAGAATTTTTATAATTTCAGATGAAAAAAACAACTTTACATATTCATGAAACTGTCAGTTTTGTATAACTTTTTTTAGTGAACAGGGATTGAGAGAACCTATGACCATTTTCCACAGGTTTACATTTCTTGTTACTTCTCAACCACAGGAACCAGTGCACAAGGTTCTTTTTAGTCTCACCCACACAAGTACCCTTCCTTTCCTCTTTCCACTCCGCATTTGTCATCCTCATTATCAAACACAGTTTAATCTTTCAGGGTTTCTTATTCAGCAGCTACAATTCTAGGAATAGGAAAGTCTTTGAAGTCTTCTAATGTGATCATTTATTAAACTCTGTGTGCTGGCCCTGCTTCTCTCTTAGGTAGTTACTTATATGCTGTGCAGGTACTTGTTTTCGGTCACATCTACATCCTGTTGTAGCAGACTTTGTGCACTTTGCCCTCCATATTCCTCTTCTCTCCCTCAGCTCCAATATCCTGCCTCCAGTCTAGTGAACACTGTATTATGACAGAAAACATAGAAGTTACAAATATTTACACCGCCTCACAATCTACCATGCAACTAAAAAAACCAAGCACTTTGCTTGTTATTTCCTGAATCCTATTTCTTTAGGTCTTTCTGCTTTTTAAGTTACTACTGTAAACTTACAGGGATAAAGATGGCTTTTTAATTCTGGTTTTGCATCTTTTTGGTGATAGTGGATTGTGTTACAACAATGATATAGTAAATTGTTAGTGAGATGACAATGGTTTTATACACAATAGGACAAAATGAAGTTAAACAGTGCCAGCCTGAAATAAACATCATGATTTTTGGAGCTTACTGGTAATGTTTCATCCAAGTCATTAGTTGATCAGAACCCGCAGAATAAATGAATTATCAGATTTTGTGGACTTCTCAGGGTTTCAGCAGTTATCCTATCAACTGCAAAAAATAAACTTTTGCCTGAAGTTATTCAGTCACATAAAGAGCCATTAACTGATCGGCATGCAGGCTGGGCTACTGCAAAACAACCATGTGACACCTAATTTTTGAGAGCGTGTGTTTCATTCTTCTTGGCTGTACTACTAGTCCTCGATCTGACAACTTTTTTTTGTAATCCAGAGGAAAAGCAAATGAGGATATTTTTACATCATGCAATGCTGAGAATTCCTTTATTATAGTCCTGTTTCTCCTTTTTACAAGAAATCGTCTGCTCTGATTCTGCTTATGAGCACCCATTTTAACAGAAAAACCCCAGTGATTTAGCTATGGCCTCTTCCATTATGTTCTGGAGGTGTTAGAGCATAGTTTGTCTCCCTTTTCTCTAACTATGAGTCCTACGGGCGAAAAATTCCACCATCTTTGAAATGTTGCATGGTATTAGATGGATTTAGGACCACAATATTTAATGAAATACAGAATGTCATATCAGGTTATGTAAACAGAGAATGAGGAAGGGGAGGTGATAACATTTTAGCTTTGTAAGATAAGTGAAATATCTCAATCTCTGTGTGGAATAGCACTCAATGGAATCAGCATGCTGTTGAAGAATAATTTTTGCAGCGAAGCCTTAGCCTAAATACACTTTCCCTGCTGCTGCAATCTGTACCGTTGGCCATAGATTCTTCAAAGAAGATGAAACATTGTTCTCTCACAAATTTCACGTTTATTAAAAGATTTCATCTTCTCCTGTGCTATGTTTGCATCACAACACAAATCATCAACTTGCTTTGACCCTGACACCATTTTATAGGCTTAATAACAATAAATCTATGTCCTGAAATAGTTTCTGCAGATTACAGCAATCAATCAAAATTCAGGGAGCCTTAAACCATTAATGTCATTGGCAATGATCCAGCACCCTGGGAATCCATCTAAATCAGCCATTATTACTGAAAATGCTCCTTAAGAGCCTTAAGATAAAGGTAGTATTTGGGAGCATAAATTGCAGTTCTATTTTTATCAGCCACTGAGGGATGATTTTCATGGTGATGTTTTTTGTATCTGTTTAGAACAAGACAAAGCCAGAACAATTCCTTCTTTTGCCTCACACAGCTCTTTTGCTTATTGTTACAGAAAAATAGAAACCAATACATAGCAGATTGCTTTGCCTATGTGAAACGTGTTTGTTATGTAAAGGAGTCTCAAGATTTTTTGAAGGGAAAGGAAAGAGCTGCTGTCACAAGTCTTTG
>JANRMJ010000079.1:21852743-21867556 GCA_025584955.1 Alethe diademata | reverse complement strand
GGGGTTTTTGTTTGTTTGTTTGGGTTTTTGTTTTTTTTTTTGCTCTCATCTTTTAAAAAATTTTATTTTTAAAAAATTCTGTGCAGTTAAAGTAAAAAAAATGGTGGCAGATTGCCTAGGGAAGGATGAATTGGAGTATTAGTACTACACAAACCCATCACAATCATAAAACATGCTACTGATTTTGTGCCTCCCAGAGGTTTTTTGACAGCTGATAGGTTTGCTGTAGCAATGTTTCAGTTTCTGTTTGAGATAAACTGCAACCATAATACATTATGAAAACTAAGAAAAAGATTTCCTATTCCAAACTTGAATAACAGCCTATGTGTAAGGGCATTTCCTATCTATTTCCTATTTCCATACCCTGCCAAGCACCCTTTCCTATACAAGAGATTCCTGCAGCAGCCCTTTGTGGTCCTGTACCCCTGCCTGGTGCCTTGTGCTCATACTCACATCTTCTTCCTCAACACAACCTTGGCCACCAGCAAATCTTCTTGAGTGCTTTCTTCGAAACTCTTAGCACAAAAAATATCCAAAGCACTCTTTCAATCTCTCCTATTACTCATAGCTTTAAAACATCTAAGCAGTTTATTTTAAGCCACTCCTTCACCTAATTCCATGTCTCTAATCAAATTATCCTGTTGTTAGCTGTTCTCTCAGTAATCCTCAAAAAACTGTCTTCCAGCTAAGCTGATTTGTAACAAAGTCTACTCCACAAACCTTAGTGCTGGGACCAGAGCTCTTGGCCCCTCCACCCTGACTTGTAATAGCTTGAATGTTTCCTCTTCCCTCATTGAGTCAAGATGATGCCACACGGCTAAATTGCTGCCACAAGCAAAAGCCATTTCAGAGGACTTAAAAATCCATTTACAACAGTTCTTATCTTCCCTATATATTCCAGAAAAAAAGGTGTCAAGTAAGATGAGGAAACCTACCTACTGGGATGCTTTTTTCTTGCCACAGGAATGGCATTCTTGTTTTGTGGGGGAAGACCCAAGGGAATGGAGATCAGCCTTCTGCTCATTAGAATGGCTAATTGCTAATGAGCTTCTCTCTGAGTCAGTTTAAGAAATCAAAAAGCAGCTTGTCCACAATGTAGTGAAGTACTCCCTCACCATGATGATACCTGAAATAAGACTTTTCCAAATGAAAACTCTTGTCAGTATTATTAAAGTTGATAAATACTGTCTACTAGGGGTTATAAATAATTAAATAGATTCTAGAGAAGGATCTTGAACCTTAGTCTCCTATATGCCCCAGTGAGAGATCTAGGCATTGTGCCATCATATTCCTTCTAATTCCCTACCATTGCTCTGGGCCAGTGAATGTTTGATTATTTCCACAGAGAGGAATAACTCCCACGAAAAAAGACTGGTCTTGGTGGAGTCTGGTAATGATATTGCTTTGCTAAAAATGGTTTTAACATCACAACACTCTCCCAGAAATACTGTGTCCTTGGTTATTTCTCCCAGACACTGGAAGTGGAAGCTCTGCAGTCACAGGGCTTGGCCAAAATGCTTCTTTTAAGAGTTTTTTTTTTTGTTTGTTTGGTTTGGTTTGGTTTGGTTTTTGTTTTTGTTTTTTTTTTTTCATGTGTGTGTCTAATTTTTTGCTTTTCATTTTCTATGGATTGAGTGTTCTCATATGCCTTTCCTCCCCACCTCAAAGAAATGTGTGGTAGAAAGCTAAGAAATAAGGCTCTGCTGAAACAGAGAAAAGAAGAAATGTGACCAATTGCAATGACAAGCTTGAACTGGGAAATTTAATATACACTCACATGAATTCTGCTTGCCTAATATGCTATGTTAGTCCAGCAGTCAGATGGCCACAAGAACAAGAGAACAAAACAGAAAGGAAAACGAAAGAATCTGAAAAGGAAAGAACCTGCCCCTATTCCCAGGTAGGGATGAGTAAGTTGTTGATAAAACATGAATATTTTAGGTGAATTATGTCTTTTTCCCAGAGTCATCTAGACCAAAGGAGACAGGCAGATGAGAGTCATCAAGCTCTCCACAAGCATCCTGGCATAACAGAAAAAGTGTTCTCCCAATTAACTTCTATTAACAGAAGGCCAAAAATGAAGTACAGTGGCTCTAAGGCTACTGAGTGGGACAGGAATCGAGGGATAGACAGAGTTTAACAGGTTCATGTAGCACAGTGGGTCTGACAGAGCTTCATCTAGTGCCTGGAATGAATTCCAGATGTATCTGCAGTCCACTGAAAAGGAGGAACTGTGATATCTGCTTGAAAAATTATTCAGGATGATATACATTTATACTAGTATGACTCTTTATCTGAAAAGTGGGAGGGAAAAATTGGCTTGTCACTGGGTTATTCTGAAAATTGTTACTTTTTTTAAACTTTGTTTAAATGAGGAGGTTTTTAATTTTGTCTCTTTGTTATTGTTTTTTGTTCATTTTGTTTTTTGGGGTTTTTTTGGGGTTTTGTACCTGCAATGTATGGAATAGAAGCAGATTCTGTTTTATTCATACTTGTTCAAGTCGTGAAGAATGACAAAGGAGGCAAAGGGCAGAAGGGAATAAAAATTCAGAATTCATCAGATGGAGAAACAGTGACTAATCTATGATAATTCAGGGATTAATGGGCTGAATCCAGCATCATCCTAGGGCTTTTGTTTTCTCTCCTTCAACCCCAAGATGAGACTTCCCCTTATGGATAAATGTAGGGAAATAACAACAACAACAAAAAAATCCTCATGTTTATTGTACTTGGTGGGTGTTTTTCAGAATGGAAAGGAGGAGGAAGCCCTGTTTGAATGACTGAAAATTTAAGACTAAATTATCAGGAAAATTTTTCTAACCAAGTAAATGTCATTTTCATCCAGTATGAGTTCTGAATATATCTGGGCAGGCAAATACTGAATCTATTATAGTCCACTCCTTATTGGATGGCAGCTAATGAACTCTTGGCTTCAACATGTTAGGATAGAGTAGTACCTTAATTCTCCTTCCCCTTCCTGTTAATGGGAAGAAGAGCAGCTGGGAGGAACATTTGCTGTGGGCAGAGTATAGACTGCATTAAGGATCAAACATTTAGGCAGAACATTTCAACAGGGATGCAGAACTCATTTAGATTTCAGCTGTGAACAAGTTCCATCCTGTTTAAAACCGAGCCTCTTAGAATACCCCTGCAAAAGCTGAGACATGTTAGAAATTAAGATTACATTTACCCTTGAAGCAAAAGGTCATAAGAATGAAATAATAATATCGCCTCATTTGTTAATGTTAACAAATACACGGTGTGATTTTATACAAGTAATTATGGTACTGCACACTCCAGAGTTCGAAGTGAGTTTCACAGACTCTTGTAGAGGTGGCATTCCTACAGATTTTTCCAGAACTTTTATTAAAAGTAGTCATGAGCTCTGGGAGACTAAGGGAGGGGAAAAAAAAAAGAAAAAAAAGAAAAAAAAAGTAGTATTCTAAATGTGAACCAAAATTCTGTGAAAAAGGCAAACCATAACAAGACCTGACATTTCTGAATGTAGAGCTATGTGGAGCTGATCATTGCAGGTGATGCTATAAAGGGTCCAACTCCCAAAACCTTCAAAAATTTGGCATCCAGGTCTGAATTACTTTAATAAGTTTTATTGTATGCTTGATTAGTCCCTGTATAATAGCTTCTGTGGTTTATCATTCCTTCAGTTCTACCCAGGTCTAAGGATTTTACTGCCTGTAGTTGTAGCAGCAGATTTTCTGTTCAGTTGTCCTGCTGTATTTGACTGCAGGTTTCCCAGGCTAAAGAATTTCACAGTTCATCTACTTATTATCTGTATTTGTGTGTTTTAAATTAACCACCTGCTAAGTTTGTTTGATGCCCTTAGATCTTGTGCTCTAAGAAGCAGTAACTAAATTTTTTCTGTCTGCCTTCTCTCTTTCTTTCAGAAGTGGTTGTACCTATCACACCTCCTCATCAGCCTCTTTGCTGAACTAAAGCACCCTAGTCAAGCTTATGTCCTCTTTCAGTGGGGTTATGCCACACCTTTGACCACATTTGTCATGCTATCTCTAGTTTTGCTAGCTTCTTCATCTGCTTTTCTCCATGACAAAGAAGACAACAATACGTAGTCAAGGACTCCTACTGTCTTTGAAACAGCTGAGTTGTTTACCAGCTTATGAACTGAGCCCCTTTGAGATGGGTACTATACAAGGGCTTTCTCACAGGTTCAGGATTGTTAAGCCAGCACTGAAGTGTGAAGTTCCACTGCCAGCCCAAGAAAAAAAAGGTGGGTCTGTACGGGTCTCCAGACTGATTGTCCTCATGTTGCCAGGAGGGGCTCTAGCACTGACATTTACTAATTCGCTTGTCCTATGTGCCTGGATAAACACAAAAAAACCCTCAAAAAGCAAACTAAACCAACCAACAAACAAACAAACAAAAACCAACCAAAAACCCAACAGGTTTTAGAAGAACTGCAGTTTTAGAAGAGGAATTGTACACCTCCCTCTGCCTTTATGACTAATGAAAAAACCACTTCCTCCCCACACCCCGCCCCAGCTGTCTCCACAAAGAAACAAGAGGCAGAAAATGTTTAACCCTCTAAAATAAGGTAACCACCAAGAGAATATTTTCTCACCACCCTCTGAAATTTGCCCTCATACCAACTGCTTGCCCCATCCTGGGTGGGTGGGGCTTCTGATGACTGGCTGAGACAAGCATCTGATCAGACTGTCAATTTGCCCTCTCTCCCTCACTCCCACCAGTTTATTTTTCAGACAGGCATATGAACACGCAGAAGAACTTGAAAAGACAAAATTCACCTTGTGTGAACAATGTATAAACAAAATCTATAGCTCAGACCCAAAGGACAAAAGATCAAGAAACTTGGTCATCTATAAGAACAGTCAAGCTCTCTAATTGGGAAAGACAAGTTCTCCTTTCCATTGCAAATATTATTCAGGTGTGGTAGGTGCCATCAGTCAGCCACAAAAGGGGAAAAGGTTCCTCTGACACAAGTACAAAAGCAGCCCACAGGTACTTGTGGCAGAAAAATTATCTGAGACAGATAGTTTACCTTTTCTCTCTTACACAAGCAGTATTATCAGATCTAGATAAACTATTAAAAAAGTTGTCAAAAAATAGCCTAATGGATATGATCACTGTTTTGCTGGTTGAACAGCATTTGAACAAGTGCTCCACCAATAATCTGCAAAAGGGATTGTCTGAGTGAAGTTTTAATGTGACTTTTCTTCTATTGAACTTTTTAAAATGAATACCCCTGCTGCAATTTTTTCACTCACTCATAATTTTTGCACTTTGATACTGCTCCCTTGGAAATGACAGGAGAAGACTTTTTCCTTAAGAGACTGTGCATGTTTTCAAGGCTAGGAGGCCTGACCAGTGGTTTTAGTTCAGCCACATTTGAAAACATGGGTAAAGAAAGCAGAAACCATTTAACAATATTTTTTAAAAGTGTATCAGGGCTAGTCAATTTAATTTAATGCCAAAAATAGTGACCTGAATGGCAGCCAGGTCTACCTATAGGGTACATAATTCTGGGGAGACATTTAGTACTGAGATTAGATAAAATCAGTGAACATAAAGAGATTTTTGCACACACAGCTCCACATGTATATTTGTCCATATTGAGTTCATACCAATTTCTGTTGTGATTGCAGTAGTCTGGAGGGAAGGGATCTGAAACAAATTGCAAAGGGTCCAAGCCAAAACACCTTTGATTTCTGAATGGGTAAGAAATTATTTTGAAAATACCAGTCCAGTCTGGTTTCTGTGTCATACTCAAACCTGGCTAGGTTTAGTTTCCTGTTCCACTTTTAAGTTACATATGTCCGAAGCAGAAGGTGTGTCGTTTCTAAAATTGCATGTGATGATTTTCCATGGTGGAAAAATCTCCCAGACTTTGATACTTTGGCATCCAAAGCCAGACTCACACAAATGAGGCCTTAAAATGTGGATATTGACCTAAAAATAGTTCTGATCCAGATATCACCCCTTGAGCTGTAATACTCAGTAAAAACCAAAGAACTCAAACTGCCTATAGAAAAACTTCACCATCTTAATAACTATACAATTACCCATATCAGCCAAAGCCTGCCTAGTTTTCCTGCTCTAGACATGCAGTAATCATGGAAGCACGGATGTGAATTGAATCATTCCTTTTTCTCTGCTGAGTGACAAAATAACCAGGCATTATAATCAGTTTTCTTCATCCAAATGAATATTTTTATTTATTTTATTTTAGTGGTGGAGTAAATTGAAACTAATTTTATGGTGTGTTGGAAATAGCAAAAAGCATTCACCTAGAGCATCTTCTCTCTGAACTTCAGCCTCTGCTCACTAAAGACTCTCCTAGATCTCATATGCTTTATTAGATGGCAAATGAAGTCCTGCTTTTAGTTTTGAACCTCCATATGGGCCATTCACTTAAGAGTTGGACTTGATGATCCTTACAGATGCCTTCCAACTCAGAATATTCTGTGACTAAGTGATCTGTAAAAGACATCTGCTGAATTCATAACCCTTGTGAGGATTTCATGTGAAATGAGGGTTTTAAAATAAGAATTTCTCTAAGAATGATTCTTGATCAACTCCAGTTTGTTTGCTCAGCATACTGAGTCTTTCCTTCCTAGTCTCTTTCAAGGTTCATGATTAAATTAGTTTCTAGGAAAGGATGGAGAATGACGACATCTTGTTGCTAAGTGTGTCATTTATATGACATAGGAATATAACCCTGGATTATCAAATGCATCAGCACTAATAAATGCACCAGTAACTTTGAATTGATAAGAATGGTGGGCTGGAAAACTTTATGCTCAATTGTCTGCAGAGGAAAATTATAAAGATGAGTAAATCCAAGCTTTTGCAAGACTGTGTGGACACTTGGTTATATTTTTATGCCTTGACCCTTCTGCTTGCATTCAAGAAGATCCACCAAGGATATAATCCACTGAAAATGGGTAGCTCAGGAAAACAATGGAAGAAAACTTTTTTTTTCGTGTCTTGTGGTCGTCTTCTTGCAGTGGGAGCTAGTTCTCAAAGCTCCAGAGCTAAGTTTGTATCAGAAGCTTTAGAGGTGAAAATGTAGATAAACTTCAGATGTCCCTTATGTGCTGGGACTCTGAAGATGTCAGCTCAAAAAAGAAAACATACATGTTGAATTGGGCATGGACACAAAACAGCCAAGGACTACATATGTATTATCAGATTGGAGAGAAGTTTCTTTGAGTTTCTGGATCAGGCATGTTTCTCACATGCATCCTGATTTCATATTAGGGCATAAGTCAGCCATCACCTTCCCTCACAGCTCTGTTGTCATCAAAAATAATCCGAGTGCATGGGTGGGAGTAGCTTTGGATGCTTCAGCTGGTTTCCCGATCAGCAGCCAGAACGCTAAAATTTGAGAGCAATCAAAAAGACCACAGCCCTTGTTTTTCCACAGGAGATATATATGTCAGATCTGATCTGGAAATCATAAATACTGTCTTGGTTCGAATGGCAGGTGTCTGCCAAGGAATAGAGAATGTAACCTCCTTCCCTCCAAATTATTGTAACTTTGAAATTAAGGTGCTTTCAGGCAAAGATCTGAGGAAAGGAATAACAGTTTTTTACTGGTATGTACATGTATAACAAGGCAGAAAAACAACAACAAGGACCAAGACCCCAGAAAACCCAAGTGGCACCCTGCTTCCTCCCTGCAGTTTAATCAATTTCCCTGGCTGCAGTTCCGGGCACGGCCGGCAGGGGCGCTGCAGGCTCCGGGCCGGGCAGGGCGGGTGCGGCGATTCCGCCGCGCCTGCAGGGGGCGCTGTGGGGCGGGCTCGGGCAGCACGCGGGAATGGCGGCTGGGCCCCCACGGGAAGGGATGGGAAAAAGGTTTTCTTTATAAATTCCCAGGGACAGCTGATCCTGGTGCCCCTCTGGATAGTGAAATGAGTTGTAGCAGGGACCTTGGAGGAGCAGCTGGAATGGCCAGATGAGGAAAGTCCTGGAGTAGTAGATGAGATAGATCAGAAACTCTGCAGCTGTAGCTGGGACTGCAGGAGGTCTCGGCAGGCATGGGGTGTGGGGTTACAGCGGCGTGGAAAAAAAGCCCAGAGCAGCGGCAGAGAAGCAGCGGGGCTGGGCAGTGGCAGCCTGGCTCCTGAACGCCACCAGAGAGGCTCCCTTGGTGGGGCAATGGGCTCAGGATGCGGCGTTTCCCCAGAGGCACTGAGCAGATGGCGAAGGGTCCCCGCTCTGGTGAGGGAGGGTGTTCGTCAGGCCCCAGTGCAAGGGCTGCTCCCACGAGCAGAGCTGCACTCACGGTAGAAGGCAGCAGGAGACTGAACCCCACAGTGGTGGCAAATTCTTCCCACAGCCACCGCAGCCTCTTTCCCCTCCACCCCGAATGCTGAGAGAACAAGACAGAGCTAGGAGCTGCGCCCAGCCCCTTTCCCCAGCCCCAGTCTTGTGCTATCTCTGCCCTTCCCAGGAAAACGGCCCTCAGCTACCATAGTAAAGCCAGTTGCACTCCTCCCCCTTCTCCACGGTTACTTCCTAAGTACTGACCTTATTGTTTTTTGGCAACAAAATGGGAGACAATGCCCTGAGAGAAAGAAAACAAAAATGGAAAAATTCTAACCTCCAAATATGTACAATAGGGATGGGATCTTTCAAGCTCCACAAGTGTCCATAGGAGAAAACCCCTACAGCAATGTGTTTCACCTGGGTAGCATGGTTACTTCTTTACTGAGGCATTGACATGGATTTCTTTGGCTTCTCCACAGGCTTTTCCTCAATTTCATGCCAGTTTCAAAGGATGCCTGAATTTCAGAAATTTGGGGAGAGTGACATTTTGAAAAGAAGACTATTCATGGACACAGTCTGGCTAAGAAACTGAACATATTTTCCATTAGTTAGCTTGTCTTCAGACCTGAGGTCATGTTATTGGTTGTATTCCACTAAGAAATGTCAGGTGAGCCATAGGTCATGGATATAAAAGTCATGTCTCTGTTGGAGACATGCTGAAGGGAGCATGTGCATACATATTGGTATGGTGAAAATAAGGGAGGACTTGTTTGTGTATTTGCCACAACTAACCACCTTCCACAGTAAAAGGAGCTTTCTTCAACCATCTTGATAGAGGATATGCTCTTTGGTATGTGACACCAAAAGGAAAATTCTTACTGTCAAGGCTTTAATAGCAGTCTCTTTCTTTCCGTGCCTTCTCCTTTACTCTGGAAATGGCTGTTTGGAGTCAGAATTTCTCAGGAGTTGCCTCACACAGCTGTCAGAAGGGTACATAGGCAAATTGTGCCTGGTCGCTGGCCACACCCTGCTGGAAGCACATGTGGCCCAGCCAGATAAGAGACATTTTTTCCTCTGGAGAATCATAGACAAGACCTAGCTCATCCATGCCTGCCAAGATTACAGTGCAAATTTGACAAACCATGACAAGATTTCAGTTTTAGTAACACTGTTATTGGCAATAAAGATCAAGACATTTTGAAATATCAATGTACTTTGTGTGTATTTGTACACAGGTCCCTTTTTTTCCCCCTTTAAATCAGTTTGTCCTCTCATTCTGTCTGTAATACTCACAGCCCTGCAGGAGAGTGGCTGTACAGATTCACTCGTGAGCTAGGTCAGTCTTTTTTCACCTAGGAGCAATATGCTTTTGTCCAGAAATCTACACCGCCTACCGTAAAGAGGTGCAATGCTGTGGAGTCACTCTGAGGATTTTACTTACATACCCTGAGGAATCCTGGTGCTCAAGGGTTGGTTGTCTATCTCTGGCTTTCTTGTTTACATTGCCTCTTATCAGTAGAGCAACAGACTGTTTCCGTAGCAGCTTCTCTTCTTTCATCTCAAGACTTCTGAACCTTCTCCCTAAAATGTTCCTGCCTTTGACCTGGCACTGGATCTGCTCTAGCAACTGAAGATATCCAAGGCCTGATATTCCATTTTGTTGTGTGGGGAAACTCCCCAGGCTCTCCACAGGCTCTTCCCAGTAGAGCACTCTGCACTGAAAGGTTTGGCTTAACTGGACCAGGTATGCACGCACTCATGTACCTGAAAAACACCATGGGACCTGCCACCTTCTTGAATTTTTCATAGTAGATGCCTGCGGGATTTCACACAGCTCTTCTGCCCTGAGGTAGAAC
The DNA here is from genome assembly GCA_025584955.1 of Alethe diademata. Classification (NCBI taxonomy): domain Eukaryota; kingdom Metazoa; phylum Chordata; class Aves; order Passeriformes; family Muscicapidae; genus Alethe; species Alethe diademata. Next base: position 21,857,432 of record JANRMJ010000079.1, on the reverse strand, counting down.
TCAGTTTGATAAGTAGGTAATTTGACTGAAGTCCTTCCTGTCTTACTTTTACTATTTCAATACCCCATCCTGTGATCTCTGCTATGGACCAGCTGGAAGGAAAGAAAGCCAAGTTCCCTAAATTTCCCCTGGATAAGAAAGGAAATATAGATGTGGTGACTAACAAACTGATCTTAGTAAAAATAGCAGCATCTTCTTCATCGATGTCTTTTCAGTGACTATGTGGCTGGCAAGAACCCAAATTATTCCTCAAAAGACAGGTCTGTAGCCCTCACAAAGGCTGTTGGGAGGCACTGATAAGCCCGGTCTGAGGCAGTGCCAGGTTTTTCCCTGAAGCAGTCAGAGAAGGAAGTAGTGTCACGGCATTACTGCTTATCTGCATTCCTCTGCATGGAGTCTAGCATTGCATCTCCAAGGAAGATATGGGCCAGCATCTTTTGAACCTGTCTGTCACCTTTGCATTTATTATGAAAAGCCCAAGTTCTATAAACCAATTGAAATTCCAGACCCATATTAATTGTCCTTTATCATTATGCCTAAGAGCAGAAGACATTGCAGCTGGTACTGGAAAGATTAAAACTGAACTGCCTATCAGCAGGGAAGAGACTGAGTTCATCTAACCTTAGCCACATTAAAGGTGCACATCTAGCATATGCCATTTGCCTGGGCTCTCCTTCCAGTCAATGGAACAATTCCATAGAGTGATTCACTGCATCCTAAGAATAGTGCCTGAGGTAGGTCTGGTGAATCACTCTGAGGAATTGCCTGGCTCTCTCTGAAGAGAGTTTTGCCAGACAGCTTTGATGACAAGCCTTTCTTTATGTGGTTAAAATTAGATGAGATGAATCCCACCTCTAAATGTTCAAACTCACTGTCTTTCTGAAACAAGGAAGAACTGCAAATTGCATGAAAATGCAAACAGCTGATGTTTTTAAGTGACAGCCTTTATCCAAGGCCAATCCTGCATGGATTTCACAAGAAGGTGGAAGGCAACTGGACGGTGCAGTCTGGGTGAGAGGTGCGAAGCTGTTCCTCTTGCCTTTGCTCCCTGATCTGACTCCAGCTCAGCTGCTGATTTGCATTCTTCTCGTATTTCCACATCATGCTCTATGAGGTCTCTACTTCCATTCAGCCTTACAACAAACAAGCTATTAAGTGTTGCTATACCTTTTAGACAGGTAAAGCTTACTGCTTACTACCCTGAGTGCAGTGTCAGGCATGAGGGGCCATGAAAGCCATTGCCTGCATGAGCCACAGCCGTGGGTACTGGGCAGGCAGGGGTAATGGATGACCCTGTCACACACACAAGACACATATCTCCCTGTGGAATTGACCCCAGACATTGACTCTCAGCGTGTCTGTTTCACCTAACACTCCATGGATGACTGCTGAAGGACTTCCACCAGTTTCAACATGAAAAAAAGTGAAAAATATTAATCCAGCCATATTTGTTTTATACCAAGCACAAGATTTGCGGGGAAAAAGGTAAACCATGTAGAAAACAAACATTCATAGAGAATGAAATGCTCTCAGGTATGAATTCATTATCTTTCTTCTCAGACTATGGTCTTCTAATGAGGTAGGAATACCAGACACACGACAGTGAAATCATCATCTGAATTAACTATATTCATGTCCAGTTTTGTCAATATTTTTTGTTCAAAGACCTGAGAATGGTAGGCTTTAGATCCTTTTGTGTGCTCCCTGTTGAATTTTACTCCTGTCAATATTTGCACATTCAAATCAGTAGCCCTAAACGCCTCCATTTTTAGTATGCAAAGGTAATTTCTTCATAGAGGACAGAATGGCACAAGTGGTGTCCTTGCAAAACTTTCTGGCAGAAAACAAGCCCTGGAATAGCCATGGATAAAACTCTGCTTTTTCAAAGAAGGGCATTTCTGGTTATCTGATTGCTTGGTCAGAGGTCAAAAGGCTTGTCCCTGCAAAGATTATCCAAAGTTTAAATAGTGGCTGATCAATTAATATCTGTTTATCTAGAAGGTCCCAACAGAATTTTTCTTTTTGGTGGTCTATGTACTTGAGGACATAGGTCCTCAGAGGGATTTAAAGAGAGACAGCAGAACCATGCGGAGCTCCAACAGTTCGTGTCTTTTGTTGTACCAGAGACAAAAGGGAAGGCTTTATGCCTCTTGCACAGCCCACGTCTGTCTGGAAGCATGTCTGACCACCCTCACCCGCAAGCTGTCCTGCAGGGAAAGCAAAACCACTTATTTTTAGCTTTCTTTCCAATCAGGGATGCCGGCAAGTCCCTGCTGTTTGCTATTTCCCCAGTCTGCACCCCTTAAATGAGAGAATGTGGCCCCTGTCGTAAACACTAAGTGTATCCTAATGGCAATCATCTCAAAAGAGTCCCCATATGAACATGAGTGGCTCTTTCCTCATGATGGCTGGGAGGGCCATTGTGGGCAGTGATAGACGGCCCAGGGCTTCAGAAGAACTCTATCCTTGCCCCTGCCCTTCTGTGCCCAGCTGCAGCCCTGGGAGCACCTGTCGGTCTGTGCAGAGCCATGGAAATGGCAACAGTGAGTTTCAAAACTGGCCCCCCCTTTTTGGCTACACAGCTCAGATAAAGGGATCTGTGTGAAGTTACTTGCACGCAACTTCGCACAAGTCTGGGAGAAAAAAATCCCAACCCATAAACATTCCCAAGCCTTTAAAATGTCACACCCACTTGTATCTGCACATAGATTTAAGCAGTTTTCCCTATGATTCTGTGACCAAAGTTTAGCAAGAAAGCAGAGAGGAAAAGTGGGGGAGTGTTTGTCTGCAGACAGTAAAAATAGAATGGTATTTTTGCAAACTACTTTTCTAGTCTGTCAAGAGTGATTTCTATACAATGCATGATACTGGCAAGAAATCTGCCAGTCCATAGATTTTTCTGGATTATGATCCATTAGTCTTAATTTCTCTCCAATAGATGATGATAGATGATACATGATTCATCACCTAGCTCACCTTATTTTTCAATGATGATTCTGTGGCTGCAGAAGCCGTTGTGGTCCCCAACATCGGTTCAGGGTGCAGGAGTGAGATAAACTCAATGTCAGTATAAAAGAATCAGCCTTCTAAGAGAAACTGCAACAGATGCAAGCACTGGAAATCTAGCCCCACTTGCTATTAAGCAGGCTAAAAATACAGCAATAGCCCTTAGTCTAAGTTTCTTGTAAAAATCTCTAAGGGCCAGTGACAATGTTGTGGTTGTTAAAAATTGTTCAAGTCTATGCTGAATATCTCAGTTCAGGGTACTTCCACATTAGCGTGAGCAATATCTAAGCAAATTTTAGAATGGACCTTGGACCTATGGGAATAGGAATCTCTTTCTTCTTCCAGAGTAGCTGACTGACTTCCCCAGATGACCTCTCTTGTGGCAAGATATGAATGAACTTGAAGAAGCCAGTCACCATATACCAATTACGAGGGGAGGCAAAAAATGTTCACAATTGGCCTTACCCAGTTCCCTCCCCCCCATACTTCCCCCACTCCTTCTTCAGTCTTATGCTGCTTTTCACAATTAGATGCTGACAAGAAACTGGTAAATGACTTTTAACATAAAAGCTGACAGGCCAGCTTCATGGAAACCAGTGAAAAACCTCACACTCTTTTCAGAAGAACCATAATTTTAGCTTCACTTCTGCACTGCAAGAGGCTGATAACAGATCATGAGTATTGTACTGTTTTTGCAATAGTATAAGATGAGCAAAACTGTCGTTACGTCACTGTTTGACACGAGATTATTTTGGAGCTACTCAACAATCTCATTAGGTTCAGGATACAAAATAGCTGTGAGTCACCTGAAACTATTTCCTCCCTAGTTCCTCTAATAATACAAGCATTTGGGTATCATTTTCAAAGAAGACCACATGGAGACAAGAAGAGTTAGGCAAGGATGCTGGAAAATAGACATCACAGTCCTTATTGAAGCCTCAACAACTGAACTGCAGTTTCAAAACAATCTTTATTCTGCTTGAAGACTTATTACAATTTTTAAAGCAACTCAAAAACAAGACACAGCTCCATCAACTCTACAGCTTGAACAAAATTTTAAGGAGGCATGTTTTCACTGTTGCCTTGTAAAGGCAATTTACAATCTGCTTTACCCTCCACCTCCTCAAGACAATTTTAAAACAAAGTAATCTTAATGTTTTAAAGACATGTAACAGAACAGAGCTTTATTTTCAAAAAACAAGAATTAAAAACAAAAAAAAAAATAGCAGCATCTTGGGCAGCTAATGCAATCTCATCAGGACAAGTGCAATGTAACCTTACCAACTCCTACAGTTTAGTCTCAACTGCAGTAAACAGCACATGATTCTACATAAAATGTTGCACTTTGTAATCTTGTCCCAAGGGAGGCATTATGCTCTGAGCTGCCCATTTCTAAAGTGACCCTGAAAAAAACAGAATCAGGATTCACTTTCCCAACTTAATTCCATGCATACCAAAAGCACTATGTGAAAATCGGCAGTTTTCCCCGTTAGAAGCATCTGAATGTTTTCCCAAGCATTTATTATTTCATTGCCAATTACACGACAAAGCCATTTTGTCACTACAGAACAGTTGACACCAAATAGAAAATCTGAAGATTTGGTTTTACAGATTGCTTGACAAGATAACGGAACCATACAGACAAGCATTTTTTTTTTTTTTTTTTTTTAAGAAACTATTAAA
>JANRMJ010000079.1:21840906-21852733 GCA_025584955.1 Alethe diademata | reverse complement strand
GAACTTAAATGCTGTATTGGAACACAGAAACTCAGTTTTCTAACTGTATCTGGAAACATGCTGCACCCACAAAGGTCTAGTGTGCATGTGAGCGTCTTTAAACAAAGCTAATGATATCACTTATTAAACTCAGCAAAATGATCTTGTTCTATGAAAATGCATGTATATTGGGAACTGTTCATACATAAACACAGCAAGTGTGTATGAGTATGCACAGATACATATCCCCAACCTGCAAATTCATATTTCAACTTAAGTAAATCAGAAACTCTTAATTTTGCTTGTGAGTTTTGGCTCTCTTTGCTATGTCTCATGCCTTTCAAAGGCCTTGTAAAAGTGATGCTGCAGTGCAGCATAACTCAGGGATTTAAAGTAAAAAGTTCCCCAAACCAAAAGGAAAAAAAAAAAGTAACAGAATAAAGCCTGTCCATGAATTATATTAGATGAAAAAAACTATGCATCAATAGAAATACAGAAAAACACTGTGTTTCTTCTGTTATATCCCCATGCTTTTTTTTCTGTATATAGTAGTCTGAGATCAAATCAAAACTGGAGTGAACAATATCGTACATTAAGACAAACAACTCTGCAGTGAATAGGGCCTTTGGCAGGACTTAGCTCTGTGCATTAAGGAGGGAGAGAAATGCAGAGGCCACACAATATGTAAGTACCAAAGAAAACCCACTCATGCCAATTTGAGGGCATAAATGATCCCTGCAAATTGCACAGACCCTGTGTAGGCAGAACATCCCCTTAAGAAGCACAAAGCACTCATCCTTACAACATAGTGCTTATTTCTCATTGTTGCTTGTGCAAGAAAAGCAAGTGTCAAATCTGCACACACACTATTTTTTTTCTGCTACAGCCACACACAAAGAGAAGTTGCGCAGCACACAGGAACGAATTATATTCCATACTGGGCTGAGCATGCTAAGGATATGGCCCACTGACATAGCAGGGGTTTTCTTAATATGAGGAAAATTAGATCCAAATGCTTTAACTATGATAAAATTTCTTGACAAATGCTACGTGAAACATCAATTCAGATTACATATATTTTGTCTACAGAAAAAAAATGCGACTTTACTCTTAAAATATTTAACATTCAGAAATTAATATATGTCCGAAGAATATCTTGGATTGCTATATGTGTTAAACTGCTGTATCTTGAACTAATCTGTAACTTCAAGCCCAGTAGTATAACTGGCATGCTAGAGTAATTGTTGGTGTTTTTCGTATAAACCAGTTATCAGTATAACAGATTCACATGGTCCTACAGGCCTGAAAAAAATGTGGAATGAGGAAGGGAAGGCATGAAGACTAAACTTCTATTCAGAAAAAATATTCAGAATAATTTTCTAAGTGATGACTATCATGAAACAACATTTGTTGAATCTTGTTTCTGATATAAATTCTAGTAAGAAAATACACCTATATAGGAAAGCAAAGACAACACCTCCCCCCCCAAAAAAAACCAAAACCCAAACAAAAAAAAAAATAAGAAAGAAAAGACCACAAAGTCAAAATAAAATCTGAGCCTTACAGCCTCAGAACGGAAGTAACAATGACAATGTAAAAAAGAAAAGATAATATAAAGATTATTGGAGACTGGCAAATTTCTTATTATTATTTCCAATAGCTTATAAAGCATTGCGTACTTTGAAATAAAAAACAAGGATCTCTAACCAGAGCTATTATGAGAGAACTTCATGGGTCTCACTCTTTTGACTGTGTGTGCAACTCTCTTTAATAGTAATGGATCTTATATTTTGCATCTTGGGGGAAGAATAATTTCATATGTTCACTTAGTCAAATCTTTTCCACGATTTCTCTGAATTTCATTACTTTATTGATTTGCAATGTGTGAATTTCCTCAGTGGTCAGGACAATAAATAACCATTGCAAACCATTGACAGTGAACTATCCCAGGATTATGGGTAACTCTTTCTTAGTGAGATTTATGTATTTGTTTTCTTTAACTGCACAATGATTTTGAAAGTTTCTGGTGCCCTGAAATTATGGAAGTGTTCACTTTGATACTGCCTCAGCCTACAGACTTTTGAAAATACTTATCATAGCCTAATCATTTTCAAGTCTTAATTCATTTTAGATTATATCCAAATATTCTCAGTAGAGGTGGAAGCTTTTTTTTTTCCACAATACTAATACAAAAAACAAACCTAGGCAACAGATTGGAGAAACTTCCTTCATGTGAAATGAAAATACCTTTACAGGCTGACAAAAATTCTGTCACAGGAGGTCAAGAAGTCATTTATTTACTGTGAAGTTGGATCCATTCTGAGAACCAAACTACCTACACTCTACACTGCAGTAGCAAAATATCCCCATTTTTTTCTGCAGTCACTATCAAAGAAGGATACACTATTTTTCTTGTCTTACATATACAAAGACAATCATGATAGAAGTTCAAAATGCTTCAAGAAGCAAACATAGCATGGTACCGTATTCTAAAGATATCTCTGAAACAGTATTGTTGGACTCAGTGATATTTTGTAATGTTCATATATTTTTTATAGAATTAAGCAGCTTTGAAGCTTATCAGGCACTGCCCAACAAAATATTTAGTCAAAAAAAATTTACTAACTTTTTAAACTTCGAGCTAGTAGCTCAATATTCTATATAGCAAAAATTGTAAAATATTTCATAGTTTTAATTCTCAAGCCAACTCTTGCTGGCTCCCTGTACATTAAAACAAAACAAAACAAAACAAAATTAAAAAACAAAACAAGCAAAAATAAACAAAACCAAAAAACACCAAGAAAATTATTAACAAAAAATAATCATCAGAAAAAAATATCCTTAGGCAAAAGAAATTTAAAAAAGACAAAAAAACCAAAAGAAACAAGCTTAATCTGTAGATATGCTTGAGAGAAGACTACAGCCTAAAGAAAATCCAGTATTGCATAGCATAGTCTAAAAATTCAGCTTTCAGCAAACAGAAAAGGAAAAAACAAAGCAGTTTGGTATTGACAGTTTTCCATCAATGACAGTTAGTCATCCAGTACTATGTACATTATTATACACTGTATGCCATTGAAAATCCTGTTTTCTTCAGTCTTAAATATATTCTTAAAACAGGATTTTTAATCATCTAAACAAAACTTCCTGGCACTTTGCTATTACAATTACTCTGAACAACATACTGTAACTGAAGTCCTTTTAAAGTGTCCCTTAGAAATGAAAGTGCCACTCTGCTACATATCATTCACCAGAAACCAAAATAGAACCACGATGCTGTATGTCTGGATCCACTGAGTGCAGCAACACCATTCCAAGTCAGATTGTGACCACGAAATTCCAATAACTGAATGACACAGACCTCTTATACCTTGTGTCTGGATAATCCAATATTCTAGCTGGTAAAGCTTCAGAAGTGGTCGTAAACAAGCACCATGCTTAAAGGCCTCTATGTCCCTGCAGGGAGATCAGGTTTGGATTTTTCTCTTGTGTTTTTCTTTTATAATTACAAAAAAAAAAAAGAAAAAAGTACTTCAGATTACAAACATACATTCACAGCAAAACACTGTGATCTCTCCCACTGCAGTTGTGAAGGAAATCTCTAGTCCCATCTGAAGACAGATAGCTTTGATACTGCAAATTCTTGAGTAAAGCTGAAAGGAGCCTTTTCTCTCCAGAGGCCTCAATGTTGCCAAATCATTTCTTTAAAAAAAGCAACAAACAACCCAGAGTATTAAGATCTTCATCGCCTCTGCTGCGTATATACTGGGTAGGCTAGTGTGACATTGAGAGAATCATTGTGCTGCACAAGTGACGTGTGTTGGTAATGTAGCACCAGTTCTTTGAGCGAGTTGTACAAGTTATATGGCTCTGCAAATCCATACCCGGTAGGTGTTTTGTTTATCACACAGTGCTTTACTTCGCCATCCACCCTAAAAAAAAAACAAACCAAAGAAACCAGTTTTTAGTTTATGAGTACAGTAAAATTAAGATAGAAAATAAGGTATTAACAATACATCTTAAGATGCTAGTCAGTAGACAAAATTCCTCTGTTCTGCAGTGGAATAATAGTAAAAACCTGTTAAGTCCAAATTCTTGAATGTCATCCTAGCTTAGGGAGGCAGGAGATAGGCAGGACTTAGCAGCTGCACAGAAAGGAGTGCACACATGTTTTTATTTCCTCTCTGAGTGAGACTCCTCTGTGGGAGTGGCACAGGTTGGAGCCATGAAGGAAATGGAGCAGCAATAAGAACGGCCTCAGGACTCCTTGACCCACTTCTAAGCCTAAAGGTCCAAGAGGATTTGTGCACATGCAAGTGTCTATCTGCCCCCAGCTGAAGGTAGCCCCTCCCATGTTGGTTATATCATTCACAAGTTAGGGTACATACACAACAGAGCAGGCATAGCAGCCTTGTTTGCTGCTCTCTCGAACCAGGAATGTTCCATCTCGTTTTCCCCGTAGCAGATTTTCGGCTTGGCTTCTGTTGATATTTCCCACATTCCACGTTCTCTCATCGTGATGGGGCAAGTCCTCATCATCTTCTACCATAGAGTATTGGCTGTCGAAAAGAAAAAGTGTGTTTGTGAAACACAGAACAAAATCCACTAGTTACGTAGTCTTTATTCTGTATTACAGCATGCCTCCTTGGTAAAACTAGGGATTTAAACCAAGTAATACTGCACTATTTAAAACACTGGATAAAAGTAAAAGATAAGCTTTGTTTCTTGTTTCTTTGAAGAACACTCACATAAATTTTAGGAAGAATACAAAAAGATGATGTGTTTTTTTTCAGACTATGCCGTGAGCACTTCAGTACTTTGCCATTGCTCACTGCTTTGGTAATAGAAAGCCCAACAAAATCAGTACCCTCTGAGTCAGCTTCATTTCCAAAGATCAGAACACTTGGTCAGCAGTGAAAAATCATGCAATGTATCAACTACAGCTGCTGCTTGGAGAATCTCTGAGCAGTTGCACAGGGAGACAGATTAATTATTTATAGGGGAATGGCTTTGTGAAAAAGGTGCAATAGTAGAGTGCTTTCTTTCTCTCTCTCTTTCCTTATAAGCAGATTATGAAAATAGCATGCAATGCTTGCTTCTCTACTAAATCAGCCACTAGCTATAAAGCTGATTCAGAGTTACAGAGAATCCTTTAATCTAAAGCCCACCATGAAAAAAGATGCATCTGGTTCAATTGTGAATATCACTTTGGAATTCTACAGTTCCAGAGCTCCCCAATCCCATAACAACAGCCTGTACTGGTTGACCCTGCCTCTCCTGCTCAGCTTGCAATAATTCTGTGTCAGGCTAATGCATTTTTTCTCTCTGTAATAGGCTTTTAATTAGTATTCCTTGGTCTAAGAAAAGATGACTTCTTGCTTATCCATGGTTCTTCTGTCTTTCTGAAGATTCTCTAAGTAGTCTGCAGAAATCAGCAATTGCACATAGAATTCTATTTTTCATAAAGGGAAAGAGCTCTTTTGTTTCAGATAACACTATCTCCAGGTCCCTTATCCCATCACTCTCTTGACTTGCATGACATTCACATACATTGGCTCTCTTTTTAACCAGCATCCAGAGAAAGCAATTCTTGTTTTCCATCCTGCTTATTATACTGGGGGATGTTTTTCTGCAATACAACTTCAGAAGAAAAGCCATATTCTAAAAGTTTAATTTTTCAGCAGTTATTAGACTTGTCAGCAAGGAGTATCAGAGTGAGACAAAATTAAGATTTTTTTAAAAACAGTTTCACTTACTATTTTGATGCTATACTAAACCCACAGAGTATTCTTTGTCTACTGTTTAAGTGATAGGAACACTAGTGGGAATGGGTGCCTACATATTTTACATCTCATCTTTGAATTGTGCTAAGACTGGGAAAACAACATGGCTTTAAAATGTGTATATCATTTTTATCTCCTGCTTCTACCACAGCGATAAGCACAATTTCCAGGATAACAGCAGGAGACTCAATAAACCAAGACAAATTAAAATAGATGTGGACAAGGCCAGAATGCAAGGCAGAATGCACTACAGTCATTGTCAGTCTGCTGCTTTCATTGTATATTCAACCAGACAGCACAAAAGGGATGCACAAGAAACTACATAGGCAGAAAATGTTGATACAAATACTACTGAGACAATTTTGATTTTTCTATTTGTTCATTTTTCACTGTTACTGTGCTTCAGATATTATTTTGTGTCTTGTTTTTGTTTAAATTTGGTCTATGTTTACAGAACCCAAGCACTTTTTGCCTTTTTTCCCAGGAAAGAAATTAAGCATATTCATCAGCCTTGCCTCTGTCAGAACCTACAGAAAACTAAACTGTTTAAAATGACAGAATATTACCCTGCCATTTTCCAGAAAAATAAAACAGACCACAAAGCCAGAGGATATTCCTCAGCACACAGAAATTTATCATCTCCAACAGCAATGTGACACAATGATGTGGGTACCCCCTATACTGGATAACATAATGGTACTCACAGCTGGGATTTGGAAAAAGCCTCCTCATGCTTAAGAGACCTTCTGAACAACTAATTCAGCTGTATGTCATCTCTCTAAGATACTAATAGCTAATGAACTGAATTTTGCTGGTAAGAAAAAAGACACAGGTTACATTTCAGTGCTTTTACTACAGTAACTTGATTATGCACTTCACTGAAGAAAGGAGGAGAGTAGAGGGTGCAACAGCTTCCTTTCTGATACTTACATTATGTAGGCTGTCATGTCTTAACAGTGTGCATTGTTACTGAAGACCTAGGCTTGAGATTTCCTCTGTGTGGTCCAAGACTTAAATATACTTTATATCTCACTTTTGTATTCATGTGATTTGAAACACCAGAAATATCTAAATCTTTCAATACTTACTCTTCTGCATTTTCATTTCCAAGCCATTCATTTAGCTTCTTTTGCCGAACGCCTTTTTGAGTCAGCCACCTGGACAATAATTGCAAATGAAATTAATTTTTAGTCACAAAAGTTGGATACCATTAAAAAACCAAACAACTTAAAAATTGTTAATTCATGATACTCACATCAAGTACTGATCTCTTGTCTTCCTCAGCTGTATGAGGTCTGGCTTAATGCTGTTCATACGCTTGTCTATTTCTCTATATTCAGCTGCTTGCTTTTTTAAATCTTCTTCTAATCTACGCCTGCTGTCCACAATTTCACTTATCCGAGACTTCAGTTTTTCATAGTTGTGCATGATTCTAGATGGAACAATGTGTTAGGTTACACTCTGATTTCTTATTCATAACTTTACAGTCAGCTATTTAGAGGTGTAGACACCTAAGAGAATAGATTTTTCTCTAGATGTAGTCATAACATTTTGCCGGTTCGCATCTACCCTATTTGAGGCTTCTTTGCTCGCAATTGAACAATTTCAAACTTGTCATCTTGCTTCAGTTTTAGGCAGACCTATACTTGGCATTGTTTGTTTTTTCAAAAATCATACAATTCGATATGTAAAATCAAATACTGACCTTTGTATTTCTTTGTCATTTCCTTCCCGTTTAAATTTTTCAATGTATTCCTTACTGTATCTTTCTTGTGTTTGGCACTGCTCTTCAAATATTTTTATTGTTTCATTAAATGCCTCAATGGCTGTTCTTTTCATTTGAATTTCCTGAAAATAAAATAATTGTTATTACAGTTGTTACCAGATAAAGGGGAAGATTTATGGGCTTGTATCACGGAAACACTATAGTATATTGTAGAAGAATATCTTTTCAATATCCCTTCACCAAAATGTATTCTGTCTGCCGAACTTCATGGCATAGAGACAATAGGCCTGTGCAAAAGGCTACCATGGTAAGATTTCCATGATGAGGTTTCTCAAGAAATAGAGCTGCTAAAAAAAGAATCAGTTACAATCTTTACTTTGTATGAATAAATTGATGCTTAAAATTTAAGGCAGTGCACTTTGCCCTTTGCACAAACTTAAATCCTTAGAGGCATACTTAGCTTTCTGAAATAAAGGTGGCCTTGACAGGTCTCTGGAGATTATCTAGTTTACCCTCCTGCCCCTACATACCTATAGCTGATAGCTAAGTCTTATGTCATAAGTTCAACTTGGCATCAATTTTCTTCAATTCTTTTTAGGCATTTTTTCTGCACACTTTAAGAAGCAGTGTTGATTCTGAGTCTGTAAAACTGGACTAATTCAGTGGCACTTCAAGGCATGGCTAAAAATTCATTAAGCTGAAAGAGGCAACTTTTCATTCCTGCATTTTGTCTACACATGTCATCTCTTTATCCTGCATAGGTAAACTGGACCCTTCAAAAACTCATAATAAAATGCAATGCTTCCCTGCAAATGTGCTTTGAAAACCGTAATTCAGCTTGATGAGGTCAGTATGCAGAAGTGGTAGTAAATCAGGACAGGTATGTACTAGCTTTTGATGGAGCTGTCAGACTTGGGCAGAGGGTGGCTTAGTTTACAGGTGGTGGCTGCTCAAACATGAGTAAGCAATTGCACTGTTCTGAGCAAGCACATCAGGGCAATGCAGTGGTGCTGGAAGAGAGGAGTAGGAAGATGACAGCACGAATTCACAATAATATTCTTTAAAATCTACAAATTCTGTCATTCTCCATTTGGTTCACATCTAGCTCACCTGAGATGTTCTTGTGTAGTCTTCATAGAGCCTGTCATATTCTCTGCTTTTTTCTTGGAACTGGGTATTATATTCATGCAATTTCTTTCCTACTGCTTCAATGTTATCTTCTTTTACGACTTGATCCTGGAATGATAAGCAGGAAGAAAGATATTCTGTAAGGAGGCAATTGTATTGGACAGCTTTTCTGGATATAACTGTTTAAAAATGCTTAGATAATTACATGGAAATGTTATTCTTCTTTAACCAATATGGAGATACACTAAATGCATAATATGCAAATGAGAAATTAATGACAAAAGGAATTTTGCATTGCAAGTGTTTAGCTTTATACTGAAAATTACATATTTCACCATTGAGTGGGATAATAATTATGATGTTTATTTCCTCACAGTGTGTCTGAAATATTTAAAGTTTTAAATATTTACTTGCACAGCATGTAAAATTTTGGGGTTTTATTTGGAGTTGGTTTTAAACAAAAATACCGAGTTTTGTACCCACTTGATTTTTCAAATATTAACAGAGCTGAAGTTCATGTTCTGCAAGTTCTGCAATAATTTCTCTCTATAGAAGTGAAATGCAAAGAAAATAAATCAAATTACCTGCTGGTACTTAGATACTGGATAGAGTAATTTTACATCCAGTTTAGGATTATACTGGGCTAGAGATTCATTCCGGTAGTGGTTTATTAGCTCGACCACAGAGTTGAATGTTAACGGGTCAGAGAAGCCGTATTTTCCATCTCGGTGAAAAATTTTGATTAACTTGTTATTTCCTCCTTTCCTGCAAATAAAGTATATTGAAAAGTTAGGCATGCTTCAAGTACTATTTCCTAGAGAATACTCTGCATTAAGTGCAGTTATTGCATTTTACTATCAAGTATTACGGACAGTGTAACTAGTCTTACCTCAGTGTCAGTGTGTAGTCCCCATGCATTTTGGTTGAAGCATCTCGTACCAAAAAGGTACCATCAGCTGTGTCTCGAAGCTTCTCATTTACTTCTTCTCTAAAATGAAAGCAAAAGTAACCAATCATTTCAATTAGTTCTCACACACTTATTCTTCCACAGTGCTCTAAATTAATATTCAAATGTTTTGAAACGTGTTTTAGAAGCCTTCTATGTCTCCATATTAATACAACTACATAATATCTTATTTAAAATTGTTAGAGAACAAGAGGGATAAAAAATGGCATACTCTGTGCTCTCACTACTGGACAAAATTATTATTCTTGCAAAGCTCTTTCTGCTTGTTCATACAAGCCTATGCAATTGGAGCAGACAGTGCTGGTCTAGTACACCTATATATAGTACAGATAAAAATATTGCTAATATATGGCACTTGTTAGTCTGACTTGCTGACTATTGTGCCTACAGCTGATGTTCTGAATGAAAGACAAGAACAAAATTCTTTCTTAGTACTATCTTTTCATGCCAGCATTTCATGTAAGGCTTAAAGTAACAGAACAATCATGTTGTGCACTACATTCTAAGTCACTGCCAGTATCTTTTTAGTCATATTTGGAATAAAACCAACTGTAATATGTTTGTGGTGGAAACTATCATAAAATTGCTCTTACAACTGTCAATTTTCTACACTCAAAGCACAATACATATACACAGAATAGCACAGCAAGAATAGCACAAAGCCAAACATAAGAAATAAATGTCTTGAGGTGGTTTACCTTGAGATATCCCCCCAGTACCATTCTGCGTCTTGTAATGACATGTTGTTATTCATGCTATTGTTAGTTACACTATTAGGTTTCGGTGGCTTAGGAGGCAGTGCTGCAAATGAAAGGGGGGAAGAAAAGTTGTAACTCACTGAAAACATGACCATATATTCCCTGAAATTACACATTTTTACATAAATTTTATCATTCTATGAGCGCATTTAAAAAAACTGGTTGCCAAATAGAGTTGTCCATCATTAACAGTGTTTAAAAGACACTATAGGAATTTAGAAATCTGAAAACAAAATAATTCAAAATGAAGTTGTACTGTTTAAAAAAATTATGTTATCTTGCAATAATATATTTTAAGGAAAATATAACACCATACTCAACTGCTGTCCCTGTGAAGAAAGCATTTGAGAAAAAAAAAAAATCTGAAGTTTTGCTTTTACCTTCTTTAACCATCTTTGGATAAACACAAGTAATAAAACATGCCACTTTTTTTTCTATCCTCCTATGTAATGATCTTAGAGGAATTTTCCTGTTTTCTTACCTAGAAGCTGAGTAATAAAAGATGCAAACCCATAGTAATACAGTATATTTGAAGAAGAATCAGGGTTTGTGATCCTCAGCATTCTGTGCAATGATTTGCAAAAAAATAAAAAAAACAAACCCAACAGTTTAAGAAACCCATCTGTGACCCAAATATCCCTTGTGTTAATCTTAGTATTCTACAGAATATATTGTGTTCCAAATGCCAGTACTGATTAGAAAACAACCCCCCCTTCTTTTTTTTTCAATGTCAAAGCTGCATATGTACACCAGTGGGTGCCAGAGAAGATACTGCAGCACTGACTTAGTAACAAGAGGCACTACACTGGAATCAGGATTAAAAATCAACTATCAACTCAGCTCTTTCAGTTCTCCAGTAAGTACATCACTCCTATATATTATGACCGTGCTCAAAAGACAGTATTTTTAAAGTTGCAAGGAATATCAGGATAGTGCAATACTTTCATGTGATAAGAAAAAATGATGCTACAACAGGCATCCAATTAGTATTGCTAGATTTTAGAAATGTTTTTTCTTTAAACAATCCAAACCAATGATTTGCAATCACTGTTTCAGGAAATATGAGTGTTAATACAGCAACTTCTTTTAGGCACAGTGTGGAACAGAGAGAGCAAAAATAGTAATAAAAGAAATACAACTTTTACATGATAAAATAGCAGGACTAAAACTACATATGACATAATAAAATCAAAACAGAACAGGTCAATCCAGTAAAAATTAAATCAAGCAGTCAGGTATTTTAATATGCTAAGATTCTTATTATTACAACCATGCACTAATTCACAATTTTATTCTAATTTATGAAAAAAGGAAAACTATTTGTATCAATAACAAAGTAAAGAAATCCTACATATCCAGTAAGAATTTTTCAGCAGCTATAGTAAAGACAAAAATTAATTAAGTCTTCTATAATAAGACTGCAGTTTTACCTGGTGGATCCATTTCTATGTAAAACATCAAGTCTGTGCCACAATTTATATCTGTC
>JANRMJ010000079.1:21819198-21832067 GCA_025584955.1 Alethe diademata | reverse complement strand
TCATTCCATTCACTTGTGATTAAAACCTCTAGGATTTTTATGTGGTGTTCTGTATTATCAGAGCTGCAAGAGATGGATTAGGCAGTAAGAACTAGGAGAAATACAAAAGTTTATTTTAAATTATTTTAAAAAATTGGAAGAATTTACTGCAATGCCCTCACATCAGAAATAAGGTCAGCAAATTATTTAATTAATCTTACTTGTATATAACGAATTCATATTTATAGTACAAAATATAGTACAGAAGACCCACATACCTTGCTATCTGGAATTTAAAAAGCAGAGGGCTGAAAATTTCAGCCAGAGACCTTGCATTCAAGAGATTTTTGCTGGAGGCTTGACAAACTCTGAGGAAATGTTTGAGCAAATACTGGAGTGTGAGCCAATACTGGGGAGGTATATTTGGAGATCTGATCAGTTTCTTCAGCAACTGAGCATATTCCTCTGAGCTCTGAACTTCTGCAAGCAAACAGATAAATGGTTCTTGAAACCAACACAGGAACATTCAAGTAAAATGAAACTATATGTGACTCCTTTGGAAACATCAATTTTACAGAAAAAAAAACTTCAGTCCTTCATTAGAGCCAGAAGATTTCTTCCTGCTTTTAGAAGAAGTGAAATGCTCAGGGAAGAGTAAAGAACAAGTATTTAAAAGTCAAATGGAAACAGATATGCATTTTGGTAAAAACCACAATGTGTTCAGCGTGTACTGGTAGAAGTCTGTCTTGTGTTTAGCGTCACACATGATTGGGTAATTCTGAGATGCACTAGATAAGTCTCACAGGTGCTGTTCTAACTTTGAAGGTTACCAGTAACAATATCCTGTCCTGAGAAATATAACAGAATATTTGGCCCGTGTGCTGAAAGCCTGTAAGCTGTACTTGTTAGAAATGACCAGTGTAGATGACAAATCTCACATGCATACATTTCTCACTTCATAATCTGCAACCTCAATGTAACACAGCACTACATGACCTCTAATACATTTACTTTGTCAGCACTGATAAAAAGTTAAAAATTAGCTTTCTGCATACAGGTAAGTCCTTGATTTTTCCCCCCAGTTCTTCTATAGTATTTCTAGTTACTAAAATGAAGAGAACTGTGTTATACCTTATATTTTACATTACATTTACCCAAATAAGTAACCAAATAATGCAGAATAATGTCTAGATCTGAACTGAAACAGCTTTCATCAAAATAGGTAAAGGTATATTTATGGCCTCTGAGATGCTGCCAGGTTGCGTAGAATTTTTGCTGTTCTGTGGGTGACAGCTGGACCACCACATATTCAGAATTCTAATAAAAGCCTTTTTGTTTGACATTGAAAATAATGCAATAATCATACCTTGAGCTACAGAAATCATGTCACTGTAAACAGCTGCTGGAATGATGGGATTTGGCAGGTCCAGGATATATCTCTTGAGAGCATCTGATAAAGTATGAACATCAAACGCCTCTAAATCTAATGAGGAGGCATCTAAAGAGAAAGAGCGACATGCTTTTTAGATTTCAGAAAGTGGAAATAATATGCAAGCTCATAATAAGCCAAAATCGCTAACTTACATCTGGTTCATGACAAACAATTCATAAGAATGTAAGACACCAAGAAACATCTTTGAGATGAAGAATACACAGAGCTCAACACCATGTCCAGTCCCTTGGCATCTGATGAACCAAATGGTTTCCATAACTGTGTGTGGCCTTCTGTCACATACAATTCAGGGCTGAACTCAGAGTAACAGTAGTGACTTGCTGCATCTTGGCAATGTTATGGAACACCAGAATATTTTTAACAGGTCTGTGTTTTATGTGTAAATATTTTGTGTAAGAAGTAAGTACTAATCAAAAGTTTAGTCAAATGCAGCTTCTCTACAGGGAGCTACTTCTATTTTGACTGAAAGTTTTGATTAACATCTCAGGGATCCACGTCTGCAAATATTTATGTAAGTAAGTTGAAACAAATATACACGTGCAGAACTGTGTGCTTGGTGTTTTATGCAGCTGTTGGGATTTATCTTGTAAAACTTGATACCCTTCCAGGATAGTTATGACTTGGGATAACGTTTGGGAGTGTCACATAAAGGACTACTTGTTAGTGTTGGAGCAAAGAATTATTGGCACCAAAAATAAAAATGGGAAAGTACAGAACTCTTTAGTTAGTGGAAGCAAGATTAGGGTTCATCCTAGAACTCTGGCACAGTAAAGTCCTAAGTGAATATAAAAAGATCCGTATTTTGTACTAGAATTTAGAGGCATTAATGCTGATCAGTCTTCTATCTAGCAAGGTCCCTGGTAGAATAACTGTTGAATCCATTTGTCCAGTTTAAACACAGGCAACAGGGAAGTAGAGGACTCAGATAAATGGTGTGTCATACAATACTGTGAAATGAGGCAGCCAAGAGGGGATAGTAAGAAACTTAATGCTCCTCCACCTCCTTTGTTTTCCCCAACAAAAAGCTTGCAGTATGAGCTTAAATCTTATCAGACACCAAAGAATTTGCATGAGAGAAAAGGCAAAATGAATGTCTCAGATAATATAAGACTTGCGGTGTGGGAATGATTTCTGCAAGAGCAATTATGTGTCAGAGAATCCACAAACTGTAAAAGAAATAGCTTTTATTAGTTTTGCTGTTCACTTTTTAATTTCATAAGCCACATTAAATCATGCTTCTTCAGTGTTGACCATTTCTCTGAAGTATGTCCCAAATTACTATAATGAATACATGAGTAAGAATATACTTACTCTGCAACTCTCTGGATGCAATATCATAAATAGACCTGAATTTTTCCATCTGCTGACCCAACAAGATGTAAATCAGCTTTGATTTTGGAGTCTATTTTGTATTGTGTTGATGCTGACAGACAGTTATCCAATTAAAAAATGGAGAGCATTTTAACAACCAGCAGAACAGCACACTAATGCAAGTTCGTAACTCTGAGGCCAAAGCTGACTTTGCCCTCTGAATTAGCATCGTGTTAATTCAAAGAGAGCAGGCAGAGGAAATGAGATTGGTCTCTATCGCTGCACCTGGATACTCACTGCACCAGCTCTGCCCTGGAAGATCCTAATGCTATCTTAAAGAGAAGTCCAAAAGAGATACTGTTACTAAAGGGAAAAGTTCTGTTTCTGTTACTCAAACCTAACTACATTTTCAGTAATAATACATGTAAACCACAAGTTTTTAATCTCAAGAGACAGATAAACCTTTCATAGAAGTATAGCTCAGTTTAGAAACTTAAGAAAGGATTCAGATAAATTAAGAGATACTATCATATTGGTGCCACAGAAAATCTGGATTTATCTGGACTGAAAAGCAAAAATATAACACTAAAAATGTGACTGCTATCATGAAGTTGCTTGCACTACATGCCTATCTTCTTTCCCTGCTTGTACACATACACTTCTTCACTCCTACCATAATCAGCATAGGACAGTATGCTCTTTTGTTTTGAAAAAACGGACAACTCAGAGTATCATCTCTTATTAACTTTGTTTATGTTTGCAATTATTAAAAATGAGGAGACTAAATCACGGTGTGAGTTCACTTTCAATGAGACATGCAACCATTTTAATTTTCTACCGTACATTTTCATTGTTTTTTCGCACTCTTTTAGGCAAGTGAAAGCTCACACCACATATTGCACCCCAGCTTGCCAAGCCCTGGTCAAACTCTTCTACTCTCATACCTAAACAGAGCTGCCATGCCAGTATATTCTGGCCTGAAGAAGAAATTAAATATACCAAAAAAGAAAAGGAAATATATTTCATGAAACTTGAATGGGTATGTGGTGTTTGTGGTGTAGTTGCATTTTACTGTCTGAGAACTCAGCCCACAATAATAATTCAATTGTCTCTTTCGCTTAAATATCACTCTGTAGCTGGTAGATTGCTGGCTGGTATTGACACTCCACCTACTGGACCAAAAAAATGCACCCCAGATCTATATATAAACAACTGGCCATTTGTTTACAAAATAATAACCTGCAGTGTTTCAGGAACAATGTATCTTTACCTTGATTCTGAACAAAAACATCTTGTTTTTCCCTGTACAGCTAGACTGTCAGCCTTTGAACAAGTGAGACGACAAGAGTTTAAAATAAATACTCTTGGAAAAAAACATGCAGTGGAATCATGAAGAAAGACAACTTGTAAAAGTGAAAAATACTTTTTGTAGGAAGTGCAAAAGAAAACTTTTTACTTATGTATATCTTTTAAATAGTATATTATTGAGAACCAGCACATATGAGTGAGAGTGGTGTGACCACAAAACCTGTCTAGTGCTTTAAGGCAGAGAACTGTACTTACCACATTCAAAAATTTGTCTTAATTCCACTGCGCTGCTTGAGCCTTGTGCTCCATACAAAGTTGAATACTCCAGACCTTCAAAACAAAATTGATGGCACACATTCAGGACAACATTAATATCTCAGTGACTGTTGCCCTGATGCCACATATTTCTGTTCTCTTCAATATGTACTTACAGTATAAATTAGCAACATTCTTTCACCTACCACACTACAGAATGTGATTGTTATTTAAGGCTGTAAGACACCTCTTTGTGCACTCAAGCTGCTGTGTCTGCAGAAAGAGATGGCCAAAGAAGATCAGAGATGCCAGTATTCCCACTGGGAAACAGATTCACACTGGTGCCAGAGAAAATATCTGTAGATACCAAATAATGTGTCTAATAATTCACCTGCATTATTAGAAAAGAGATCAATGAAGTGTTTTCACATGAAAGACACTGTTTACAACTTTTCTACATCAGTGAAAATAGAGAAGACACAAGGAAAGAGACCATATGCAGGGATGCAGAGCACTGATGGTTTAACACTATCATTGGCGTCTCCTGAAAGCAGCAGCTCCTTATGCAAACTGGTGCTAAATATTGTCCCTTCACATTGATATCAGCAAGCTCCTACCCTTTCAGGGCAGGATTACACTCCTTTAAAGCGCCAGAGGAGCATGTTAGAATCTATGTCCCCAAGGACAGCAGCATGACTCTCATCAGAATACAACTTTTGCTCTTGTTCCCCAGCTTAAGGCCCCTAAATGAGCAGCACGCACTGAGCTGCCCCTTATCTCACCAGGACTATGAAAGCAACATCAGAGGAGGTGCCAGAATGATAGAAATGGGGCAAAAAAAGTATGACATTGTAAAAGAAAGAGGAAAGCCTCAAAAAGATGGAGAGACATCAGCATAGGAAAGTAGGCAAAGGCAAAAATACATAAAAGCAACACTGGCTTCACTATAGAGCAGCAATAAATAATTGTCTCCTGAAGAATAAAATCAACTCTTGAAACCTTTTTGTATTTTATTCTTTCCTTTTTTCAGGGCAAAACATTACTTTTTCCTCTGTGTGTCTATGCATCCAACTCAATGTTATGCTGGCCCTTCCATAAGCAATTAAAGGTGCTTATTGAGTAGAAAAAACCAAAATAATACCAAACTCTTCTCCCTTACCTTCCCATAATACTTATATGAATTATTAAATGCCACTTGAGGTAAGCTTTGGTTTTGTTCCTACAGTCCAAATAGCCTCTAATGAGCAGAAACCAGTGCAACAAACCTTAAAGGAGATTATTTTGGATGTTTTGGATGTGATGTGTTATTAGCTCTAGAAAGAGGACATGCCAGCTCTGGATCCAATTCTGCAGTCTTGGTTCACATAAGCAACAAAAAACTTTGGTAGATCATTCTTCAGCCTACCTTTCTTTTCAATTGTCTCTACTATCTTGACAAGAATCGGTGGAGCAACATCAGGAGGTGTGAACTGCTCTGTGAGGTCTGGAAGTGAAAAAGCTTGAAAAAAAAAAGGAATAAAAATAAGCCAAGCTGCAGATGAATGCAATTACTTTTATAAAAATCATGATGTGTAATGCAACCAGTTAATTTTTAATCATAGAACAAACATCCTACTTGTCAGGTCTACATGGGAAAAACTCCATACTTAGTAAAAAAAATGGAATAAAATTATGACAGTTGCATTTTTTTTACAGCATTTTCTTTCAGAGACCTCAATCCTAGATTCACTCTCTATATTGTCTAGGAAGAAAAAACACAATAAAAGTTTGCAGTCTAAGAATGTGCAGAAATACAATGCAAGTAAGGAAAGAAAACATCTTTTGGTCTGAGACATTTACATACGCTGTGCACCAAGTGAAGGAGCTAAACACATAACTGTCTGGGACTGCCTGATCCCCTGGGTAAAACAGACTTAACAAAGGCCTGAAACAGCAGTAGAAACAAGTATTTCACACTCATACACAAGTTCAGTAACTTCTGTGCATTTAGATTTTCAAGCATCATACTATTAACAGTATAGTTTACTTGAAGCAAGAATTTTCTTTTCTAAATGGGCTGGTTAGCAATAAATAGCAGTATAATAAATAGCAGTATAATAAATAGCAGATTGAAACAAAACTGCACACAGATTTTATACAAAGTCAGTTTCATGCAATCTAGTTCCTTCATGAAGAGAACATACTCTACAAAGGTATGCTCTGGCTCTGTGAGGAAAGACCTATCTCTAAATACACAATTTTTGCCAAAAGAATAATTTAAAAGTTTTAGAATGGTCTTGTTTAACACTTGGAAACAAGAAACATCTAGCATAGTTTGATGGATTATGATTGATAAACAAAGATTAATCACTGAGGTAAAAATTGCCAGTTGCCAAAGCAATGGTGATCTCTGCTCAATTAAACTCACCATGGACAAACAAGAGAGCAATTCTTGAACACACATACACAAAGGTGCCTGTATGGATATGTATAATACATACATGCGCTCCCTCCGCCCCTATTTTCAGAAGACTGAAACAAAATGATAACTACGTAGAAGGAGGAAAAAACCCTAGAAAATCATTAACAGAGAATTTTTAAAGAAAAACTTCGAGATAGCCAAAAAATATAACATATATCAACTGAGAAAGAGAGAGCATACAATTTTGGCTGGTAATTCACCCTATTTTGGATTACATGACTTCATAAAAATGCAAACAATTTTGCTGCAGTTTAACCCCAGCCAGCAACTAAGTCCCACACAACTGCTCAGGCACTCCCCTCTGGTGGTAAATGGGTGAGAGTCAGAAGTAAGAGGGAGAAGTGAGAAAATTAGCAAATTGAGGTTTAGATAGTTTAATAAGGAACACAAAAGGCACCCACAAAAGCAATGCAAAATCAATTCAGTGCTGTTATTCAGTGCAATTCAATGGTATTAATTCAGCGCTTCCCACGGGCAGGCAGATGTTCAGTCATCTCCAGAAGGGCAGGGTTTCATCACTGGGTAATGGCAACTTGGGAAGTTAAACACCATTACGTTGTACATCTCCCATTTTCTTATTCTTCCCCCAGATTTAATGCTGAGCACAGTGCTCTGTGGTATGGAACGTCTCCATGTCAGCTGTGGTCAGCTGTCCTGGCACTGTCCCCTCTCAACTTCTTGGGCACCCCCTGTCTCCTCACTTGTGAGGTGGGGTCTGAAGCAGAAAAGGTCTTTACACTGTATAAACCCTGCTCAGCAATAATTAAAACATCCCTGTGATACTAGCACTGTTTCCAACATGAATCTGAAATGCATCCCCGTGACAGCTACTATGAAGAAAATTACCCCAGTCAAAACCAGCAGAAATTTAAAAAACAGTAAGAGAGCAAGGAAGGGACAGAAGTTTGGAAGTGTAGAGAGATGAGGAGTGAAATGAAAGAAAATGGTAATAATGGAAGTGAAGCATACTGGCAAAAGGGAGGAAAATTATGGTACCATAATGATGGAAATGCTTTCTAACCCATTCATTACTGAGGATATTAGAGAAACATCTGTTAGTCATAACAATTTAACTTAGGAAGACCAGAAGATAACCATTCAGAAGTCTCAAAAGAGTTGCCTATGCAGATCTCTGGCCTGCTGATGCTTTTCAATGACTTGAGGAGAATAAGAGCAGTTCCCACAGATCGAAAGAGTTCTAATACCTGATCCACACTCTGGAAGAACAAATAACATGCCTACATGCTAGTTTCATTATAAGTCCTGGGCAAAATAAAGAAAAACCTAAAACTAGCCTCATGAAATGCAACAAAAGACAGTAGACAGCACTGTAACTAAGAATCCTCTACACAGCTTTTTAGAGGATAGGTTCTTTCCTTTATGTCATCTTTGTGAGCTGAAAAAGGCCAGTAAGTAGACATAATAAACCCCAAAATTCTGTCAGATAGTTTACTTAGTATAACACTCCAATTAAAAGCTAAATTCAACAAAATCATGTTATATAGGTGTATTAATGCAGAACAAGATACTCAGGGAGCAAATAGACTTTTTAACTTCTTCCATCTTCAAATCACTTTCAGATTCCATTTGGAACATCTCTTTTACATCTGCTTCATCAACACAAGATGGGCTTTAATGGAAAATGCTGCACTCTAGGCAGCCTCTGCTGAGGCATGATGAAATACAGACCAACAGACTTGTAATATTCAAATCAAACAGTTCTTTTCAACCCCAAACTATGCATCTATCTTATGATATGGGCAAATTGAAATAATAAATCAAATAAATCGAACAATAAATCAAAGATTAGAGTAATATCAAAAGGTATGCTATGAAAATACTCAGATTATGAGATGCTAATAGACTCAAGAGAATGCTAAGGGCTTAAAATGAATCCCATACATGGTAGCTGAAGAAAAGTAGGTTTTCAGAACATGGTTTACATATTTTTACCTATGAAAGTAACTTTCTGGTCCCTTAGGGAGCTATTACATTAAATTTCTCCCTCTTTCATAACACCAACAAAATTGCATCATCTCTGAACAAAGATGCTTGCTTCCTAATTCCAGATGGAGGTAGCATGCAGCCACGGTCAGCAGTCTTAATTGAAACAGAGGAAGGAGACAAAGAAGAATAAATGGAGACAGAGGATGGAAGACAAAACTGACAGACAGTTGAACCTTATCAAGTGACAACTTGGCAGTTCAGGGATGGCCCATCTAGACTGTTAAGCAGCACAGTGCTTTCTTCCATTAACTAAATTATGACTTGAAATGATGGCAGGACATCAGCAAATACCTATCAACAAGATGTATTTAGAAAAATAATTCCAATTTCCACCGATGTAGACTTTCTACATGAGGGAGGGAGTCCAAGGAAAGCAAAGAGGAAAACCCAGGGTCAGAGGAAGATGTCAGTTTGGGAAAAAGCTCATTGCAAGGTGAAGACAAGACAATACAGAAAACATTTTGCCTCCATGGGACATTAGGATGGTGTACACTTTATCTAAATTACCTAAGCAGAGAGGGCCTCTTCCTGATGCCCTATGCTTTTCATCTCAGCTTTAAGCAGAAACCAGATTGGTATTATAATCTGTTGCAAATATCTTTGTTGTAAATTATTCATCAATCAATAATATTCTTACTTAAAGTGAAACCTTTTGAAAGCTATTTCCCTTTATATTTACACACAAAACCAGTAATATATCCACAAAACATGTGTATGCAAAAAAAAATGCCACATTGCTCAAAATGAAAAGTTTCCAAAACTTCTCTGCTAGCCTAAAATATGCATTAGGAGTTCAGAGGATTTCTGATGTCTCTTCCTCTCTTTATCCCATTTCTTTCCAAAGCTGGAAACTTGTATAGCCAAAGACATAGCTGAAAGTTTAGACATAACATGAGACGTGTCAAGTGAACAACAATCCATTCCACAAATATACAGTCTGCAAAATACTTGTGTATTTGACTGAAAACTCAGTATTTATCTCTCTTTTACACTCTACAGCAAAAAGACACAAACAACCGAAGGACACACAATGGCAGGTCCAAAACCTGCAGTTCTCAGCAACACAGAAATTACAGAAGAAAACATCTAAGTCACACAGTTACAATGCTCAGCAATGTAGAAGAAAATAATTCATTTCATGAGGATGTCAAAGATAGCATAAACAAGTTGAAATCTTTTAACCTCCCACCTGTTCTAGGATTTCCTACTCATTGTGTCACCTTCAATATAATTAACGCATAACGTCATGCTGACTTTTGCTTCAAATTTCCCAACTTTTGCACAAAATAGAAAATTATGTTAAAGGCAAAAGACTTCACAAGGCACAAGTAGTCAGAAAAAAAAAAAACACAAAAAAAACAACCAAACAAAAAACTTAACAGTACTCAAAGAACTGAAGCCACTTTTTTACATTTATAGAGGACAATCAAATTTGGGAACAGTCCACTTCAGTTTCAAAATGCTGAGAGGAAATCTCAGAAGGTAAACTGAATAAACCTATATCTTATTTCTGGAAAAAAATATTTTTTGCTCCAAGAGCCAGCATACAAGTTATGACTAAAGAAGTCCTGATTCTAGATTAGGTGTACCAGGAGAAAACCCAGCATGCATACTAAGATCCTTTCCTTGCAGTAGGCAAGGAAAACTTTTTCGATAGGTCAGTTTTAGTAAAAAACAACTGGAAAAAACCTCACATGCAACCTACATTTAGTACCTGATTTAAAAGTTGTCTTTTCTTTGAAGAACACTGTAGGGCAGCAAAGATGTTTGAAGAACCAAACCCACTCTAAAGGATTTGAGCAACTTTGTAGATACCTTTGCTAAAATCCTGCATCAGTTTTTCATTTAAAGCAATATTTTCACCCAAATGCCTCTGTTTTGTTCTTTTTTTTTGTAATCCCAGGGTCTCCAGAATGTAATGATTCTCAAAACTTTCTTCTTTTTAGGTCTGGTAGTGGGTGTCCAGATAGTAAGGAAGCTTCTGATGGCACTTGATAAAAGCTGGATTTTCCACTAGCTCTATTTTGACCTTGCCACAGTGCGAACAAGTGAGATGAACCGCAAATCAAAGATTCTCTCCAAAATGCAAACTCTTCCTCCTCTCATTTACAGACAGGACTGAACAGCTCTAGGGCAATGGCAATGTGTGGGAGATGAGAGCATACCTTACATTCAAAGGTTGCCAGCACAGCTACAAAGTGCAAGATGAAACCAGCACACAGCTGCACCTTTTGGAACGGTTCTCAATAAAAAGATATAGAGTTAGTACCTGGCAATGACAAGTGGAAATTTAAACCTGCAATTTGGCTTCAGATGCTTCTGAGACATATCTTTCATGACTGCTAGAAGAAGAATGAAATTGAAAAACATGTATAATAAAACTTCTTAAAATGTACATACCATGAAAGGGAGTTTAATTTTTAAATATTTACAGGAACTATATATTAATTCTACTTGAATTTAATTTTAAGATTACTCCATGAATGTTCTTATTTTTCCAGAAATGACATTAAAGTTTGTGCACACATTTTGCTTTTGATGACAATACAGATCTGTATAAAAGTCTACTATTTGTGAGTTCAGGTCTTAAGATGATCCTAATACTTACAGTGCATGCAGATTCACTCTTTACACATGTAATTGTATCCACTAGCATAATGATTTTCTATAGCTTTACACATGTCCTTGTTTGAAAGTCATACAATAACTCCAGACATGAAAGGTTTCACCAGCAGTTAAACTAGCTATATTAAACATAAGCATATTAATTAGTGCAGGAAAAGAAATGCAAATATAAGGATCATGGTCAAGCAAGTTGTGATAATGCTCCAACAAGATTACCCACCAAACTGCAAAGAAATTATGGCTGCTCAAGCACCTAGAATACTTCTACCAGCAGCACCATCAGTATAATGCATTACCAGCTGCGGAACAAAGGAGGTTTCCTACATAGTTCAACACCCATGCTTGCTGTTGAAAATTCTGGGAAACACAGGAGCTTACTTTCTTGATTGAAATACTATTATTTCAGCAGTTATGTATTCCACTAGGTAGGGGAAGTGGAATTCAAACTATGTTCCACTATCATCACCCAACTTCCTTGAAACAGAATCTGAATTTCAATAAGGATCCATAATGTCTGACTCCAACAGCTTATCAGCACACAATGTGGAATTCCAGTGAAGATGCACTAGAAATGAGGGCTGTTTGGTAGTTCTGCAGGGCCTTTCAGGCAGTGGTATGTTCTATGTACTCCTCCAGGGTGCTGTCTGCTATCTCCCATATCAGAGACAGCAGAGGAGATTGTGCTGGGAGCACACCAAAAGCCATGCCTGCAGAAACACAAGTTCAGACCCTGTAAAAGTGGGAAGCACTAGGAGGTACACCATCACACAGATGATGGCACAACCTGAAGTTTCCTCTCCTGAAATCCTCCCAGCACCTGCTATAATTAGCTGGAGAAGAAAAGGCCACATGAGCCTCACAATACATCAGAGTGAAAGGAGCCTTACTGATAAAAAACTCTGAACTCTTAGTGAGAGGGAATTCTGCGATCCACTGTATGTTTCTTAACAGTCTTAAAAAGTAGTGAGTTCCTGCAAAAAGTTTTAGTACAACAGTATGAAAGACTAAAAAAATACCCTAAACTCTAACTCTGGAGAAATTTTCCATAGAGATCTGTGCCTTGGGTTCAGTGTCAGACCAATTGGTATTACAATTAAATACCAAAGAGAAACTCACTCTGAGATTTGAAGAGCTTGACCTTGCCTTGACATTTGCATTTTCAGATAACCTAATGGTATTTACCAAAAGAACAAGGTTCAGAACTGCCCAACTGCCATTAGCAAAAGGTTTTCACTGGTGAAAGATAAAAGACAAAAAGGTGAGATTGAATAGAAAGTCAATGTTACTGTGTGTCTCAAATAAATCAAAGACTGCAATAGACAGTAAATTCAGCTGCAATTGTTGGTAGAGAATACCTCTTCTTAGCCCCTTCTGAGACGATTTAGTTTGGCTATAGTTACATGCTACTAGAGGCTGAAAGCACCATATTAAGTGCCAGGAGGAAGAGCGGTTCAGGGATCAACCACTTTC
>JANRMJ010000079.1:21753631-21765619 GCA_025584955.1 Alethe diademata | reverse complement strand
TCCTCACTTCATATCACATATAAATTATTAACATTCCTAAAAATCCTCTCCCCTTCAGTAACCTCCTGTTATACATAAAGAGTCATATTTTTTCCTAATGCTTTCGTTTTTTATACAGTCCACAGTAAAGGATTTAGCTGACAAAATGGAGGAATTTTGCCAGCACAATAGCAAGTATGATAAAGTTCCTTCATTTGAAGAATGACTCAAGTTCCTCAATCCCTTCTATATTGTTGATTCCAGTAAACAACTCAGGATGCAATTCAGGAAGTAAAAACCATGCCCTAATAATGAACTTTCACCTAAATCATAAGTTACTTTGTCCTGCTCCCTTCTCTTTCTGCCCACCTCCTGAAAAAAACCCCAAAACCTGAATGGGAAAGACATATTACTATTTCTCCACCATCAGCAGATACTTGTGATAAGCGCTGGCAGCATGTGCATCATTACCCCCTGACATCCTGTATGTGGACAAATGTTGACCTAGTACTGGATGTCAGTTACTTCTGTCCTCCAAGTGGCAGATCCACACAGCTGAGCAGATACCTCCTGTAGGGTAAGGGTTTCCAACCTGGCAATGTAGTCAAAACAAACTATAAAAACGGTTTGCCATTGCACTGTCAGTGCTTCTGTCCTGAACTAGTAACTGTCTTCCATGTTCATTTCAGTGCTGTGTTGAAGCCAGTACCTTGCCTGACCTGGAATTTTCCCTGCTGATGTTGAGGTGATAATGCCAATCACATGCAGTGTAGTTAAGCAGACAGTTTGAAATAGGACTTAGAAACCCAGGAACCAGTTTTCACTGTTCAAGAATACAAATTACACAAGGTGTCTGGGATGCCTAAGAGGAAAATCTCTACAGAGCCAGAGCTGCATCTGGAACTAGCCTCAGGTGTATCCACCTAAGCTAAGGCAATTCTGGATTGAATCATTCCCTCTAAAGTTTTGTATTCTATTTGGCAGCATACTACTCAGAACATAAAGCAATACTCCCCAAGATGTTTTGGTGTTCTGCTGTGATAGGGGTTCACATTGTGCTGCTGCTCAGCACAGAAGGAAACTCCCTGTGTGCCAGCTATGATGGTATCTGCAGCAACACTTCTCATTTTGTGGGTTTCCTATCAAGAACTAGCAGTTGCCCACTGGCCTCAGAACACACCTCGCCAACACTCAGCCACATGCCACCACATGAATACTGCTGCTTATCTCAGCAGTAACGGCAGCTGGTTTCCCAATCCAGCTGCAATCAAATGGTCTGCTGATCAGGTGTTATAACCATAAATATGGCAGTTAAGGCTGACAGACGCTGCAGATGCTGCTCCTTTTTTTCCTATGCCATGGGGCAAGGTAATTTCTTCTGCAAACACTGTGGCTCACCACATCTCCATCCTGCTTTCTTTACTTCGTGCTGCTTCCTTCTTCCCCTGCTTACCTTTGCTCGTTCCATACCAACCAGACTTGTTCACTTTTCCTTTTCTTCAGCTGTTCTTGTTCCTTGAAAGATTCCTGTAAAATTGAGTGTATCTTTCTCAGTTTGTAATTAAAGGGTGAGCAATTAGTTTCCTCAACAGTCTGATCTTTAAATAAGAAGCCCTTAATGCCTTTGAAGTCAAGCACGGACATCAGGTTCTCTTGCCTGCCTAAAATTTGTCTATAATTTTTGGTTTCACATTAACTGTGTGAATCTCTCTTGTCCTACTTTCTGTCCAGGTTCACAGTTTGCAGACAGAAAACTGTATTTCCCCTGCTATAGCCTGAGGGCTCTAAACCAGGCCCCAGATAATTCACAGTCTTTCCTTGTCTCTGAGCAAGATAACAAAACCTTTTGGTTCTTACATTTTATATTTAATATATGTCCCCCAATTTGTTTTGTAAGTAGGCTCTGATCTTGATTCATGTGTCTACAGAAGCGCGTGCAAATGACTTGAGATGACCAGTGAAGCTTTTGCTCGTCTTTGCTTAGCAACAGGTAATTTAAAGCCAGAAAAACAGCTGAATTTCAAAGGAAGCGAGTAAGAAGGACCTGTATTTGTGAAGTGAGTTTATGTTATATATGTGAGGTGTTTCGTCTTTCATAAACTTGCACACTGTTTTCAGGCAGAATTGCAATAAAATCATATTCCCAACAAAATTGTAATCTATTTTACAGGTATAGTATAGTTGCAGATATTTTCTACAACAGTGTCTGTACCTACATGGTTGGGAGCCATTTTCAATATGCACCTCTGCCTATCTGTTTTAATCCCATGCCAAGACAAGACACAGGCTTTTATGAAAACAGCTCATTTTTTTCTTTAGTCTTCCAGTTCTTACAGCTTACTTCATGCTGTGCTACTGGTAGATGCCAAACTCTGGCATTTATTGAAGCATTCCCTTGTAATTTACTTGGTGGCATGACATGGTTGAACCACAAGCATGATATGCCTATCCTCCAGCCATGTGCAGGCTGCCCAGATGCTGGATGTATTACAACCATCATGCTACAGCATTTATCAGACTCCTGTTTGCAATGATAGCATGATGTGACTTGCTATAGATCTGTGCAACACACTAACTAAAAGCAAGTTGTTGCTAATTAATTAGATTCACTCGGGGAATCACAATCTCTGCAAGTTCCTTCATCTGCTCTTCTTAGGAAGTATCTGTACCCATTCTTCTCTGAAGAAATTACCGCCAGACCACAGCCTACAAGACAAATCTACTTGCAGTCCACTAACACCTTTGGTTTTTGGTGAAAATAAAGTCCACTTCTTTGAGGAGCTGCAGAATCTCCTCTGTAACAAACAAGTCTTGAAGATAAGATTGTTCTACAATACCTTCCATCTCTTTTTAATCATAACTGTAAATAGCCAGTTTGGGAAGACCAAAACTTCAGAGTAATGATCTGAAACCTGTAATATCCCATGTATTTTCCTATCCATCTGGAAAAATAGTTCTCTGTGGTTTTTGCCACTAAATTCTTAGAAAGCCACAGCAAGATAGGAATACTGTTTAATCATATTTTTAATTTAGGAATAATATTAAACAATTAAAAAAAAAGTCTGTAGAAACCCTTCATTACAGTTTAAGATCAAACTTTACCCTGTGAATTTCACTAGGAATTCCCTTCCCCTTCTCCTCCTTCTCTGCTGCTGCAGGCTGCTTCCTAGGAGGCTAATGAGCTGCGTGTGACCATGCCCTTTGCTGGCTGACCTTTGTCTCTCCAGCCTGTAGCCCCGAAACCTTTCACCCTGGTTGTGACCTGGCAATAGACCCTGCCACATGTAGTTAACTCATCATCCCTATCTTATATTTGAAATCCTATTATTAGATAACAGCATTAAAGCCAGCACCAAGAGCAAATGAACTATAGATTGACTTTTATTAAATATCTGTATTTTTATAGGCAGGATTTTGATTATTCACGGAGTGAGAACATGCAAGAGTTGCAGTTGTGGCTGAGAAATCAGTTAATGAGTTGTAATAATATATTGGTGGGAAAGCTTCCTGTTGCTTGTGCTTTAGTAGACATTGTCATGGGATATTATGATATACTTCCTAAGTCACATATGGTAGCCATAATGTACTGGAACAGAGCTGTATCTATTTTGGTCATCCTTTGTGCTTGACAGCACTCAAGGTGACACCAAATTATTCTTCTGATCTTATAGATTCCTGTGGAGCTCCTTCTCTGGGTTGATTTAAGACATGTGAGAAGAGTTTCTTGTGAAGCACTATTGTCAGACAGCATATGGAAGTTGGACTCAGTGTAGCTCAGCTTTACCCGATGGAATCAGATTCACTGAGGGATTATTGAAAAACCTTAAGTATCTGAGTTGCAGGTGTTTGAGCTTTGTATACGTGTTATGAACACATATGGCCAGCCAGCTTCCTTCACAGAGAGTGAAGGCTGACACATTTCTTCAAAATACAATCTCTAGAATAACACATAGTCTTGAAAATATCTCTAGTTAATATTTTCAGAAAACAGAAGTGATATATGTGGTGTACCCTCTGAAGAAGCATATGTTTGAACAAATATTACTGTATTTCAGAGGTCATCTGTGACAAATAATAGGTATGCACAGAAGGCCCTCAATATATTTCAGAGTAGGAAGGAGTTTGAATAAGATCAAATTTTCAGCTCAAAAAATGCATCATATGAAAAAACTGCAAACCTGACTGCAATTCATGTCTGCTATTTCACATGTGTTGAGGTATGTTGGGAAATTGAACTGAAATGCAGTAGGATTGCTGATGTAAGGTGAGGATTTCTAGAAAACCTGCACTAGTGTGGAAAACAGGACATATAATTGTCAGTTCCTGACAACCTGTGGATAACCAGTCCCAAGGGGGCCTCAGCCTTTTGTTAATGCCAGCCAGTTCAGAGCATGGTCCTACTTAGCACAGTGCACTGTAAGCAGCTTCAGCTACATCTTTATTAGTTAGGCATCTCTTAATATATTTTAGCATTGCTTGAACAATGTGTGTGTAAAACTAGCTGCTCTAATAAACCAAATTCATTGTATGCGAATCTTCCTTTCTTAGAAAACATAAAAACTTCTTCGCAACAGGAAGGGAGGTTAGTACTTTCAAGAAGCAGCAGAATTATTTTGAAAGATTAGTGAGGAGAAAGACCTTTGGCTTGGAAAGGTCAAGCAAGTATCTGCAATATTAAGGATGTGACTCAAACTCTGTGAGTCTGAGCTCAAGAGCTGTAAACTAAGGGACATGACAGGTAACAGGATCTAATAAGTTGTCTACAGTGAAAATGAATTCACAAAAACAAAACCAGGGAATCTGAGATAACAGGAATAATGCCTGATTATATTTATTATATATTCTGACAATTACCAGCTGTTACTGATGCCTGAATATACATATTATACATTGTGTTGATTACCAGCGGTTACTGGTAACCCTTGTAAAAAATTTTACTAGAACTGCTCAGAAATGTCCAAATGGATCTTCTTTTTCTGCTAAAACTGAATTAAATGTGAATTAATAGCATGACATTAGCTCACAGGAACATATTAACCTGGGAATTTGGGCACAAACCAAGAACATACTTGAAAAGAGAGCTGCCAAGGTTGGCTGCCAGACAAATTCCTATCAGGGGTTTGCCAGTTTGCTCAGCTGTATGCTTGGCATATACCTATAATGCATCCTCAGGTTTGTGACCTAAGATTTAATTAATCCCTGAAAGTTCTTATCCTGTATGTTGCCCTAGAAATCAACAGTCCAGGAGGATTTTTGCTAAGTTCAGTAGAGTAACACTTAAAAGCTGTGATTACTTCTGTTGTTGTTAGGAGTTTGATTTGAAGTATCTGAAATGAAATCTCATTTCAAAATGAAATCTGGTATAGATTTTCCCTTTCCAAAGAAACGTTGAAACTTCTGAAGACATTTCAGGGCAACATGCAA
Source organism: Alethe diademata (assembly GCA_025584955.1). Lineage (NCBI taxonomy): Eukaryota > Metazoa > Chordata > Aves > Passeriformes > Muscicapidae > Alethe > Alethe diademata. The sequence goes on along the minus strand of JANRMJ010000079.1, from coordinate 21,760,216 downwards.
TATCAATCTCTTCCAATTTTGTAATACATAATGGAAATAAATTCTTACTTTTCTCAGCTGTAGCAATTTTATAACAGAAAGAAAAACAGTTGCCCTCTCCCTTGCTCCTGTAAAGAAATACAGTTGTATGAAGAGATAAACTTGTCAGGTTTACCAACTCAGGCCATGCTTGACTTCACATAGTTTGCCTTATGGTGTTGTGTTTCAGCTTTTAACTTGTTTTTTTCTCAATATACATTGGTCATGTCAGATTAAAAGCCCTCCTGAAATGTGAATGCATAGCCATTGGCCAGCAATTAGCAAACACATGAGAAGACAAAGGCACCGGAGTCAGGAAAATGTGAATTTTTTAGAGTAAATATAGGCCAGAAAGGGAAATTGCTTTTGAAAGGATGGTCTCTCAAGCTGAAACTTTCTGTCCATTACCAGCTGGTGCATCTTCTAAGTTCTAAGCACAACTTGCTTTCCAAGATTTGCTGAAATAAACTTAGAGATAAAAAGGCAAGATTTTGAACTGCTAAACTGTTCTGGATAGGAAAAAGAAAGGGATAAATATTATCACCAAATTAGTTATAAAAAGAAGACCTGACAAAACAAGAAGAGTTTCCACATAGAGAACCATAAAAAAAGAAGAAAAACCAAGTGAAATGCTAAGCTAACATGAACACAACTAGAACTCTCTCACTGAAAGATATCATATAATCAGTCATAATATCCTATTTTGACTAGGATAGCAGAAAACTATTGTATTTCTGTGTGTTGAAATCATGCAATCCATATCAAACATGTGCTGATGTTGTGGTTTAATAATGAGGACAGATGTATGAAGATTTCTTTGTCATTAATGTAAAGTTGTTTACCTGTTTGCATGCACTGAGGACCAAGAGTCTTGGATAGATACTCCTCTTACTAACATTCAGGCTTTGTCATACCGATTATTAGCAATACAAATGTTGCAAAGGGGATGCACTTCAGCAGCTGTGCAATTGCCTTCTACATCTGGACCCCAATCTGAAAAAAATTAGTGTGTGACTAATCCACCTGATTTCCACTCATCTAAACATAAAGAAAAACAGTGGAACATAGATGTCCTATACATTGCTTTAGCCATGTATTTTTCTCACAAGGGAAATGCAATGTAGTGGACTTTTGGTTGAAAGAGGAAACACAGGTATGTTTCTGCTGTCTCTGATACACTGAAGCTTCTTTCTAAGAAGCTATGAGAGTTTGTCCAAACAAGATGATTACTGTTTCAAGTTAAGAAAGTAATTCAGATGCTCATCTCTTTCATACTATCACTGATAATGTTGAGAATTAAAGCATGAAGTCACGAGCACTATAAATGTTTGCAATCTTGATTATTTTCCTGAACTCTCACTGTCTAGGATTTGCTCTATATTACCCGTGCAAGAATTTTTCTCCTCTGTGTCACTCATTCATGATACTGGAAACAGGAACACATTAACCAGCTTTTTGATGGAGAACTACATCTATATTCTGGGATTTTGTACTCTCAGTCAGAGAGAGAAAAAAAAAAAAAAGCTAGAGCTGTTACTATTTCTAATGTTTTGTTGTTTCCAGCTTTGAGGAAAACAAATCCAGTATCAGTGTACACAGACAAAATAACATTCACAGCCCAAAAAATATTTTTGCTTTCTGTTGTAGTCAGCTACTGAGCACTACTGTAGGACAGTGCAAATATAGGTTCTGTGTCATATCATTGGCTTTCAAGACACGAGTATAGGATTCCTCATAGTGTTAAAGCCTTTCACAGTAAATGTCTGTGCTATAAATTTTGATGTACTTCCCAGCTGAATGGATGCTTTAAGTGGAGACAGACTGGCTGGAGCTAAAGTAGTTAGGTTTGATTTACCTCTTCTTTATTAGTCAGTTGTATTGAGAATTTGGAGGAGTGATATCAAGGCGTGTTGATTGACTCTGTAGATTGAAATAAAGTGAGTGCTATTTAACCTTGGCCAATACTATATTACCTTTTATTATGTAGATTTGTAAGACAGACAATGAAACATGATGTTTGCAAATAAATCCATTGACAGATGTGTTTCTCCTAATAATCATTCAGTGTATGTTTTTTATGCAAGTCCTTATGAGGTTAGAATTAGAGAAGTACTTGTGAAGAGTCTCTGTGTGTGCCATTTCTTAAGCACTATTCATATTTAGTTTGATTTGTAAAGTTTGGTTTGCATATGTTGGCCATATTCATGCAATGCATTTCATCTGTTACTTTTCTAGAGCTAAAACAGTTCCTACTCTCCAGCATTGGCAAAATATTCCTTGCTACAAATTTTCTGCAACCTGCAGTTGTAGTGAGAATGAGATAGCTGTTAGTGTGCCTAAAATGAGTGACATAAAATAATTGATCCATTTTCTAAATCCTGTTATGACACTCTATAGGCTTCTTCATAAATATCAATGCACTTCTGGTATTCTCAGACGGAGCACTGGGTATTTGTAACTTCCTCATCAGTTCTATCTAGCTACCTCAATAAAAAACAAAGTATGATTTCTCTTTTCTTCTGAAATCAAGCAACGATATCAGGGTTACTTTCCAGCTAATTATTAATGAGATTCATTATGAGTTTTCAAGTAATTAATCCTGTGCAAAGCTTCTGTGTTCTGTTGCAAATTATAGGTGGCTTTTAAAGGACTGTCAATACTGACAGTTTAAAGTCCCATGCAGTAAAAAGGACAACACTGGTAGGAAAAAAAAAAAAAAAAAAAAAGATGTGCAACCACCCTGAGAAAGATCAGGCATCTTAAAATTAAATAAATCCTTGCCAGCAATATTTCAGAGGGTGGTGGAATAGTTATGTATGAATCCCTAGGGGCTTTCTGTATGGGAAGGCCTGTCAAATGTGGCAGCTATAAGTTACAGTTCTCCAAGCACATATTTGGTCCTCTGCATACTTGTCATGCAGTCTGGTGGCCCAAGGTTAAGCCAGAATTAGGATATTTATATCCTGAATATTATTGTCATTAACCCACACCAGAGTTAGACACATTTGAGCTTTATTTGGCCATTGCATTAGGCTCTGCGCACTCGAGGGAAATTCCCAAAAAAACAGAGGGGAAGGTCTGAGTGGTATCAGCTGTTACCATGCAGCAAAGTGACAATTAAACACTCCATGTGTACAGTTCTGGTTAGTGTCTATGTATGCAGAAATCTGACCAGCTCTCATATCTGCTGTTACTGTGCACCATGCCATGCTGTTCTTGCTCAGACAAAACTGTCAGCAGCTGAAGGTGGAGTGTGATCTTGTGCACCAAGGCCTTACTTTTTGATCTCCATATTCTAGAAATTAACTAGTCTAAACAAGTGTAATATAGAATCCTTGCAGCCTTTTATCAAAATAGAATTCTATAAATGAATCTCAGTTTATTCTTTTCCATCTCTGTTAATTTTCCCAGACCAGCCATTCCCATAGACTGACAAAAATGCTTAGCATTCAACTGAAGAGCTATATCAGGCTCCAGCTGAATTTGAAATAGCTGCAACCCTTAAGCATCCAGGTCCTTCAGAGTCTATGAAAATCCAAGGAGTGTGTGCAAAACAGACCCTTCAGAGTGAAGTTGCAACAGGAGATTTAGTCTGTCTCACATGTCCAGAAGATTCATACTTGGGTTTTTAGTCCAAAAGAAGAAGAACTTTATACACAATTGGAAGATTATGGAGTAAAACCACATATAGCTTACTGAGTTATCAAAAGTGTGGTTCCCATTCATTAGTTGTAATGGATGGGAATTCTCTTTGAAGTTCTAGTATTACAAGTTCTAAATTATTTGCTGCAAGTGGTTGGCTCTGTGTTTTGAATGCTGTATTTAATGGCTGGTATAATATTCTTACAATGGTACCTAGAAAAAAAAAAAGTGCAATTGTGCCTTTTTTGTAAAAGAGAAAACCATGCAGCCAAGTTCAATATTCACCAGACATCCTAGACAGAGTGGAGAACATGAGGAAGAGAGACCTCACAGATGCAGCTCCACAGATATAAAACCAAGAGCTGTGCTCCTGACCACATCCTTTGAAGTGGTTTCTAAATCAAATCAGTTTGAAGGAGCCTGGGAACATCTTTCATCATCTGTCTCCTTGCTGCCCTTCCTTGATTAGTGTCAATGAGTTTGAGGGTGAGGGCTGAAAAAGGCTTGCCAGTGCGCCACTCCTTGTTCAGTCCCTCAGGCAGAATTCAGGGAAACACATGCAGTAAACTGTCTTTACTTCTAAGTATTTTTCAAGTGAGGCTAATACAACCACCTGTCCGATGACTATATACAACACATGAAATATATGTGTTGCAACTGACATAGTTTTGTGTTGGCAAAGTGCCAGTACCCAGTATAATTTAAATATCCTGGACTCAGTGCTAGTCAGTAGCTTTTCTCTGAGAAGACTGCTGATATTTCTACAAAACTTTTTAAATCTAAGGTGGCCCGTTATATGAAGTAGAGTGTGACTACAATTTACGCAACATTGATGTTTTCCATGATTTTATGAATTATATTTCAAGATTTGTACTAATTATCCAGAAAGGCAATTGTTCTCATTTATTTGTGTGCTTCTGAATGACTTGAAATATATCTTGGAATTACCAAACCATGGACATGTAGACGACAAAAGCTAAACTATGACTCTATCCTAATCTGACTCTTTGGATTTTGTTGGACTATTCTGCTTGTTTTATATACTCTGTTTTCTCCAATGCCATGCTTTTTAATCTCCATAATTATTCCATGTCAGTAGCTCAGGTAAATTTTCTAAAGCCCAGTCAGTTGCCCATATGCCTGACAACCTTACTGCTATTTGGAGGAAAATCATGACATCATATTGAGCCACTAGGTACATAATTTCTAGTTCCACATCACATTCCACAGCAGTCTCAGTGTTCTACTTTGTGGGTATTTTTGCCTACATGTCTTTCTAAATCTGGCACTACAAATTTCAGAGGCAGTTGTTCACTGTCCTTTCAAAAATCTACTCTAAATGTCAGAAGTTCCTCCATATATGTTCCAAAATCTACTCTATATGTCAGAAGTTCTTCAAGTCAAGGATAATTAGACACAATTTTGACAGTTCTCACTGTTTAGCATATCTCTTAAGGAGCTAATGACTACATCATAATCTCATCTTTCACTAAAAAATACATACATAAATAAATACCACTCTACAAACTGGCCTATTGAACAAAACATGAAATAGGAACATTGCAAATTCAAACAACTTTAGGTAAATAAGTAGCATTCAACATGAATTTTTATGTAATTCTCATTGTTTTTACCAACACCTTCAGCTTTTTGTGATCAGGATTTTTTCTGCCCCTTTTCCTTTTTCTTCTTCTTTGATCATTTGAGGTTGGAAACAGAATCACAAAACCACATAATCATGTAGATTGTAAAAGACCTCTGGTCTTTTAGAAGTCCCACCTTTAAAGATATCACTCTCTTAACTAGACTATGGCACTAAGTGTCATGTCAAGTCGATTCTTTCTTGATGACCTCCGGGAATAGAGACTCCACCATTTGGATGGCAGTCCATTCCAATGCTTATCAACCCATCCCATGGAGAAATTCTTACTGAGGTCCAGCCTGAACCTCCCCTGGTGCAGCTTGAGGTGATGTCCTCCTGTCGTGCCACTGGCTGCCTAGGAGAAGAGACAGACCCCCTCAGCTACAATTTCTACTCAGGCAGTTATAGAGAGTGATAAGGTCACTACCAAATCTCCTTTTCTCCAGGATCCCTCAGGCCCTTCTCATAAGGTTTGTACTCCAGACCCTTCAACAGCTCCACCACGTTAAAGTTTGTGTAGAGAGGATCTAAAACTGGACACAGTACTCAAGATATGGCCTCACCAGTGCAAACACATGATGCTACCCCATGAGAAATAATTCTATATCCATTCCAGTTCTCTAGCTTTAGAAGTGAAAAAATCATCATCAATTATCCACTAGTAAAATTTAAATGCCCAGATCACTTGCACATAGGCATGTTTCTGGAACTGTTTATGTTTTACTGCCTAAGATTCATTACTTTTGTTATATATGTGATGGAGAGACAGAAAGTGATGAGTACAGATGGATTTTGGTAGGTGAATGTGTAGGGATACACATCATTTCTGCAATAGAAGATATAACACATATTTAAAGAAAGAATGGTTTTCAGTTGAAAGAGAAATGCAAGAAATTAAAAAAGTTTCAATACATAAATTTAATTTTCTGTTTACAAAATACATCTATGTTTGCCATATTCTTATATGCCTAATGTCAGGTAGTACCATTTTCCTTGGAATGAGATTTTTGATTGATGCAAGACTGCTCAACTGTGGGCAATTCTGAAACCCAAATTCTCCTTCGGCGAAGTGACCTCTTAGTGTTGTGGTTTTAAAAATGCAATCGTAGAGGTTGTATTGCTTGGTGTGGAAGAAGTAATATGCAAAAATTTTCTCTGCGTTAGGCAAGGAAATTTCATGAAGACTTTAGCAAGTCTTGTGTCAGGAATCAGAAAGAATAGAATAAGGATGAAGGCTCAACGGTAAGGGCAAACAAAGGTTTTGTGAATTTACTGTAAGATTT
>JANRMJ010000079.1:21712951-21723135 GCA_025584955.1 Alethe diademata | reverse complement strand
GAGTAGGGAGGGAGCTGGGTTAATTTCAATAAAACTGTTTGAGGAGAAGGTTATGGAGCAGCACATAAACATCCTCAGAAGACAAAGCTTACTTAGTTGTAGTTTTTCTAGCACAGCACGTTTCATTTCCTTAAATCATTTTACATGATGCATATACTTTCTGCTTTAGTCTTGCTCGAATTTTCTCAGCTTGTGTTCTGGGAGCCTTTTAAATCTGCCTTGAATGTAAGTTTGATTACTTCAGAAGGAAGTAAAACTTGGATTATACAGGAATATATTTGTAAAAAATGTATTTGCATTGCAGGAAAGCAAAATACAGCTGCACTCAGATAAGGGTTGCTTCTTATTTCAGCTCTAATTTCCAGGGTTTCAGTGGTGGTTACATGAGTAGCTGATTAATGGCAGTGTTCTTTCATTGCGGCTAATGGAAAGTTTGACTCAAAGCTTATTAACTAGGACGACTTTTTATTTTAATTTCAAGGAAAATAACATAAGGATATGTGAGAGATCTCTGTGACCCTATCAGGCTGCTATCTCTCACTCACTCCTGCAGCTGTGGCCTCAATGCTCTAAGCTTTTCAGGGATTGTTATGCACTAGCCAACCGCCTAACAGGGAGCCTAAGACTGTCACTGAAAATCACCCATAAGGGTAGTACTAATAGGAAATGGGACATTTCATGAACTTTTCCTCTGAGTAAATGAGAAACCCATTCTTAGCTTTTGTGCAGGTGGTGTGCAAATCCCTTGAATGACGTGCTACACCTCTGTCCAGGTTACTGGCAGGATTTGTCTTAGATATAAATTCCAGTAGGCCATCAGTCTCAGAAAATAATGGCTGAAGTTGGTGTTTGAAGCTCACGGGAGACCTAATTCTGATACTCTGTAAATACTCCTGGAAGAAGATCAAGTACAAAACAGCTAGGATTGCTATATATTCTTGAGCTGCAAATAAGTGTAGGCATGCTGGATACATGTTGTTCTGACTCCCATATGGAAGGGGAATATCACTGTCTGCTTCCTGGTGCTTTGTCACATATATGAACTGGTTCTTGGGAAATACCAAAGGAACAAATGTCCTTGTTGGTGATTTACCTAGCTTAGCGGATTTTCCTTGATTGTAACCAAAAGGGATCAGCAGGGAGTCTGCCTAGACTTTCATCAAGGTATAATCCCCTTTGCCATTGGACTTTGGCAAACAACTTCCTTCTTATCAGTGCCAGAAAATTGATGCTGCTTGGAATTGCACAAAACACAGCTACATCACTGGGTTTCAGACCTGGTTATGGGGTTTGAGTCCCTGCTCTCCATGCAGATGCTTTTTCTGTCACTAGCAAGATACAATATTACTATGCCTTTTTATTTATTTAACATGTACAAGTCTGAAACAGTGTCGAGGTACAGCCACAACACAGGCTTAGGGACAGTCCCTGCTGTTTTCTGGATGAGAAAGAGATGTTGAGTCAGAAGCATTGTCAACATCTGTATTATATCAAAGATGATAAGAGGAAGGAGCAGTCAAACTGCCAATCTAAGGAAGCACACAGTGCATCCAGGTTTTATGCCACTCTGCATTCCTGGAGAGGACTCAAATCACAGTTCTGGACATCTAGCTGAGGAGTAATGTATCTCCCAGCCATGGCATACAGTCTGATTCTCTTTGTAGCACTCAGGGCTGAGCAGGTCACACACCAATACTGCATCGAGACGGGGCTGGGTCATCTATTGGTTTTCCAGAACTGGAAAGTTTTCTTAGAACAGATGTAGCTTTTGGTATTCAGATCAGCTGGACTGAGAAATGCCCTTCAGGTATATCTGCCAGCATCTGTGAAAATGGCAGCTTGGTTGAGGGGATCCTGTCCAATTTAAAATTACTAGACAGGCATTGGACTGCAGTGTCGGAAAAAAGTCCTCCTATGTATTTTTTAAAATGCAAATAATTTTTTGGACCCTGCACTACAGCAAAGACCCAGATATGGCTTCCAATATATTGCTTTGCTGCACAAACCAAGATCCTTTATTTTTCTTCCCTTGCATATACTCTGGATGTACTGGGAGGGCATAACTCACTGAAGTGTCAGACCTCCTCAGGGAGAACTAAAATTAACAGGAGGCAGTGATGCCATCCAAGTGGCACCATGGCCTCTTGCCAGAACAAGGCCTTGGGGATCTCGTTAACACCTTCTGTCCATTTTCCTGCCAGCTTCTGCCAAGTAAGTTTTAAGTCCATTGTTTTGTTGCGGCATTACATGGAAGAGGAGTGAAAGTCCTAAAGATAAATTGTTATAATTTTTATGAAAGTGAGTATCCAGGTAGAATAGAGAACAAAATTAGTGATTAATTTAGGAATTAAAGTATAAGAAGAGCCCTGGAGCAATTGGCAGCAGCTGGTTAGCAGAGCAGTGGGGTTCCAGCACTGCTCTGGCTGGTGTGCATCAGCCTGTGCCAGGGCCAGTTTGGACCAAGTGCTGCATGTGCTCTGAACAGATGAGGATGCACGCAAGCCTGGGGGAAGCTGGTTTGCTTTGGTAGTTGGTGGAGCATTTAGGAGACAAAAAAACACAGATCTGAAGGAAATCAGGATAAAGTAGCTTTTTGACCAACGCAACTTAAAGAAAAAAAAAAACTATTAGCAAAATGACAAGCTGAGCTCTAATTTTCTTGCTGCCACCTCCCATGGCTGCTAATAGGATTCTAGTGCTTTTCTTTAAGTCTTTATGCCACTTGTCCCTTAATCTTTATTTCCTTTTCTTGTATTGAGAGGGATTTGCTTTGCACTATACACTGTGAACTTTTACTGTAGGAAACCACCTGCATATAATCATCACTTTTAGAAACAGGAATTTTGCCAATGTTTACCCAAAATTGAGAAGCTGCCATTTTTTATTTCCTCTTTGCAAATCTCAAGTACATAAAATAAGGGAATAATATAAGGAAATAAATAATGATGTCTTGCATAGCTGTGAATTAACCCTTGTAAATACCAACTTTTCAAGCAACTTGTATGTTGTGTGTATGTTTATAACATCTTCCTTTTCATCAGCTGTTCCCTTGGCACACAATGTAGCACCGACCTGTCAAACGCTTCTTAAGACAACAAAATACATGATTTCACCTCAATCTGTAGACTGCCTAATCCAGCTTGCTTCTTAAAATGCTTCACAGAGAGCAATAGTAATCCTTGATTTACAGTCTGAAGACCAGTGGATGTAGGAAAGAAATTAATTGTCAGGGGCAGGGCACGCAGATAAATTCCTAGAGCCGGGGATTCAGTGAAGCGGAGGGCTGCGGGTCCAGATGGCTCGGGCGGGCGAGCCAGGGTGGCTGCCTCAACAAGGGGAGATTGTGCTTGGGTGCAGAGAGCAGGCTGGTACTGCTGGGGCAGGAGGAGCAGGGTGAGGGAGAGAGCATAACAGAGCCCAGTGTGTAAGGAAAGAAAGTCCTTAGAGGGTTTAAATGCATGGAGGAATGGGGATTTTGATACTGATTTGGAAATGAATGGGTGAGATTAGTGAGCCAGTTGTAGGGATAAGGGAGAGAGATAAATGCTGCAGGGGAGACAGGAGAGGCAGAGGGCTGGAAAGGAGACTTATGAAATTAGAAAATATAGCCAAGCTTGCCAAGTATCCAAACGAAGCAGCTGGACAACTTGCAAAGAAACGTTAAGTTCCATGAATGACACATAGCTGTGGCAGGAAATAAACATAATGTGAACTGGAAGTTGTTTGTGCAACTTGCAGGAGAAATTACTGTCAAATTATATAGAGTATAGGCTAAATGCCCTCAGGGCAACAAGGAAGTATTTTCTTACTAAAACAAGGAACAGTCTCAGTGTGTGTGGGGTGTTGCCATCAGCTGGGCAGGGGAAGAAGGGGGCTGTGATGCAGAACTTGCAGACTTTCTTGTGAGTCTGACACCTGCTTCCTTGACCAGCTGCCTGGAAAAACACATTTGAGTGTTTTGGGGTTTTTTCTTAGATGAGGAAGGAAGTCTATACTACTTCATTTTCCCAGGGGAAATCACTACTGGCAAAGTATCTGTCAACAGCATATTTTAGTAACATATTAAACATGAAGAAACATGACGTTATTATGTCAGAAATCTCCTAGATTAAAAGGGGAACTCTAAATGTAGGACTTACTTTAATAAAAGTAAAAAATGCTTTCTCTTGTAAAATCAACAGGCGGTAGAGATTTTGGAAGAGAAAAAAATGTTGTTAAAGAACCTTCTTAGGCATTTGAATCAGATCCTGTTTCTTCTTGAACAAATGCCAGCAGTTTATTTAGAAATACACCTTTTCAGCTGCTGATGGTCAATTAGTTACAATTTTTTGGTAAGTGTAAATCTTTTGAAGACTATAGGAACTTTGAAACATTGGAGGAAAATGAAAAAGCGAGTTAGGACAGGTCTGGGCAATGGACTATGGCTGCACAGAGGCTGCAGGATTTACTCCCTTTTGTGGAGTTGACAGCAGCAGCTGCCGGTGCTGGACGCTTGAGAGAGGTGCTCTGTGCCAGGGCTCCTGCTATCAATGCCTGGTTTCAGATACACAGAAATGGACTGTGGAAAATCAGCCTGGTGAAGAGGCAAACATCCTTTCTTTGAGCATTATTTTCTTCTTTCAAAGCTGACTTCCTCTGATGTCAGTGAAAAGTGCTTCAATATTCCAATGGATGGTAGTCAGCAAATATCTATCACAGGCGTAGCAGAACTGCACTTCCCTCCTTTCACTTGCTTTTTCCTTTCACTTTTTTGCTGCTGCAAACTATTTTCCCCAGATTGGCTGTTGTTACATTAGAGTAAAGGAGAATGCAGAGGCTTTCTGCAGAAAGCTGTTGTACTGTGGCAATGAGGGCCAGGAAAATGGTTCAGCCATCAGTTTCTGCTGGTTGGCACAGTTTGCTCTTGGAGTACACCTGTACACTTACACTTACCTTGTGTTATCTGCACTAAAACACCTTCATCAGTTTTTTAGCTTGGAGTAGGACGAGGCAGAGCTCACATTTGCCTATGCTCTTGTGTACAAATAGTCTTGCAAAAGGGCTTATTTCCATGCATTGTGGACTGAGCTAATGTGAGACATACTTAGATCACAGCACTGGAGAGATCACTTTGTAAAGAAACCAGTATATTTACAGTCTCTGCTGACAATCATTGAATGACATTTTCCTCTGCTTAAACTCAGCAGTATTTCTTATCTGTTTATATAGGCTCATTCACCATAATAACTGTATGTGTTATACTAATTAACAGGCATAATTTACAAGTACCCTTGAGACATAAGGCATATTTATTTTTCTTTTATAAATGAGAATCTGAAGCAAAAGAAATGCAGTAGCTTAAGGTCATTTCAGAGAAAATTAGACTCTGAGTGCTTTACCACAGCTTCATGACTTCATCTGTCAGCTTTGTGAAGTTCTGTCTTGAATCACACTCAGGACAGTTTAGAGAAACACTGAAGTGCAACTCTGGGGAGAAACCTCCAGGGTTATGGACAAGCATCACACCTGGGAAAAGCTGTATCAGAGTGACTGTGATTTACAGACACATCCAGCACAACAGGCCAACACAGACTCTATCTCTTGACCAGAGTATGCAGCCCTTGAAGTCTCCATGGAGCAGAGAAGCACAGTTCATGCATGTTGCTGTGATTGGGATACCTAGCTCCACTGCCAGCCATACAGTACAGGCTACTCACAGCAGCCACAAGCAGCCACTGCTGGCTACATGCATGCTCGTGGCACCCCGTTTTCTCCCTCCAGTTGCTGTCACTGCCAGAGCTGCTGCCCCAGAGCTATCCAGCACACCACCCATCTGCCCTTGCCATGCTGAGCAGTGGTGTAGGGCAGACCCTGCCACAGCAGCAGGGCTCAAAAGCATAGCTACTGGCAGCTGTTGCACAAGAGCAGTTATCCTTGCATGTGGAGGAAAGCCAGACCCCACCAGTTTTGTCAAGAGCATTGAGCATCCTTTCAGACACACAGACCTTCTCATCCCTACAAAACCTTCCCTTAGGCGCTGTTTTACTCCCTTTCTCTCACTGGAGGGGTGGAACGGCTCAGGAGCATGCAACCTATGCTCCTTTAGCTTATCAAGGTGGTCGGCCTCATAGTCCTCAGTTATGGCAGAGAGGTGATGGTATTACATTGGCCTTCACTTAAAAAATGCTTCTACACCTCAAAATCAAAATCAGCAAAGACAGACACAAACCCTCCGGCACCCCTGCTTCTGTGCTGTGTACCAGTTCAATTTTCCTGGTCACTACTACCTAAGCTGATGTGTTGCAGATTGAGTCCTTGCAAGGGCTGGAGGACTCAGGTGCACAGTTGACTACAGGTGCTGCGAGCAGAAACCACTCCCCAGTCTCCACCCTTCCCACACTCAGGCAGCCAGCCCAGGTCATGGCACCACAAGCTGAGACTTCCACACAAACCACTTTGTCACAAGATGCTTGATATTTGGTCTTATTTGGTTTTCCTCTCTGCTGGAGAAAGTGTAGGGCGTGTCCCCTTTTCCCAGAGCCAACTGGATTCAGAGGATATAAGAGTTCATCTTCTTTTGGGAAAGGTTCTTCCCATATGTACCTGGATTATCTCTGGAACAAAGTCTTTCATTGGCTTGCTTGTATTGCCTGGTCCAGGAGCCTCGCGGATGGGAGCACAAGGCAGGTGAAAGTGGCAGCTGCAAGAAGGCAGAGCTGCCACAGGGAGCTTGAAGTGCCATTATGTTCTTCTTTTACCAGATTTTCCCTGTGGCAGCTACACTTCTAGATCCTATGCATGGATCTCCCAGGCAGAACTGTCATTTTGATCTGGAGGCTGATCTGAAGGGGCATAATGACACATAGCTTCTTGAGGAGCCTGAGTTTTCTTGGGCAAAACACTGCCACTCCCAGCACATGTTCATTTGGAGGAATCTAGCAAGATTTTTAAAGTAAGCAGCTTTTTAAACAATGTTCCTCTCCCACTACTCTCTCAATTACAGGCATTCAGGCCTAACTTTCCACCAGGTGCCAGCTCCAGAGCATGCAGAAGGGCTCGAGGCAAGAGCTTGCCTGTCTGGTGATCGCCGTGTGGCTGTGACAGTGTGGGTGCTGTGGAGAGGCTTGGATTTGGCATCTCCTCTCCTCCAATGGCATCTGCAAGTGAGGAAATTAAATATGAGCTCTCCCAGAGTGCAGTGACATATCTTGCCTCCTGTTAGGGATGAAAACATCTTTACCTGACAATGACCAGCTGGTTCCCTAACTCAGCATCCAGGCAGGAACCTTCTGCCTAAAATTTGCCTTCCACATATACATCTATACATATACACATGTGCACATAAGCATGTACATGCACTTACCCTCAGGACCAGGTGCCAGCCTTCCAGACCAGTTTGGGATGGCAGGTATGGGTGCAAACAGGTACTGCCACTGTCTGAGAGCAGCCCTGAGAATGAGAGGTTCACATTTTGGACAACACATCTCTGACTGACATCCTCTCTCCATGTTTTTTCACTCTCATATTTTTGGGGTTTTTTTTTTTTGGTTTTTTTGGGTTTTTTGTTTTGTTTTGTTTTGTTTTGTTTTGTTTTGTTTTGTGGGTGGGGGTTTTTCGTGTGTTTTTAAAATTTTTTTGTGGATTTTTGGAGGGGGGCAATTTTTTGGGATTTTTATTCTTCTTGTTGTGGTGGTTGTTTTTTGTAAATTTTTTTGGCTATAAGAAGCTGGAAACATGCCTTAGTAGCTTGTGAGAGAGAAGCAGGAAACCTATGTGCAATGCAAATGTGCCTTATAGTCTGTGAATATGCCTCAGAGACCTTTGTTAGTGAGCAAAAGGGGCCACAGGACAGAACAGGAATGAAGGCTTAAAAAGCAGCATAGGTGGGACCAGCAGATCTGCTGCAGTGTCTCTCTGCTCAAGGCCTTCCCATTCATTATTATTTTACCCAAGACTAGTGTATTGATCTGTATGTTTTGCCTCTTCAGGGGGTTAGTGACATTTTATTAAAGTGGGGTGGAAGAGCTCTATTTTTTGCCCCAGCACTGAAGAATCCTAACCTTGAAGTTTGGCCTGGATATCAGTTTGGTGAGCCTATAAAGGTCTTCCTTAGTCTACTAAGAAATGCACTCTGGCACAGAAAATTCAGGCTAGCTGGAGAAGCATACTTCATACAGGACTCTGTACAAGCCATAGAATATCCAGTTTAGCTGGAGGCTCAATCACAGAAGAGCTGACTTAACCCTAGGGGGTTTTATGTTAGTTGTATGCTGTTTTATGAAGAAGCTGCTGTGGAAATCTTTACTAATTACTTCAGTTTCTATGGATTGTGAAACCAACAAAAAATATTTGTAATACTTGTTCTCTTCCCTGGTTCTTCTCCTCTCAACTTCATCTTCAATGTGCAAAACTGAGGTATGAGAGCTTGCCTCACTCTGATTGCTAAGGGCAAGTAGGTGACAACATGCATCCAGATTTCCTGCTTGCTTCTTTGCTGCCTCAGACTATTCTTAGCAGTAGAGCACTGTTTTCACACTTTCTAGAATAATTTCATACTAAGAGCCTCTCCTTTGAGATGTTTCTCTCTGAGTTTTCTGCATCTTCCTATCACTTTTTTTGGATTCATTGATTCACCCTACTTAAAGACCTAAACTTTTCATGTTGAATACAGAACCTGGTGTTAGGGGGTACATCTGCCTCCTGGTAATCTCAGACAAACACATTATCTTCCAAACAATTGTTAAGTAAACTTGAAAGAAACCTAGGAAGGAGGGAAAAGCCCTGAAAAAACAACTAGGTGATGTGAAGAAAAAATTCCATGTCTACATTCCTTTCTTTCCTCCCCCTGTGTAAATTTTTTGCTGTTATTTCCAGACAATTTTATTTTTCTAAATAATGTTGCTGAGCATATGCCTCCACCCATCCGGCAGCTCTCATCTGGTTTTCCATAAATGCGCTCACATGTACTATTTCATCCCTGAATCTCAGTGCCTGTGGCTGAGCATAAAAATTTCCTTTCCACTTTTCCTGATCACCTAGCCTTTCTTCTTGCCATTGGACAATGGTGTGTTGACAATCCAAGTTTATATCTTATCTTCCTTATCTCTCTTATCTTGTATCTAAGAACTACTGAATGCCAGAGGGAACATCTGTCACCAGATTAGTAAGGATGGGATAATAGGAGCCATAATTATAGCTCTAATTGTGCATATATCTAATAAAAGAAAGTCAGATGTGGTAAAAGCAGATCACCAAGGAATTCAGACCAGCCTTGTGGCTTGTTTTCCTTCTGGGAAGTCACATACTGTCAGAATAGAAAGAATGAAGAAGCATCACAATTAAAGACATAGAGAACTTTTGCTCAGTAATTAACTGACATGACTTGCATAAGGTTTTACAACAGGCCATATGACTAGGGCTCCAGAAACAGAATACAGGTAAAACTAGAACTGGATTCTAGAGACAGAGATAAGTTGAGTCTCAGTTACTAGATATTCAGAAGTCAGGGACATTTTACCTAGAGTTTCTGGAAAGGCAAATATAGAGAACTGTGAACAAAATTGTACTGAAAAATCAGAATCAGACATGTGTATAGATGTGTAGAGGTACTATCAGTTTTCAATCTAAATTATAGCAAATCAAGACAGTTTCAGGAAATATTAACTGAAATACACAAGAATAGATTAATCCAGGTATAGATATTATCTATCTTGTTTTTCTGTAAGGCTTTCATCATGGTCCCACATGGCATCCTTATCTCCAGATTGGAGAGATATGGGTTTGAAGGGTGAACTATTTGGTGGATGAGGAATTGGGAGGATGGACTCAGGCAGAGAGTTGTGGCTGGTGGTTCTAAGTCCAGGTGGAGGGCCAGTGAAGAGCAGTGTTCCTCAGGGCCCTGTCCTGGAACTGGTACTATTCAGTATCTTTATCAGTGACAGAGAGATCAAGTGCTCACTCAGGGAGTTTGCAGATGACATAAAGGTGAGCAGTGCAGCTGACACTATAGGACAGGATGCCATCCAGAGGCACATAGACAAACCTGTGCAGTGGACCCTTCAGGAAATTCAACAAGTGCAAGGTGCTGCACCTGGACTGGGGCAATCCCAGATGTGATTACAGACTGGAAAAGTCACTGAGAGCAGCCCTACCCAGAAGGACTTGGGGGTGCTGGTGGGTGAGAGGCTGGACATGACCCAGCCATG
>JANRMJ010000079.1:21677202-21688430 GCA_025584955.1 Alethe diademata | reverse complement strand
AAGGCATTGCTTCTAAGTAATACTATAGCTGCCTTATAAAAAAAAAAACAGCAAAAAAAAAAAAAACAAACAAAAAAAAACCACAAAAAAACCCCAAAAACCAAAAAAACCCCCCAGAAATTACAAAAAAACTTTTGAAACTTGCTGTTGTCATAAAATCAAAATTTTCCTTAGCCAAATATGGTATTCCAGAACACTGCTATTTAACATCTAATCACATTAAAATAGGCACTTCATAATACATATTTATGAAGACAGTAGCTCATGAATTTTAAGATTATTTCTATTAAAAGAACATAATAACTCTGTCATTTTAGTTTCGGCATGAAATGTGGCAAGAAAGTCCCTCAGGTAGAACTGAAGATATTGTGAATTCTTGCCATCAAGAATAAGTCAAATTGCATTTGGGCATACAGGTTTTAAAATAACAATTCCGACTCTTAGATTAAAATTATCCATTGGTAACTGAGCATCTACTTATGATAATTTGTATCTTGTTTTTCTTTTTCATGGAAGGTGACAGGAAATAACCCCAAATCAATGAAACAGTGGATAGTTCTGGAATGATTTGGCATAAATCTGAGGTGCCGCAGCCTGAAGTGGGAACTGATTTGCAATGCAGCCTGTGGGTTATTCTGCATGTTGGTCGTCACAGAAGGTCGTCTCTCCTGTTCAGAGCTGACTGCAGCCTTTCCCACGCTACCTGGGGGGACTGATTCTTCAAGATGAGACTTAGGACCTTCTGAAGGCTTGGGGAGATAAGAGTCAGCAATCTCATGCTCATTTTGGTCATCAGTGTTCTGCCTGAAGTGAAGAGCACTACAATTTAGGGATGGAAAATTCTTTAGCATGATCCTACAAATTCTTATGATAGAAATGATTGCGCTTTGGTTAAAAATATCAAGCAGGCCAGATTGCATTTCCAAAGGCATCTGGGGAGATTTGAGATACATGCATGATGACCAAAATCAGAAGTGGCGCAGTGGAAGATGCTCTGCCAGCAATGTTCTGTTTCCCCACGGGGCAGAAGGCCAGTGTGTGTGCCCATGCAAGAAGGCTTGAGAGCTGACCTTTCCTGAGCTGACCCTCCACCTCAAGCCTAGTCCTCCTGGAGCTCAGTGTGAGCTTCATGGAAATAAATCTGGTATGAGGGAATGGGGAGAACAAGGGACCAGAGAGCTAGGAAAGTGGAAGTTTCTCCTTTGACCATGCAGCAGGACAGTCCTTGTGTCACATGTCCTTTTGTCCCAGAGCTCACACACCTCTCACCCATGTTTTCCACCCCCAGCCTCCTGCAGTGCTTCACTTCAGTGCTCCTTTCTCCTCCCCATGGCTGCTGGGAACCAGGTCTGTGGCTCCTCTGCAGCAACAGGATGGGGTCCCAGGATCTCACAGACATCCCTGCACCTCCTCAGGGACACCCAGGGGGAGAAAAACCATAGGAGTTGAAGAGTCAGCTTCCAAAGTGCTGAGTTATTTGATTTTCTTTTACAGCAGTGCTCATTCCCATGGCTTCAGTTTGCTCCCCAGCCCAAAACAGCAGTAAGGCATCTCACTGAGAATGTGGTGGAACGACATCTCACCCTGCCTACATGCAGACCAGTCAGCTCTTCTGTAAAATGAGGGTGCTCAAAAGCATTGCCACAACTTGCAACAGCTGTCCTTGCTCAGCAGCCACAGAGGTCAGTTTTGTGCTCCCAAAGATTTTTACCAAATTAGAGCAAGGAGTGCATGTGCACGAGCCCCATGGTATTGCTACTTTAATCAGCAGAGCGTGACCAAAAAAATCATCTGAAAGTCATCAATTTCCCCTTATAGAGGTCCTTGTAGAACAGTTACTTTTCATTATCTCAAATTTCAGAGCCTGTCATAATTTATCTTTTTGCCTTTGGACTGCAGATGAAAAATCTGCACTGTTTACAAACTACTGGACATGTAGTTTCTCATCTAAACACAGAAAACCACAGTACTTTGAGTATCTCCAGGCTGTTCACTTGCCCCTTGGAGGCATTTATTTTTAAAAAATTTCTCTGTTTCTCTGTTTCCTCCCTGTTACAGTTTGGATTCAAATACTTCCTCTAAATATTTAAAGAAATTTGGTTGTCTGAAAGTCTGGGATTAGCAAAATCAACACATGAAGGAGAAGTCTGAAGAGAACAAAAGAACAAAAATTCAGCATGCTACAATGAAGATGCAATTACAACTGACTATGTTTTCTGAAGACAGCAATATTTCCACAAATCAAAAGACAGTTGCAAATTACCTTGGTCCCTTCAAGATAAGAAGAAAAGAAAATTAGAACACTTCATTGAAGAATAATAATGAAATTAGGCAGCTATCAAGAAGATGTAATTGAAAACTATCAAGAAAACACACTTAGAGGTTCAAATAAGCTTCTTGCAAGATAAAACAATAGTGCTCTTAACTACGAGCTGCAGTATCAGTAAGTTGTTGACCATTAATACTAGGAAAACCCACTGTGTTTATTATCCACTCTGCCATGACTCACACAGAGCATTATCTTGTGGCACCACAAAATGAACATGCCAGATTTTCTCACGATTGGTTACATGAGCATCCCAGTGGAAGGTGAGTTCAACATCTATGAGAAGGGCAGTCATGGTCAGAAACATTCTTACAGAAATTAGTTTTACGTTTTTTCCTAGACTTATTCTTACTCAATTTCTACCTCCTCCAGTTTTATACAGACATCAACAGCATGCCACACGTTCTGTAGTTCAAAGATCATGAAGAAAGGGCATCTGATTTTTACAATAAATATTTTTTTTTTCTGCATCCACAGCCCCTTTTGGGGAAGGCCACCTGTCCTGCCCATCTAGAGAACAGAAGGGGTAGGTTTCTCATGAGATTTTCCTCGCATGCTCCCTGTCCAGGAGTAAATAAGTCAAAGTAGGATGCTTTTTGCTTGAGACTGGACCAGGACAATAATTTTATGCTTTGTAAAGCATAAATGCAAAATGCAGCTTCCACCAAAGCTTCCACCAAAGCTTCCACCAAAGCAGTGATGTCCTGGTAACTTTAGTATTTCATCAGAAATCAGGTAGATTTTCCCCCAAGCACAAATTATTACTATATAACAACAACAACAATAATAACAATAACAATAACAATAACAATAACAATAACAATAACAATAACAATAACAATAATATATTAATGCAATTTTATGAGCAACTATCACTGCAGAAATGCCAGCAAAGGCCAAAATCAAAGCTGCTTCTCTTCTGTCCAGCAGCTGCAAGAGCTGGTGTAAGGAAGGGTAGTTTGGGGTGGCTTTCCCCCTATTTGGGGATGGCCAAGGAGTGAAATTATGGCAAGGTCCAAAGTGTACCTTGCATAGCTTTTCTTCTATGGCCAGATTTGTCTCAGCCCTCGGGAAGAACCGTGCATAATTATGTGAATGGCTCGCTCACTTGAGGCCACAGATTGAAAGAAATTTGTAAAGAAAGAAGGGATGTTTTGTGTCAGATATTCTGAATCATTTTGTTTAACTCAAGAGTTTGAACAAAATGTATTGCTGTTTTGGCACTTCCAATTCCATCAATAAGGTTTTATTTTGACTTCCTGTCCAGATGGAGTAGCAAACCTGGCATGTCTAAGAAGACCTGATTTTGACCGTGCCTACAGAATACAGCATTAGATGGGAAAAAATAAGGTAATCTTTCAACTACTCAAAGAGACTGTAATTCCTTTGTGACTGGTATCTGTAGCAATATTGCCCAGTGTATGGGCTCTGGACTTCCTGCTTGCTGAGCAGTCCAGAGTTTTCATACTTGATCATTTTCTCATGCCAAAAATGCATGCCAGGACTTTCTTTCTGAGCCACAGTTCTGTCTGCAGCTGCAAACTTCCCAGCTGGGGTCCCATTGCCTTTGTAGGCAGGCAGAGGAATAGAGGGATAAGAAATGTGCAACTGCTACAGATCCCTGACTGTGATGGCTTTTCCTAAGCTCTCCCCTCCACTTTTATAACACCTTTATAGATTATTACATAGGCAGCTAAACAAGTACCCCTTTATTCCAATCACCAGCATCACAAAGTCTCTCCCTCAAAAGGAGTAATTTAATAGTCATAAAAATGACAAAGATGCACAACTTCATCACAGAGTCAAGATTTACTGTTGCTGCTGCTGAAGGTCTATGTGGGAAAATAGTCTGGTGTCCTGGAGTTCAAATCTACAGCAGTGCACTCAAGATGTCTGAGCCCTTGAGAGCATTTGCTGGTGTAGTGAATTAAATTTAGAGCGATGCAAATCCGGCTTTGGATTTAGATTTGTGAGATTCACCTTTGACCTGGCTTTGGATAGAGATTTGGATGCCTGCCTTGTTCAAATATGTGGGCAGTGTGCATTTTGTGCTACTTTTCAGGATGAATGGAAAGGGCAAAATTTCTACAGAGAATACTTTACCTACTGGTTACAAATTCAGGTTATGGCATCTACTTATGTCTATGTCCATTCTTTTCTACAAAATCAGGCTTTAAGGTGTCTGTGATAAGAAAAATTTCAATTTAATAGTCTTGATGCAAAGAACAAACTGGAGAATACCTTTGAATTTTGTCAAGCTCTAGACAAAGATCTGAGTAACTGGATTAATGTATAGACCTCATGCAAACCATAATAGACAGTTTTTCAGACAGCAAGATACATATGGCTTGTCAGGGAAGGTCAGATATGCACTGTGTCATCTTTTGGGTTTTCTGTTTCTATAGGGGAAAATAAAGCTGAAGAGAGAGTTTCTGGATGTCCAGAAAGATTCTGGGAAACACTGCATTAAGAAAGACCTTTCTGTATTGGTTTAGCTGAACATTTAACTGCTGAAAAAACCCAAGCTTGCAACAATAGATGTCCTTATCCACCAGATGAAACCAAAGAACCTCTCTGCAAAGCCTCCATGTGGCCATCACCCTCCAGCTAGCCCTTCCTCCCTCTAATTAGCACCCACTCATGGGCATCAGTGTCAAAAGCTACACCTCTTTCCTAATCTGGTTTCAAAATACTTCGCCATCTCAGCTGTCCAGACTTCCTGTACTAATGGTTGCCATGACAGGAATTTTCTCTTTAATCCCTTTTTGGGGACACCCTTTCATCTACAGCAGTGATTACATTGGTCACAGCTTCCTGCTGAGCCCTGTCTGTCTGCTAAAGGAAAAATGGAAATAAAAATGGAAAGCCAGCCAAGGTCCTTCCTTTTTTCAATACAGATTAACACTATACACAGGCAAGAAATAAAACAAATAAGATTAAATAATGTAAAGAAGCTATTTCTGCCCTTGTACAAAACCTATTTTTTTTTTTAAAAAAAAAGGATGCTAAAAAAATGTAGTTTTTCAGATTATCTGGTTCACAGACTGCAAACAATAAATTAATCACATTGAATCTTAGCGGAGAATTCATCTTGTTGAATCTTCTAGATGAGTGAAGACGAACTAGCCTCTGATCTTGATCTGAGAAGAAATCCCTTGGGGGCAAAACCTAGAGAGGGTATCCACTGATGGCAGATTTCTCAGGCATTAGGAGTTAAAAGCTATCCCTTGGAGCATACCAGAGCCCATCTGCCCGCAGCACGGTATCCTCCGTGCCCACTCTGGCTGCCCAACCCTGCTCCAGCCACAGGCTGGGCAGTCAGCGTGGCACCAGAGCTCCCTGAGCAGGCAGGCACATCCCTTGCTCCACCACCCTGACCTTTTTGGGACTCGCCTGCCAGTGACTCCGTCTGCATCAAGATCCTTAGCATCATCAGGTCCCAGCAGCTTTGTGGCTGTGCTGGACAGGACCAGGCACTTATAGAAGGTGAAGGGGATCATACATGGTTCATGTCCTTGTCTGCTCAAACACTACAGTCCCAGAACATGGGCCTTTCACCCCTCCTCAGTCTCTTTTTTCTGTTGTTGCTTTGCTTACACATCATTACACTGTTGTTATATTAAAACACTGTAATTACAGTCCCCAGGTCAAGCTGCAGTTAAACAAAAACCACTGCAGCAATGGCCAGGTTTCCCAGTGGCTCTTTCCCTAGTTCTGTGTATCTTGGGGAAATGCAGAAGAAAGTGGTAATTAAGAGCCTAGAGACACAGACATTTTGGTAGCTTTGTCAGAGTCAGAGAGCTCTATAAATCCACTTTAGGAAACAAGACAGAAAAAGCGAGATACAAAAAGTGTGTGAAAAGAACAGCACATTGAAATTATGCCCTTCTTCACCTATACACATAAAGGAACTGTGCCAAATTTGGGACCATGCTCTCCTACCTCTTTCTCCCTTCCCCGAAGCTGATGTCAGAGTGTGTACCTCAGCCCTAGGTAGGAATGCAGACCTGGAAAGGAAATGGGAAGCATTCACTGGGCTGGTCCAAATGTAACACTAGAAGAGATGTCAACACTCTCTGTGATTCTCTGAGGCTTCATACAGTCAGGGGCACACACACAGTTATAGGTAGGAAAATAGCTTTTGGCACGCTGTGGGCTTCAGATGTCTCTCTGAGCTTCTTAATTCTACCCAAAACTCCACTGCTTTAAAGTCAGCTTCTTCCACTTTGCTGCTCCCCTCCCTTTAATCTTTCCTCCCCTTGTTCATGTAAGCACCATACCTAGGGAGGAGGAAAATGCTTGCACAAGGTGGTAACTGCAGCTCAATCCTCTGTGGACTGAGGATT
The DNA here is from genome assembly GCA_025584955.1 of Alethe diademata. Taxonomy (NCBI): domain Eukaryota; kingdom Metazoa; phylum Chordata; class Aves; order Passeriformes; family Muscicapidae; genus Alethe; species Alethe diademata. The sequence goes on along the minus strand of JANRMJ010000079.1, from coordinate 21,681,758 downwards.
TCCTTTTGTCATTCTCTTCCACTAGCCCCATGCTTCTGTCATGGTTTGCACACCCAGAGGTGTGCCCAAGCGGAGCAGTATAGAAGAAAGCTCACATAAAAATGTCCTAATCAACCTTGTTGGAAAGCCAGTGATGATGTAGAGAACATATAACTAGAGGAACTGTATAAAAAATGAAGAATGGGTTTTGTGTAGCTTGATCCCTAGCTAAAATACCAAGAGCAATATGAAATTAAACAACAACTGTGAAAGGAGAGGAAGCAAAGTACATTCTCATTTCTTCCTGACAGACTGAGTATTGGACTCTTCAGTGATGGTCAAATTTTTTTTTTTTATGTGTTTTTTGTGTTTTAGGATCAGAAACATTATGAACACACAGAGATGCATTCTGCTGAATCTTAAAGCTTGGTTTTAATGTTGCAAAGTCAAGGAAAACAGGAAACTGTAAAAATATAGATATTTTAAAACTTCCCTGAACTTCAAGCTATTGCTATCCCCATCTGGATTACTCACAGTGCAGCAGAAAAGCAGGCACTTATTGCACATCCATGCTGGTAAAATCATCTTGCCAGAGGGATATTCTGGGGAGTACTATGGATTCACACAAGACAGGTCAGCACAGTGGCACTATCAGCCACCTCCTCCCTTTAGAAAGGGCTAAACATTCTTTTTTTTTTTTTTCTTTTCTTTTACATACTATAGTAAAAGCTTAAACAAGTTCACCAAGAGCTTACTCTTTACTCCCTGAGGTTTATACTGGGAACTTGATCTTCTCCAAACAGGCTGGCGGCTTCCCCTGCGCACCTTTTCCTCTGCTTTGGTTTGGCTCAGGCATCCTACAGGCTCTTGGAGTTTGCCTCCGTCTCGGCATTCATCTCATGGCTCACTGAGTAGGCATAAGTTCTAATGTCTGTGCTCCTTTGTTTCTTTGTTTGCTCTGCTGATCTGTACATGACTTTCTCTTGCTTTCTGAAGCATTTTCCTCTGCCCCCTCAAAGCCTGCCTGCTGAGCTGATTGAGCTTTTGCTCGACCACCCCTGGAGCTCGGCCCCCACGCCCCACCATTCCCATGTGGTGCAGAAAATGGCAAGCGTGGTGCGGGAGCGGGGTAGCAGTGGCCACGGTGTGCTGCTGAGGCTGGTGTGGGCTGGCAGAGCACACCTTCCCCGAGCCCAGGCGTGCTGCCTGTGCTGTGCCTGGAGCCACAGACCATGGCATTACCCAACATGTGGGTCCTGGCACAGCTCCCCATGCCTCAGACCTGCACCCCTCAGACTTCCCCCAAGTGCCATGGGGGGAACACTGTGCCTATGCTGAGCAATGTAAAAAGCCTGAATGGCTCAGGAAAGCACTCTTCCAGACAGCTGTTTTCATCCTAAATACTGCATGGAGAAGGTAGTGCAGCCTATAGTTATGCTGCGGAACCACCCAAAGACCTCACTCAAGTTCAGACTGATCTTGCCATGGTTCACTAGCGTTCTGAGGGCAGCAGCAAATAGCCCTGCTGTCAAACACACCTTCCACAGGCCCACCTTTGTTTGCCGTTTTGCTTGATAGTCTGACATCTCTTCCTGGCTTCACTTAGACTTGTTTGTAAAGGCTGATCACTTTTAGATCCTGTCTTCCGCTCTTGATGTGGAACAGCATTGCCTGTTAACCTCAGAGAGAAACCTGGGGCAGATCATTTGTGCACAGAGACCCTTGTGAAAAAGGAGGCAGAGATCAGAGCCTCTGTGGAGAAATAGTCGTGCCTTTTATCATATTCTTCAAGCTCTGAAATTAATTAATTTATGACCACAAATGGTACAAAAACTACTTACAAGAATGACTAGAACTAAAAGGACAATGTTTTTTCCCACTCAATACCCCAAAATAAAGTAGATACTTGATCATTCACCAATAGCCAGATTCAAGGTAGTCACCAGGGTCTGCTGGCCAGCACAGGAAGGCATGCTGCTGTGGGCAGAGGCAGGCAGCTCCAGGAAGATCTTCCCTTCCTCTGGGACAGGGGGGACTCTCCACTTGAGATGCAGAACTGACTTTTCTGGGGCAGAAGTTCCACTCCAGAGCCCACCACAGAGGACTTTCATGTACAACTTCCTCCAGGTGCCATTACTGCAGGGGGGTTGCACAGAAGCCGGCTTTTGCTTCTGAAAGCAGAGACAGGAAAAACAACTGTCAACATAGAAATATAGTGAGGAGTAAATACAAGTAAATTCCAGTTTGGGCAGTGCTTTTTTTACCTATTTTTCATATATGTGAAAGAAGTAAGTTTACTGTTTTCTTTAGCACCTAAAAGGACTGTTAAAATGTTGCTTCAAAACTCCTAAGTCTCATAAAAATATTTGGTCCATGCCTATTTTCTGGCCTTTTTTATTACCAGTTTTCTACAGAGACATTTTACAGCTGTAATCAATCAGATGTCCTATTGTCTATTCCCTATATAAAATCCCACATACAAAAACACCTTACTAGGAGCTGGGCTGTTGTATATGTTTTTTTTACTAGAAAGTAAATTTTTAAAAATGTAGTCATGATTTCCAGCTACTGCAAGAGGTGTCTCAAACTCTGCCAGTTCATAAGTCTGCCTGTTTGAACCCTGAAGCTGAGGGTGCATCAGAAAGCATCAGTCCTGTTCTATAAACCGTGCTGGTCTTTTCATCTTGACTTCCTGAGTCATCCTAGCTCTGGACCTCAGCTGCCATATGGAATCCCACTTTGTAATACAATCTGAAACACACTTTCAGCTCATAAATGTGTTTGTGTTTAGAACTACAAAGGACACTTCCTGGCTGTATAGTAGGGTCTCTCTCTGTCTCTCTGTCTCTCTGTCTCTCTGTCTCTGTCTCTCTGTCTCTCTGTCTCTCTGTCTCTCTGTCTCTCCCACTTAGCCTGATAATGTGTTCATACCAGCTCAATTCACATGTGATAACTTATGAATAATAGTGAAAGTGCTGTTTTAAATAGAACATGGATCCTGATCCTCAGTAATCAATTGCTTTTAACCTCTTATTTTGTAAACGTTGTTTGGCTTAGTATGTTTTGATGCTAATTTTAAGGGAAATTTTTTAAATGTTAAAATATATGGCTACTGCATCACACAGCAAGTCAAATATAGAAACAACTGGCAAGTAATTTCATTATCAACAAAAGTATTAGGGGTTTGGTTTTTTTTCTTGGACTACACCTTTTTTTGCATCTCCCAGCAACACTGACATGCTGTTTTTTATTAACCACAGCTGTTTGCATATTGGTGCTGTCAGTGCTGGACAGAAGACCACATCTGTGGTGGTTGCATGTCTCTGTGACTTTGTAGCTTGGACTTTGGTGAATAACTTGAAAATTGCACACACATAAGGCTGATTTACATCATTCCTTCTTTAAAACACATTTCAGAATATTCAGCTCTGAAAAGCTCAATTTATTTTTTCTTGGCTGTTGTAAAGATGACAGGTCATGAAAAATGGAGAAAGAAAAACTCTTTGCAGACTTACCTAGCACATATTGTACATATGACAATGCAAGCTTTTAAAAATCACACTTTGTAATAGTGCAGAGAGGTCAAGGGCGGTGTTTCTGCAGCCCCACAGTGCTGTTGTGCCAAAGCTTGCTGGGATTGAGGCAATACTACAGCACAACACAGGACTGGGTGCTGATACCACCTGGTCAGGCGTATCCAGCCAGTCTTGGAGCCTGCCAGTGTGGTGGCAGGGTCATCTTTCAGCTCTTATCTACTATAAAAATAGACAGAGAACAGAAAATAACTATGCTGTGGTCAGGCTGCAAAGAGTGTTTCATGACTTGGAAGCTACACAGAGAAGCCTCTAAGCACCAGAAATGCTGTTTCATTCCAACCTCTCCATCCCTGGCCTGGAGCCAAAGAGATGTGTCCAGCAGCAACTTCCCCAGCTTTTGAGAAGCACCCATTTCTTTCCAAGGCACCTGCATCAGTACAGTCCTCCTCTGAGATAATGCCACCAACTTGCTTTTGTCTGTCACTTCTAAGGGACTGGCTGTGGAAAGCAAACAGGGTTCCTGTTTATGCCAGTCAGTCTGGAGGATTTGCAGAAAAATCACAGGGGCTGTACTGCGGACAGCAGAGACCCCAAGTGCGCAAGGACCCCGGTGTCCCATCACCAGGGACTGGGAGCAGGCACTTGGGCAGGAGTGGAGCATGCATTGCCCTGGAGGGGTGCTGCTGATCCCATCCTGCCCTGGTGTGTGCACAGCTGTGGGTGCCACAGCACGGCACAGAGGCGCTGGGCTTCTGCAGCACAGATGTGGTGCTGCTACGCCTCAGACCCACAAAGCATGGAAGGACATCAAAAGAGCATATGCCTCAGGCACGGCCCTTTCCAGCAGCCAGCTGTCCCGCCTGCTCAGAGCCATATGTGCACCCAGCCCCTAAGGCCCTTCTGGAAAAGAGCTTTCCTTGGAGTGGGGCGGGCTGGGCACGAAGGTGCTCCCCTGGCACCCACCCTGCTCACTGCTGGCCTCGCTGCCAGCAGGGACCAGCACAGAGCAAGGGAGCTGAGGCGGTGAGGGCCAGGAGTGGC
>JANRMJ010000079.1:21659811-21670053 GCA_025584955.1 Alethe diademata | reverse complement strand
TGGGCAGGGCTGCTCTGATCTGTCCATCCCCAGCCTGTGTTGGTACCAGGGTGCTCTGACCCTGGTGCAGCACCTTGCACTTGGGCGTGTTAAACCACATGAAACTGCCACAGACCCATGTCTTGAGCTTTCCCAGATCGCCCTGGAGGGTATCCAGTTGTCCAAGGCTGTCAACTAGACCACTCAGCTTGGTGTCACTTGAAAATTTGCTGAGGGTGCACTCAATCCCTTTGTCTATGTCATCAATAGAAATATTAAAAAAACAGTGATCTTGATATGGACCCCTGAGGGGCCATGCAGTCACTGATAGCCATCAGGTTTCTGAGACATAGACCATTAGCCTCTGGATGCAACCATCCAACCAATTTTTTACCCGTCTAGTCCATCTCTGTCCAGTTTAGAAAGAAGGATGTTGGCCAGAACCATGTGAAAATATTTACACAATTCCAAAAGAATGACATGTGTAACCCTTCCCTTGTCCAGTGATGTAGTGATTCCATCATAGAAGACCACTAGGTTGGTTTAAGAAGGTATGAGGATTCAGTACATTTGTTGCAATCAACTCTATATATTGACTGCTGTTACGCGTAGTCTATTGGTTGGCATGGTAACAGCTAATAATATTTAGACTATTTATGTTCTTTTTATTCTCAGTTACAACATCTGAGACCTTCAAAAGAGATCTCTGAGGAGTGGTGGGCAATGATAGGGAATGAAAGCCAGGGGAAGTTATGAAACATTAGGATATACCAATTTCTTTGAATATTGCAGCTGTAGCTTGTCTGTCTATCTGCTGTTTATTTATTAGACTTGAGAAATTCATTGCTACCTGTTTCATGACCCGCATTGCAGCAAAATTCCACCTGCTCCCTGGTATGAGTCTGAATCCTCTCCAGTACCACATACCAGTGAAAAGGAGCTTCCATTTTTTTCTGCTATGCTTCTGTGGGTGGAAATCTTACAGGTGTACTTTGCTTGCTCTGGTTACTTAATTAGCCTCTGCAGACTACAATTCACTCCATCTTCCATGTTTGAACTTAGTTTACCAAGATGCCAAGTATGAGACACGGCACATAATGAAAATAATATCGTACTTTCCTGTGTTCTGCATTGGCTAGTCTTACTAGGATCAGTTTACCTCAGTTCATTAGAAACCAGGTCCTCTGAGAGAAAAGCTGTATGTGAAATAACCTGACCCATCTGGGGACAGTCACATCAAAAAAAGCAGGAAAGAAAACAATGTTATCCTTCTTTAAGTCAGCATCTTTTTAACACAGACAGACAATATCCCAAAACATAGTGCCTGTTGTAATTCTTGTAATTCCTCCTGGTATTACAAAAGGAAATGAATTTATTTCCTGGTATCTGAAGTCTCTCATGCTATCAGACGGGCCAAATTTGTCTTTGGGCAGGGGCATATATACAATTGAAACTTTTTCAGAAATTCCTGTTGGCATGAAGTTAGTATTATGGTTTGTCTCTTGCAGTCTTTTCAGAGTCACAAGGACAAATCAGTATTTTTAATGGAATCATAGTGCCTTCCTAAAAAATAGCGTTGTAGTCCTGAGCAATGACTACACTATAGCTCAGCAGGTCTCTTAGTTGGCCATTTCATATTTGAAGTACAAAAGTTTGCATTGAGTTTATTTGAAATATTTGAATACGACTTTTCTTTTTTTCTGAAACTTATTTATCCATTGTAGAATTAAAAGCTGTGTTGCGAGAACTGTGTTTAATGAATATTCTGGAAAACAACTACAAAACCCCCAAACAAACTAACATAAATGCCATTAAGGAACATCTGAAAAAGAGACAAACATGAAGTCTAACATGGGATGAACATATCAAGAATTAACATGTCTTTGTCTTTGCCTCCTTGGTTGTTTCCCTTCCTATTGCTATATGAAGTGTGGACTACTCTTTGCCTAGAGCCTGGGTCTGGGTAAGGGGTAAGACCTTCTTCCCTCTCTCTGGAAAACCACATGCCACTTCTGTCTGCCAAGCCGCAGGATCTGAGCTCCATCTGTGGCATGAATATAGGGCATCTCTAAACAAAATGTGCACATATGTCAACTCTACATGCTGCTAAAGCAAAGCCAGAAACTCACCATCAGGCAAATACAAACCGTTTGCATTGTTGAGATGCTAAATGAAATACTCATTTTTGCTATATGCAACATCAATCTTTAACCTAAAGGCTTTGCTGAAACTCCAAGTGTTTAGGTCACCTGGTGGTTTGAAACATCATTTTAAAAACACTGCTCTCTCAGACTCCTGCTGGCAATGATATGCCAAGAGCATGAGTTTAACATATGTTGGGAGCACATAAAATCACTGTAGCAGAACAGCAAACGTATGAGCAATGGAGAAGCATCATGTGTCAGTCAGATAAGATAAAAGCATTTAGGAAAAAAAGGAGGGGCAGTGGGATAAGAGAAGGAGGCTAAGAAAAAGGTGCATTTTAAAGGAAAGAGCATGTGAAAAGGTAATGTCTGTTAATGTAATTTGTCAGCTACAGTAAGTATGATACTGGCAGAACTTTTCTGACTAAATGAGTATTATAGGATTTTGATCAAATTGCATCCAGGAGTGACAGGTTTGCAGATGATTTCAAAGCCCTTACAGAAAGTAATACATACGGTTTCTGTCACTCTCTTGCAAAAGGCAGCTCCATATAGGATAGGATCTGCAATAAATGGAATTACTTTCCCCTCCTCCAGCAAGTTCTAGTAAAAATTAGCACTTTAAATCTAAACTCACCTTCTAAAGCAGTATCAGTATTCACAGCTAGGAATGAAAAACTGAATTACAACTGAGTGCATTCAGTATGTCAGCTGGTGAATAAAGAAAAACAGCTGTTGGTGGCAGCCAACTGTGAGGATCATGTGGACACGGTTATGTTCAGAACATGAAGTGAACAAGTTGCATGCTGGCATGGATTCTATTGCAGCAAAAGTGCCCAGTGTCTGTAAAACATTGCAAATGGAGCCAAATTGTATAGATTAGAAGCAATACAGACAACATTTATCATAGTTGTGACTACGCAACTAATGCAGCTAGCCTGGGCCTTGTCTTGCACCATGAGCTGGGGCCTAATGTAAGATATGCACCACCACTGTAGGGTTTAAACCTAATTCCTGCTAACCTGGGGAAAACTGCACTCAGAACTGACGAGTCATGAAACCACCCTGACATGTCCATGTCTTAGCAGAAGCACTAATTCCTGATGATACTTTAAGACATTTTTTGCTTAATTTCAGAATACTTTATACCAGAACTAAGATCTGTAGTTCATTGTGAAAGCATGAATTCACATAATGGGAGACACAATAATCTGTTCTCTGTGATGAGTACATAGCCTGAGAACCAAAAGACTTGGAAACCTGTTTTCAAATTATGTTCTGTCCTGCTCTTCTACATGGGTGATTTCCATCCCTCAATTACAAGAGAGAGCGCTGACTCCTACCACGCTTAGACTGAGCTCATTACCAGGTTCACAGGAGCACCAGGGATGTCCTGTGAGATCAGATCTTCTCTGACCTGTGTGGGAAGAGTGAAATTCCATGTGACCAGATCTCAAACATGGTGGCAGTGTGCAGGAGAAATGGGTCACTTGACAAGTATAACCTGTCATGGGTGACTGTGACACAGGCATATCTTGAGACACAGCCCCTTCTAACACAGAAATGTGTCTCCTCCATTTATGAGGTATCCTGCTATGAACACAGTCCTCAAAGTGTGTGAGCCCTGAGTACTCTCATGGGTGGCTGCAAGCCTGGCATGCTGTGCAGAAGGCTCAATGGTCCTTCAAAGGACAGCAATTGATTGCAATGCTTAGTCACAAACACAGAGCAGCACCTCAACCAGTGATGAACATGTCTCATGGAATTTCTTTTGCCTCTCCCCCAGAATGTGGGACTCCTTGCTAAATTTTTCCCTAAAGACTGAACATTTTTGAGCCATTGGTTATTTCTCTCCTCTCCCATTTCCAGAATATGTCCTCTACCTTCCCTAAAGGCTGTTTGTTAAGATGGTTCATGTATTTTCTATTTCTAATGCAGCTGTCCTGGAAGACAGCAATATGTATGCTGTGTGCAAAAGATGAGAGGTTCTTCTCCATGTGCATGAGATGCATTACCTACAGTCACCTCCTTCAGAGACAGCTGCTGCTCTTCACAAACTCCTTCCACCTGGGACATTTTTGCTCCTTAGGAAATTGCTTCCCCCTTTGAACACCAGAGGTGTCTACTGCCAGAGTCCTCTCAGAGGGTCATCTGGCCCTCATTATTGCCTCATCTGACATTTTCCATAATTTCTACTGAACATTTCCCTGTGGAAAGAGTCCAGGCCTGTTTCATAGACATACTAATGGAGGTGCAGAAAAGCTAATGGTGGGATTGAGCTCACCTTCATTCACCTAACCCCAAAATCAGGGATCTAATCAGAACTAGTCATCTAGGCTCTCTCTACAGTCAATGACGAAAGACAGGTACCTCCACAGCATGATTCACTCCTCTTTTCTTGGACAACTATCCTAAAAGAGGTTGAATTGTACTCCAGAGACGCCTGTCTATCTGCCTGAATGATAGAGGAGATCTAAACCACTGGCTTACTTGAGATACCTATCTGCAGGATGACTTCAGCTAAGTGCTGGGCTCCTGCTCCAAGAGATGTACCCAAGCTCAAGAGGGAAGTCCGAGGCAGTCAGGAGTCAGACTCTTCCTCCCACCTCCAAGGCATCTGCCCAATTAAAGAGTCCTTCTTCTCAATGGAGACATTCTTTAAAGCAAGAAAATGTTAAAAAGGCTCTCCCTGTCCTCTGATATCACACCTCTGACACCACCTTTGTTCCATTCAAATCCTTTTGAAATCCAAAAGCTGCTATGAAAACACAGATGTAATTTTCCCTCTGTCTTTTAGCTCTTTCTTTAAAAGAGCAACAAACACAACAAAAAACCACAATCGGAAAAATTCAGGAAGAAAATGCTCAAGGCTACAGCATGGTTTCTATCAAATTTGAATTCAAATAAGTTTTTCATTATTTCTAAATTTAATTATAGCCTTCAAATGTATAAAATTGCATGTGAAAATGGCAAACAGATCCTAAATATACCATAGAACACCAGGCAGAATCACAAGCACTGCTAATTCGCAGCGATGCTGTTTTCTTGATCAACATAACACCCACCATACCTTCCTTTGTGTCCTCAGCCAGACTAAGCAGATGGAGAAATGTCTTTTACATACCTTAAAAATGTATATAAATATGTCCTTACTAGAGATCTAGCAAGCAGATTTGACCTTCAGAGGGAATTCTAGGACTCTTTCTCAGTTTTAAAATGCCCTGGAGAATGTAACTGGAACCAATAATTTTCCAGAAGTACTGTTTAACTAACCATGATTGTTCTTATATCACATATATAATTTCCCAGTAAATGCTATTGGAATTTTCAAAACTTTCTGTATCTCTGCATTAAAATAGAGTGCATGTGTCTCAGATGACTTTTTATAACATCCCCTTTTGGTCCTATTGAGCACTTTTGACTCATAACCCCGTTACATTCTCAAGGATCTTACTCATAGGAATAAGGGCCTAGGACATGATCCAAATACAGTGGCTGTTTCTCCTCCTTAGTTCTGTGCCTTCACAGAAGGCTATCTTACTATTTTTCAGAGAATGCAAATGAGAGTGGGGATTGTAATGAACCACAATAGGTTTGTTCTTTACAAATCCTGAAATTAATTTCATGTAACAAATGAAAGGTAGCTGTTTCACCCACTGGATTTCAAGGACTTTTAAGAGTAGCAAAGATGTCAGAACCTCTTCAAAAACTCATTATCAGATATATAATTTTTGAAGTACTAGGTAACTTAATTCAGCATGTCATTATAACGAGCATAGCAGTATTAATGTGTAGTGATGGACCTAACCGGGAAGTTCACATCTTTACACAGTTTGTTTGCTTCCTTGTTCAACAACCCACAGATCTGGAATGCTCTGAGATATAGCCAGTATTTATTAACTTGTAGCCAGAAAAATTAAAAATGTATGACTGTTTCTTCTTTTAGGTTTTGGGGGGCTTTTTAGTAAAAGGAGATCAAATTCATATTCTGGATTACCCTAGAGCAAAATTTTAATGATGGATTATGAATTAATTCAAAGTCCAAATCTGTGTCATCCAAGACTAAGAATATTTGAGGGTTTTGTTCTGCTTCTGAGTTGCTGTTGGATTCTTTTTTGTTATCATAAACCTTTAATTATTGTTTGTGCAGGTTTGTGTTTCACACATAGCATCTCCAGTGACAGTTTGCCCATAGGTGCTCAGACCTCAGAATTCCTCTCATAATTCATGCACAGATGTGTACAGTTCTGGTCCTGAAGATTTTAACAAGTGTTGATGCTCAGAGGAGGACAGAAAAGCTTTTTTCCTGCAGGGACTTATGTGCACAGTGCATTTTTCGTCTAATTGTCAATTAGAAGTGTAATACTAGATTGGGCTTAAATGTCAAAAGTTTTGGTAGAGTGGGGGGCTAGAGGAGCTGTATCTGTGAGAATATGCCAGAAGCTTCCCCCACGTGCAACAAAGCCAATCCCAGCGAGCTCTGAGATGGACTTACCACTGTCCAAGGCCGAGAACACCCGTGACAGCGGCAGCGTCTGTGGGAAAACGTATTTAGAAAGAAGTAAAAAACTCTGCGACTGTAAAAACTGTATTTAAGGAGAAGTAAAAACTGTGCAACTGTAGATGAAGAGAGGAGTGACAATGCGTGAGAGGAACAGCCCTGCAGACACCAAGGTTGGTGAAGGAAGGACAGGAGGTCATCCAGGCACCAGAGCTGAGGTTCCCATGGTGAGGCAGCTGTGCCCCTGCAGCCCATGGGGGGCCCTGGGGATGCAGAGATCCACCTGCAGCCCATGGAGAACCCCACAACAGAACAGGTGGATACCTAAAGGAAGCTGTCATCCCATGGGAAACCTTTGGTGGAGCAGGTTTGCTGGCAGGACTTCTGACCCCTTGGGGACCCATGCTGGAGCAGTTAATGAAGAACAACAGCATGTGGGAAGGACTCATGGTGGAGAAGTTTCTGAAATAGTCTTCCATGGGAGGGAACCCACAACGGAGTAGAGGAAGAGCTGGTGGAGGAAGGAGCAGCAAAGACCGGGTGCTGTGAACTGACCTATTACACTCCCCATACACCTCTCAGAGAGAAGAGGTAGATAAAACTGGGAATGAAATTGAGTCCAGGAAGAAGGGAAGGATGGGGGAAAAGTATTTTAAGACTTGGATATATTTCTCGTTAGCTTACTCTGATTTTGATCAGTGATTAATTAAACTAATTTCCTCAAGTTGAGTGTGTTTAGCCCATGACAGCAATTGCTGAGTGATCTCTCCATGCCCTCATCTCAACCCACAAGCCTTTCATTATATTTTCTCTCCTATTTCCAGCTGAGAAAGGGAGTGACAGAGCAGCTTTGGTGGGCACCTGGCATACAGACAGGGTCAGCACAACACAAATATAATCCCTGCAAATTTTGATTGGTACAACAGAAAATTAAGGAAGTACACTGCGTTATCACTGAAAGGAAGTGAAATTACCTGCCTAAAAAAAGGCATAAAGGAGGTAAGGTCGAGCTGCCCACCCTTTCTGGCACAGAGCTCCCTTTGGAGTTATTCCTTGTGCACAGAGCAAATTGTTGCTTACTGGGGACTTGGCTTTGGAGCTCTCTGAGTCAGACCCTTACCCAACCAGTGCCATCCTTGCTGGTTCCCATCCCATCTCAGTAGGGCCAGCCACCAACTTTCAAACTGAGGAGCTGATATGAGTCCACTCCCACCATTTGGGGCTTAGAGAGACCCTAAAAACCAACTCATGAGAAAGAGAAAACAAAAAAATATATGCGTGAGTCTGGCTCATGAATGTGCATGAAGTGCCGTTAACAGACTGCTGGCCTGACTAAGCATTCATAGTCTCACGCTGTCTGTTGCAACATTTTCCCTTTCGTGTGCTCAGGATTTTGGTTTCATCTTTGGAAAAACATCTCCAATCTAGGGCCAGTGTACTCCATCCTCCATTAGCAAAGTTCATGATAACTTGGCTTCATTCCCAGCTGGAAAGTGTCCTCTGTACTAGCAAGCTACTGGCCAAATTTCTCCCTGGGCAGCCTGAAAACTGCCAGACAGAAATGAGATCTGTAAAACCAAGCTGACAGCACAAGGTCTATATGGACTTTTCCAGGCCTTTTGCCAGGCCCTAGAGGCCTAGTTTTAGAAAGACAAATTGAAACCATAGCTAGCTAGCTAAGCTCTCCTCAAACGCTTTTACAGTGACAAAACCCTGCCTTGCCAGGCCTAGCCCCTGGTACTGGTGCATTGCCAATGGCTCCAAAAAGACAAAGCAGAAGTCAGGAAAATTTCAACAGAAGGAAATCTGAGACGCTCCAGCCCCTTCTCGTGTGCAAGTCAGTCCAGAGAAACGGGGCAGTTACAGGTTCTGGAATTACACTTTGAGTATCTTGCATGTTTTCTGTTGGGTACTGAAAAGGAGGAAAACAAGCCTCCAGGACTGAGCAGCAGTGCAAGTTCACATCTGGGAGAAAGCTTGAGAGACAGGGTAACCCAGAACCTGCTCTCCCTGGATGTGATCCAGCAGCCCACTCCTTTCCCTCAGGACACTATCATCTTGGCAGCATCCACCACTGCTCTCATTCCTATGGGCTGTCTGAGGGTCCAGCTTGCCCAGGGGCTGATTTGAAAAAGCCAGTACTTTTAAAGGACAGGTTATTACCAAAAGCTGGTTTTGTATGCATAGAAATTCATGTAAGACACAAGTCTACATCACTTTTTAGAAAGACATCTTAAATACCATGAGAAGGTGACAGAATATTTGGGCTTAAGTGAGTAACACATCTTTTCAAGAGTAAGGAAGACATTGCCATTGCTTGATGTTTAATAGAGTTCTTTTTCATTTTCTTTTGAATCAATGTATGCACAGGAATTACTAGGGCAAGAAAGTGGGGGCTTTTTTAGGTGGAAGCAGCCTTGTATAATGTTAATGTGCTTTATTTCTCATAAAGGTATTGTGGAATAAAGGACAAATACAAGTACATTTTGTGCTCAAGTATTAGTGGATATCAAAAAGAAAAGTAAATAAGGTCCAGTGTTTGCAAAAGCAAACCATGCTTATGAGATATACAAATGACTACAGAGTCCAGTTCTCTGAAGACTTAATGCATTTATTTATAGCTGACTGATTTGGGACTAAAATTTTGGAACAAGTTCACATATTCTTGTTTCTCCTGCCACAGCTTGTAGTTGTCTTTTTTTTTTTCCCCCAGCAATCAAAGGAAAGAGAACCTTTTTTAACCACAGCACTTGTTTCCTTTCCAAGTCATAAAAAAGTAAATAAACTTTGACTAAGCACAATGCACAAATTGAGGGGAGGATCTTTTCTGTCCAGCAGTCTTTCATCTTGGAAAACTAAACAATAATATTGACTCTTACACAAAACTCCAGCGCACTACAGAAATCTTTCAGTAGAAAAGGAAAAAGGCAACAGAAAAGCAGTCACGGCATCCTAAGGGAGAGAACAAGACTTTGATTCTTCAGCGTTCAGTGCAGTTACACAGCTTGGAACAGAAAGGCTTGGGAGTAGAGGAATCAAGTAATACATGATCTCTGAACAACTTCCTTAACTAACCACAGTTCCCTCAGTTCATGGTTTAATATTCTTTAATTCTTGCCTTGTGCATAGCATAGTGCTTTTTTTTGCAATTAGAAAACAGTTCTCAATGCTGATATTTGTGTCAATCTGTGATATTTGGGCACATGTTGCTCCATATCTTGAAAAATCCCTGGCATGGAATTAATCATGGTTTTTAATATTCTTGTCTGTACTTTACCCAGTTTGGTGGAGAACCTTGCATAAATCTTTTCCTGTGTGTCTAGGTTTGTATTTTAGATAGATTAGCCTATTTTTGACAAAGCTTTGCAGCGTATCAGAAGATAAGGCTGTTTCTCAAGAGTACACTTTGTGCTATGTATAAAACAACATTAGTGACAGGGTGTGCTTTTTTCAGTTGGAAATGACATTTGATACATAAGCCAAACAGGGACCACAGCCAGATCATAATTGGATATGGATTTTCAACATCCTCAGCCCTTCAACCAATTGGCTAGGACTCCAAGAGGCTTATTAGTAGAAATGCAGCTTTACCTTTTTTGTTAATCTGACTAAAGTGAG